>OU898278.1:147317509-147617509 GCA_918026665.1 Diabrotica balteata | reverse complement strand
AATCACAAACTGCAGGGACCTCCCTTTTGTTGTCTTAAAACTCAAAGACCTTCATTATTGTTCGCTAACAACGTCTCAGAAAAAATCAGAGAAAACCTTTCTTTTCAGATCCATGTAGTTGTTTGTATTCAAACGAGGTGCTTAGGAAAATAGGCAAGAGTTTCGATATCAGCGATAATTGGACACAGGTGAACGGGCGCTTCTTAAAATTCAGAATTCCTTAAATTGCAAATATGGTATCGTCTGAAGCAGATTTGAATTTTGGGGGATTTATATTTTCAGCTTATTTGCTTGTTAACATGAATTATGGAATTATAGTGTTTTTACACGTACTAGTATAATAAAACGTTCTGAATTTTTACATTTTTTGCTCGCTGGGAAATATTGATTTTCTTAAAAATTAAAATCATTAGCATTTATATGAAACCGGTATAAATTTAGGTATGAACAAGACATTCCTGTAAATATATACAGGATAGCCACTTCTTCATAATAGGTGGCAATGGATGGCGATGAGATGACAGAGAAGAATCGGTGTCGGGTGAGCAGCATGCGGAAAACTGAGAAAAACTTTTAAAAGTGACCTGCCCAAATGCCTGAGTAGAAAAGTATTTAATTAATTCATCCTTCCAGTGTTGACATATTCTAGTATGAGCATATTCTAGTCTAAGCCGCGGATTCGTTTTAGAATTTTAAACTGCTGCGTTTGCCTTTTTTATTTTTCTATACACCGAGCCGGGACTTGAACTCACATCCACTTAACCATTCGACAGTGAAGCGAATGAGAATCGGCCGTCTGTCCCACTTGGCCATCTGACCGACCAGCAGAAAACAGAGAAAGGTTACAGAGGTCATCGAAAGGATAGCCAAACTAAAATATAGATCGACACACAGCTAAAATAAAAGATGGGCTATTAACAAAGAGGTTATTGAAAGGGAGACCAAGGGAAGATAAGAAAAGCGTGACAGTCGATCAATTACCTTTATTAAGGAAAGAGGAGAAAGAGGAAGTTGAAAACACGAGGAAGATGTCTATGTTTAGCAGAAAATATGCTATTTAGGCATTTAGGCAATATTAAGGATACTTGGGATCATAGCTACGAAGTAAAAACTAGTACTGAAAAAGCCAAAAGCTCTTTCAACAACTTTAGGAAGATTCTCTGCAACTTATCTTTAAGTATCAGTATACGCATAAGAATTCATAGATATTACGTCTTTAGTATCCTCCTTTATGAAGTAGAAAGCTGAAGCCTTGCAGAAGATGACAAAAATCGATTGGAGGCATTTGAAATGCGGTGCTACCTACGTATGTTGTCTCATATATACACCACACAAGTAATATAACTATTCTCCAAAGGCTAAGAAATAAAAAAGAAATTATTAACACCATAAAAACAGAAAATTGACTTACTTTGGCCACATCACGCGTTATAAATACCGGCTCCTACAGTTGATTCTCCAGGACAAGATTGAGGGTAAGAGAGTCCCTGGACGTAGACGTTTATCCTGGGTAACCAATCTTAGAAAATGGCTAACGTCAACTTACCTATTTCGAGCTGCTGTGAATAGAATAAGATGGGTCAATGTGGTCGGCAACCTCTCTAGAAAATATGCACATTTAGAAGAAGATAAACCTGTTACATTCCTATCAACATATAAAAGTAAAGTGCCGCTAACTGAGGCTAAACGTTAATACAGGAAGCAAGTATGTCAGCAGTAAATTTGCAAGTTTGGGTTCTGAATATAACGCTTATAATGGGTGAAGTTAACGCCATGGACGTTATATCGGTGGTTGTAAGATAAAGATGCTGACACAAAAATGGTATTTCCGGTTATTTTCTCACCTCTTGAATATAACTCTTGTCAATAGTTAACTCCTTTATAGAATTGTATTTTGTGATTTTTTGTGCAAGGCTCACAGTATTAATTTTTCATTGAAACGAGGGAGACTTTATAATCAAAGCATAAAGAAACTTTTGCTAGAAAAAAGAACAAAATCGACAACCGTACGTTTTATAACTCCAAACGACATCAGGACTAACTCCATGAGTAATCGGCCTACATATTATGAAGCCATATAAAGTCCTGACTGGTAAATTACCAACCTGTAAGTCAGTCTCTTTCATAAAATATTTTTAATGTGAAGTACATCTTTGTTTAAACACAAATAGTTACCGCTTTGACAAATTTTACATTTACAAGAACTAAGCTTGTTCATTTGATTTGCAATGTAACAACATTGTTGTATAAAAATAAACGGCTTTTTCAAAAAAAGATTTTAGTTTATGTATTTCTTGTTCAGTAGTTACTATTAAATTGTCCAGAGTGTTTGATAACGGGTTACAAAAATTGTATCAGCTCGGCAGTAAAATTCTATATCTTGTAATCAGTGTGTTTTATCGACAAAAGTCAAAGTGAGCTTTAAAGAAGAAGAGTTCAGCTTTCGTATACAATTTTTTATATTTGCTGAATATAAAGTGACTTTTCGTAAAGCTGTTAAATAAATAAATGTTGCTCGATTTTTCTATTTTTAACAATACTCATAAGATCAATAAAATTTATCACTTCCATTGACTACTACGTTCACTACAGAGTTTTTATTTTTAAGTCTTATCTTGAAAATGTATGGCATAAAATTTCGATTTTGAGTTTTGGCAACAAATATGAGGCATTTGAAATATAAAAAACGCTGAATTTAAACTTTCATATTACAAATAATCTGAAATACTTAAAACTGCTTCTTTTCGATTACACAAGTACTTTTTCGAAACAACACAATCTCGGCTATACATTTTACCTAATGCCGTCATTATGGAAGTCTTTATTGTGAAGTAAGAAAGTTTAAATTCGGCCTTTTTAGGCTATATTTCAAATGCCTTATACTGGCTGTCAAAACTCAAATCTAAATTTAAAGTTTTGAAGGTTAGTCTCTAGCAATGGAAATTCCACAGCAACTGGTCAATAAAAGTGATAAATTTTATTTATCTTATCTTCTTCTTTTAGTACCGTCTCCACTAATAAAGTTTGGCTACAACCATTTCAAATTCGTCTCTAATTTCTGCTTTTCTTAAGAGCGTCTGTGTGTTGAATCCGGTCCAGTCGCGAATGTTTTTCAGCCAGGATATTTGTCGTCTATCAGGATCCCTTTTTTCTTCGATTTTACCCTTCATAAGCAGCTGCAACAATAAAGAAGAGCACGGCACCATAAAGAAGAATAGAGTGGATATAACCTTTTACCATCCGATATCAGATTTGCAGATTGAGTCTTTGGTTACTCAGAAATTTCCTCATCTTCCAAAAGGCTGCTTTTGATTGCTCTATTCTTAAGTGAATTTCTGATTTCGGATTCAGATCTTTCATAATCCAGACAAGTATTTCATTTTGTCCACTTGCTCAATAACTTTGCCCATCTTACTAATAACCATGGTTTTTGTTTTCTTTATGTTTATTGTTAAATCAAATTGTTTACCATTATCACAAATTGTGTTTAGTAACGTGTCTCACTTTCAGCGATATTGACTGTATCTTCAGCATAACGAATGTTATTTATATTTTCACCATTTATCTTGATCCCTTCTGTGCAGTTTTGAAGTGCTTGCGTAAATAACTCTCTGGAATATATATTAAATAGGAATGGTAAAATTATACAGCCCTGTCTCACTCCTCTACTTGTCTGTTGCGCATCCGTGCTCTTTCCATCTAATGTTACCACAGGCTGTTGGTTTCAATAAAGATTTCCCACTATGTTAATCTCATTTTTGTCGAGGCCTTTTCTCTCTAGACATTCCATGGGAATGTTATATTTAACTTTGTCGAAAGCTTTCTCATAGTCTATAAACGGAACAAAAAGATCTTTTTGTTGGTCTCGACATTTTTGGGCAAGAGTTGTGAAAATATAGCTTCCACTTTTCCGAAGCCGTTACAAAAGCCAAACTGTCTATTACTCATATCCGCTTCGCAGTTAGTTTCTGAATATTCTTGCATGCATAATCTTCAAAAAAATGTTTTTATTAGGTGTGAAATTAGGCTGAGTAATCTCTAGTCATTAGAGTGTTTGGGGTTCTTGGTTTTTGGTAGCGGAACAAAGGTCGATAGCAGCCATTATGTGGGTATCTCACCAGATTTGTATACGTTGTTAAAGAGTATAGTTATTGCACTTAAATTGTCTTCGTCTATAAGTTTAATCAGCTCTATATGAACTCCATCTGGCCCAGGGGCTCTGCCTGATCAAGTTATCAATTTGTGTTAGTTTCGTTCTTGTTTTAATGAAAATATCTTCAATATACTTAGTCCATACTTTTTTATTTTAATTATTAGGTAATTAGCCCTTAATTAGGTTATTAATAGGCTTATTGTTTTTGCCAATAATTAATCGGTTAGGTGTATTTGTTCGTGATTTTCCAAATAATTATTTCACTTTTTTATGTAAATTATAATGATCATGCTTTTTCTGTAATTCTTCCACTTCGATGTATGTTTCCATCGTCTACTTTTCCTTGGCCTCTTTTATTTTGTTCTAGTATTTCTTAAATCATCCAAGGTTTCTGGCTTTCTGTTTTCGTTTGTGGAGTTTCTTTCTATGTTTTTTGTAACAGAGTCTTTGATTTTTCACTACATAATGTTCACATTCTCAGTGTGCCAAATTTTCTTCTTGACAAAATTAAGCCAATCTGTGGCCTCTAGCATTCCTTATTCCTAAACCATAATCACCTATTATATTGTCGACTCGGCCTTTTCCTATCTTTGCATTTAAATCACCTATTATTATAGTAATTTCAATTGATCTGATGAGAATCATAAAAAGTGGCAAATATCTCACAACGTTTATTTATGTAACAGCTTTATAAAAACTGGCATAGCTTGCGTCATAATAAAAGAAAAAACTGTATACGAAAGCTGCGCTCTTCATGCAGGACATTCTGATTAGAAGATATTGAATTTTTAACGTCGAATAGATACAAAGTTTATCTGAAACTGCAAAATTTTCACTGCAAAATCCACAATCCACAACCGAATCTATTAAAAGTTAGATATCGATATTAAAGATACACAGATG
The DNA here is from genome assembly GCA_918026665.1 of Diabrotica balteata. NCBI lineage: Eukaryota > Metazoa > Arthropoda > Insecta > Coleoptera > Chrysomelidae > Diabrotica > Diabrotica balteata. The sequence continues at coordinate 147,612,453 of OU898278.1, read as the reverse complement.
GGATTCAGAAAAGGATTAGTTACAAGAGAAGCTCTCTTTGCCTTAAATGTCCTAACACAGAGATGTCTAGCTGTTAACCAAGATATACATGCCTGCTTTATAGACTTTGAAAAGGCCTTTGACAAAGTACGCCACAATCAACTCAAAGAAATCCTGGAAGGTAAGAACATCAACACCAGAGACATGCAAATAATCATAAATCTGTACTGGAATCAACGAGCTAATATAAAGGTAGAAGACCAAACAACGGATGAAATAGAAATACGTAGAGGAGTACGACAGGGTTGTATATTGTCACCGCTTTTGTTTAATATCTACAGCGAACAAATATGTAAAGAAGCTCCCTCACATGCAAACGAAGGGATATTAGTCAATGGAGAAGTTATCAATAACATTCGATATGCTGACGATACTATGATAATAGCAAGAACAGTGGAAGATCTACAACATCTAGTTGAAAGTATGAATGAGATGTAATAAGTACGGCATAAGGATAAACGTCAAAAAAACCAAATATATGACCTTCATTAGTAAGAATCCAATTCATGACACCAGCATCACAATAAACGATACCCAACTTGAAAAAGTAAGCGAATACAAATACTTGGGAAGGTCTACTGGAAGGGTGCCAGGTCTACCTTTACAAAAATGAAAAAATTATTTTGTAATCGTGATATTAGTATTCATCTACGAACTAGAATGTTAAAATGCTATGTATTCCGTACTTTGCTTTACGGTGTTGAGGCATGGACTCTTAAACAGAGGAATATTAAAAATCTTGAAGCTTTAAGATGTGGTGCTACCGCCGTATACTAAGAATAAGTTAGGTGAATAGAATTACAAATGAAGAGGTAATACGCAGAATAACGATATTATGAATATAAAAAAGAGAAAACTTGAATACTTAGGCCAACTAATGAGAGGACAAAAGTACACGTTCCTACAAAATATAATGCAAGGAACGATCCAAGGACGCAGAAATCCAGGCCGTAGAAGAATATCCTGGATGAGAAATTTAAGAAAGTGGTTTGGCTGTACCACTAACGAATTATTCAAAACAATAGTTAATAAAATTAGAATCATCATAATTATATCCAATCTCCGATAGGAGAGGCACTCAAAGAAGAAGCAAAATTTTATTTTGCGCTCGTAACTGACATTCAAAATCACCGGTCTCTTTAAGCGTTGTTTCTGAGAGAACGGTTCATTCAAAACGGCTCAAAATTCAGCTTGTTAGTCTCGTTTTTAGAGATCAAATCGCTGACGACTGGACCATTGGGTAGGCTGTAATACAATTTTCTAACATCATTCGTATCAAAAACAAATGAATTTAAAAAATTTGCTGAAAAACATGCTGGTTTCTTGAAATGTTTGAACGTTTCTTGAAATGAACGGTGAAATGTTTAAAGGATAGAAAAATATATACAACCTTTTTAGTCAATAATTTTAAATTTTGGTAAAATTATAGCCTAGGATGATCTCGATAAATTCTATGACACGAACTTTTTCCTTCATTTCCTTTTATATAAAAATATCCACATAATACTAAAAAATATATAAAATCAGTAAAATAATAAACTCAGAATTTAGTTATTGCTGAAGTTTTTAATGTTCAACAAAAACAATTTTGTCGTTGTTACAAAACATAAAAATTTTATGGGAGGCTAATCTTTCGTAAAACACCATGTCGAGCTACTCCAGACAAATTGCTATAATAAAATTTATACGCTTTCCATAATTTAAATTTGAATAAAATGGAAGGGAGAAACAAGAAAAAGGCAACATTTTCAGAAGAATCATTAAATCTGGTCCTTTTACTGAACGAACCATAATTTGAGGGGTGTTGTGGTAATTGAAAGGTATGCTTTCTTCGAACAACTCGGAAAGCGTAGACGAATTCTCGATAACTGCATTAAAGATTCTCGCGAATCAATAAAAATTCTTAAGAGGAAAATAAAATTGCTATGCAGAAAAAGCCACTTTAGAAAAGCTTAATTATTTGGAAGGAAAATATTTATTTTATTGTTTGATTTTTTAACAGGATGTACAGAATTTAAAAGTTTTATTGCAAAATATTCTTCTTTTAATATAATCCTTCTATTACTTTAAAAACATTCTGACTGTCTTTAGACTAATTTAAATACTTCTAGAACAATGAAAAAGAGTTACTTGACAACTGACCACCAAATAACAGAGTTGGAAATAAAATTTGAATACGTTTAAGGACTTTTACAAAATAATGCGAACTAAACAACGTAAAAATCACCAACGGATTTTTCAGACATAAAAATATTCATTAATATACATGGATACAAGAAACACGAAAGCTGAAATCGATAATAGACTACATAATAATCAAACAAGATACCACAATAAAGATCAAAGATGTGCGAGTCAGAAGAGCAGCAGAATATGAAACGAACCACAAACTACTGAGAGCCAAAATGGACATTAATTGGAAACATAATAAGATCCCCACTACAGAAGAACCGTTGAACACTATAAGAGAAAAACAATACAATATAGAACTACTCCAAGAATCAATAAGAGAACTATACCAACAACGTCTAGACCAAAAATTAATAGAATTTAGATACAGCAGCTTTGAAGAAATGTACGAACATATAAAGGCGAGTATAAAACAAGCAGAATTCAAAGTCCTTGGGGAAAAAAACATATAACAAATAAACAGCTCTATTATAAAATAATTGTTTATATAATTGTAATAAGAAAATGGCTTACTATAAACAACGATGAAGTTAATAAAGAATATTGAGAAAACGATAGAGAAGTGAAAAAATAAATAACACAACAAACGAATGAAGAATGGAAAAGAACCTTCTTAAATATTGAAACATACATAGAAAGTACAAGAACTTCGGAGTCATGGAAAGTACTAAGAGGATTGAAAAAAAACTTAAAAGAAAAAATAAAATTGGGAAATATACAGGACAAAGAATGGAAGGACTATTACAAGGAACTGTCAACAGAACAATGACCACAATTTATTGGAAAAGAAAACAGGCGAAGAAGAAGCAGGTCCCCACAACAAGAAATAGAAATAACAGATAGGGAAATTAGAACGACCATAAAAGCAATCAAAAATAAGAAAGCACCGGGACCTAGAGGCATGTCACCTGAGCTTATAAAATACGGCTTAAAAAAATTACACCGGTTGATACAAAGAAAAAATCAAAAGATAGAGATATGCATTTGGCATTTGTGGACCTAAAAAAGGCGTATGACTCTGTACCAAGGTCAGAACTATGGGAGGCAATGTACAAATTAGAAATACAGACAGAACTTATAGAAACTATAAAAGCTCTGTAAAAAGAAAATAAAGTGTCCATTAAAGTGGGAACAAAAATCATAGGAGACTCCATTACACACTATTCGAAATACACTTACAGAAAGCCTTGACTACATGAAAAAGAAAATGCGAAGGCATGGAAGTACCGGTACGGAACGAATACCTATATGCGTTAAGTTTTGCAGACGATCAAGTAGTGATTGCACAAGACCAAGACGACCTCAGCTACATGATGAAGAAACTACAAGAAGAATATGCCAAGGCTGGACTAGATATTACCCTCGCGGAAACAGAGTACCCATCTACAAGTGAAGAGCACATAGAAGATCTACAGATTGATGACAACGTAACAATCAAAGAAAAGGATAATTTCAGATACTTGGGGTTTATAATTACGAAAAATGCAACAACAGAGAAAGAAATTACGCAAAGATGAGGACAAACAAGAACAGAAATGCGACTACTTAACTTCTAACTAAGTATGGTAGGATAGACACCTAAATATGAAGACAAAAACACAAATTTATAAAACATTACTGCGAAGTATTATGACATATTGGGCTTTAAATTGGATTATAAAGAAGAAAAACAGCTGTAAGATAGAAGCAACAGAGATGGAATGCCTGCGAAGATGCTGCAGAATAACCAGAATGGATAGGAGAAGTAATGACGAAATAAAGCTAAGAACATCATTGAAAACAGTCATACTAACATATATAGAACAAAAAATACTAAAGTCCTATGGACATGTAAGAAGAACTAGCGACAGCAGATGGATAAAGAGAATAACCGAATGGATCCTCATAGAAAAGAGGAAAAGAGGACGACCCCGAAGATTCTGGAGGAACGAAGTAGACGACGCCGTGAGTAAGAGGGGCCTAAACGATGGGTAATGGGACAACAGGGAGAGATCAAAACGGTTGAACAAGGGAAGGTAGTGAACATAGTAGAATCCTTGAATAAATATGTACGAAATAATACTTTAATGGGTCTTTAGGCGAGAAGAGAGTGTTTCTTTTCTTCTAATGTTGACATGAGTCATAATTTTTTATTACGTGATATAGGCTAATGATAATTACAATGTTAATCGTTTTGTGTCTAGGTGTATGCGTATGTAATATCTAGAATATCCAAAGATGGTAGACAAAACAGGTGGTAGACGAATCTAAAAAGTTTAACTTAGACTTATTCGTAAATACCAAAATAATAAAAAGAAGAAATGAAACACAATACATAGACACTATACTTTACTGTAGGAGCAGTAAGAAAAAGAAAACACAATTTACTTAGTGAGGGAATAGTAACATTATTACTAAAAATCCAATACCAGAGAAGGATGGCTTTATAGCCACCTGTCAGAAAGTTATCCAAAAGGTGGAAGCAACACAAGAAATACTATTGGAGGGCACCTATATGAAAAACAGAGAAAAAATAATCTAATATCACAATAGGTCCACATATATATTGTTATGATTCTAAAATAGATCAAGAATGAAATAATTTTTTGCATGCAAAATACCATGAGGTCATAAATATTCAAGAACCTGTATAAGTTAAGAATATGTAAATATAATGATCTATAATTAAGAAGTGTTTTCGAAGAACAGTGAACTTCAATCGTGAATAGCTTCTATGAACAATTTGTATAGGAAAAGCATTTCGGCGTTATTTAGAAAGTAATAAATATTGTTTAAAATCTTACAAATAATTATACATAGTTTTGTATTAGATCAAAATTTGCTAAAAAGATAGCCAATGGTTTGTATATTATTTTTCTTTAAAGATAATGCTATGAATTAGACGTTATTTTTTACAAATACGAATTTGCCTGTAGAGACGAAAGAAAAGTTAGTCGGTATTATCTTTTGTTAATTTAGGGAAAAACCTAAGTGGGTAAATCACGCTTGATTTGAAATCTTGAAGATAGGTAGAAAGAATGAATGTGTATGATTTGCTAGACAGACGAGGGTAGGAGAATAGGACAATCGATTTGAAAATTAAACCAGGAGATTTAAATCAATGTGTTTTACCATCCAGAACTAGAAGTCCAGATTAAGAACATTGTGTGAAAAATAAGTCTAAGTTGTTGTTTCTGAGTTAAGTTGGTGATAGCAGAATAGTTGAAGGCGAATCGAGACCAGGTTGAAAATCCCAAACTCCTTGTGTCCGAAGAGACTCTTTACTCTGTAAGTAAAGAAAGAAATATATAAAGTTTGTACGAGAAAACCAGTCGAAAAAACCATTTGGCTGCAAGAGTGCCACTATTATTTTTTGGAAATGAGTCGGAGGTTTAATTTTGGAGAGAATCTGGACGGGTGCTGTTTTGTGTAACAGTTTTGGAAGGGAGAAGCAAAGCCACACGTGTTTGGAGAATTGGACAGTTTTGCGGGAAAATAATCCGGAGACTAAATCAGTGTCTATCGGGAAACATCGCAGAAAGTAAATTAAAAAGGTCAGTCAAATTATTTGTGAAATAAGCATTGTATTTGTACCGTATATATTTTTTAACCCATATTATAAAGTAATTGATTAAAAAGAATTGTATTCACAAATAAGATAATTTGCACATAATAAAATCTTATTTGTTTTTTAAAAAAGTTGATTCGAATAATTTTTACAGTAAATTAAATAACTTGGTTTAAAAGGAAGACAACAAAATAAACTTTCTTTTGTTCTTAGGAATAGATAATAAATTGTCTTCTTCTTACGGTGCCTTATCCTTAAGGACGTTGGCCATTACATTTGCCCATTTAATCTTATTTGTAGCAGCCCTGAATAGTTCTATGGAGGTCATGTTCGTCCATTGCCGTAGGTTTTTAAGCCAGGAGTTGCGTCTTCTTCCTGGTCCTCTTTTGCTATTGGCCTTCGATTATAAGTTGGAGCAGTGCATACTTTTGATTTCTTATGATGTGACTAAAATATTGTGTTTTCCGTTCTTTTATTATAAGCATAAGCTCTCTTTCCTTATTCATCCTCCGCAAGACTTCCGTATTTGTCGTATGGCTCATGTAGGATATTCTGAGCATTTTACGGTAAGACCAGAATTCGAATGCTTGGATTCTTTTTTGTGTTGCTTCTGTCATTGTCCAGACTTCAGAGCAAGGTGGAGAAAACATAGCACTTAAGTATTCTAGTTCTCAATGAAATGCCCAGCTGGCGGTTGCATAGAACTTTTTGCATTTTGTAAAACATTGTACGTGCCTTTTCCAGGCATATTCTTATCTCTAGTGAGTGGTCCCAAGTTTCATCAAGCTTACTTCCAAGGTACGTTGTGCTTATTACTTTTTCCAGATCTGTTCCGTCGACATTGACCTTCACCCTTCTGTTTTGGTGCTTGCTGATGACCATCGTTTTTGTCTTCTTTCTATTTAATTTCATTCCAAATTCTCTACAGGCTGTCGTTACTCGGTCCATTAAGCGTTGCAGGGCTTCAGCATTATCTGCCAGTATTACAGTGTCATCAGCATATCGCAGGATATTTATACATTGCCCGTTTATAATTATACCATCCGAGGTGCCTTCCAGAGCTTCTTGAAATATCTTCTCAGAGTAAACATTGAACAGCAAAGGTGATAGGACACAACCCTGTCTTACTCCCTTCTCGATATTGATTTTTCCTGATGTTTCGTTTTTTATTCTGATTTTAGCCTTTTGTTCTTGGTAGAGGTTTGAAATGATCCTTAAGTGTTTACCGTCGATATTACATGACCTTAAAATATCTATTAGTTTATCATGTTTCACCAGGTCAAACGCCTTCTGAAAGTCTATAAAACACAAGTATACATCAGAATCGACATCTCTACATCTTTCAACTAGCACACGTATTGAAAAAAGAACCCTGAGAAATTCAATCTAATTTAATTCAATTTAATCCAATTAAATTTATTAGGCAGATCTTAATAATTTACTACAATCAGTCAGATACAATTTATTCTTGGTTAGATTAAAATAAACATAGATACTGTAAAAACTATTAGAATAATGCTCAAGATAAATTTCGATTTAATAATATTATGATGCATTTCGCTGACGAACTCAGCTACATTCATAATGGAAATTAATTCATCATTAGTGATGTTACGGAAACAATAATTGGGAAGGCAAGGCGAAGTAGTGATTCCATTGCATAATTTATTAAGGGATTATGTGCCCTAAAATCTTGGGATTTGAGAATGTAACGAAAATTAGTATTAGTTCTATAAAATATTCTAATCTTAATTGCCATTCCAAAAAAAACTGAGAAGCTCGTATACAGATTTTACAAGGTTTTAATATCCAAAAGTATCCAAATAACAAGAATTGTTACCAGAATCCTATGTTGCTATCTCCTTTTCAATATTGCACATTTGATATTTAAAAGTCAATGTACTTATCAATCCGTCCATTTTTTCTTTGAAAATCTCCATATTAGAAAAGTTGCATGAAAATGGAGAATGATTATTCAAACCTTGAATAGATTTAATGAAAAAGTTTATGTCCACTATTCTTCTACCTTCTACCGAAAAAGATGGTTTTTGCGGAGAGGCAATCTCAACTGACTGAGAATGACAGCTATTACTAGAAATAACGATAAAATTTAAAGTATTTTCTGCAAATGATATTATTTGTTATTATTATTATTTGAGTAAAACATTGGTAATATTTTGACCATAAACAAATAATATGTAAGGTCATGAACCCTCTATTTACTTACTTGAAGTAAATAAAAAAAAAAGTAAAAAGGGTTACTTACGAATCGACACTACAACTAGGTAAAGTAGAGGTTTCTGCTAATTCTTGATGGAATGAACTATTTGATGAAGAACTTTTGTTTATAGTAGCTTTTTTGATTTTTAAGTTCCTAAAAATATGAGAAAGAAACAAAATTATTCTAGAAAAAAGATACGAACTTACTGAAGATAAACTATTATAATATTTTTATATGAGGAACACGTTTCACTATTAGATTTCAGTATTTTTTAGCAATTTTCTTCAAAGTTTGAATACGCTTTTCTCGATTATTACTGGACACAAAAAGGTGAAAAAAGAATCAACGATTACAGAAAAAAAAACTCTTTCAACTGATGGGCGTGAAAATTTTGGTTATAATAGAACGTTAAACAGTATAATCCAATTTTTCAACAGAAAATTCAAAAAAATAAAAAAAGTAAAACCATCGTTTTAAAGGCAACATAGTTTTGAATAACATGTCCAAATTTCGAGACATTTTGTCGGTAAATGACAGAGAAAAAATTTTGGTGCACCGATAAAACAGCCTTAACACCAATAATTAATAAAATTATAAAACACAATAAAATAATGGAAGAATGGAGAACGAGCGAACTAATTATACTATTCAAAAAAGGAGATAAAAAACAGCCAGAAAACTACAGTTAAGTACTTAACTACAGTTAAGTTAAGTAGTCTAAGCGTAGTATTTATTTAATCATTAATGAAATCATCAAAAGAGTCAACAAAGGAAGAGGATACAGAATGGGAGACAAGGAAATAAAAATACTGTGTTACGTAGACGACACAATATTGATAGCCCATGATGGGTAGTCTGCAAAGACTGGACTACAGATTTCACATAAAAACCAAAGAATTTCATATGACAATTTTATTTCAGTCAACTAAAACAATAGTAGTCAGCAAAGAACTAACCAGATGTAAAATAGAAATTGATGTCATCATTATTGAACAAGTAATGGAAATAAAATATCTGGAAATTACACTGTCTAGCTATGGAGACCTAAACAAAGAAGTGAGAGATGAAGTACAAAAAGTCAATAGATTGGCAGAATGCCTTAATAACACTATATGGCAAAATACACACGTTAACACTGAGATGACGTCATGAATTTATAAATCCTGTGTAAGACCAATAATAACGTATGCCTAAAAAACAAGACCCTAGACAGCTACAATACAAGAGGTGTTTTAATGAATGGACACTAAATATAAAAAAGAATAGAATAACCATATAAGCAGAATGGAGGAGACCTGTGTTGTCAAAATAGCAGGAGATAAGTCAACAATCGTCAGAAGAATATCGGACGACCGCGCAAAAGACAAAGTGACAACCTTTCATAGATGTATGAATCTACCAATGAACAAGCAAAATTGTTTATAAAGAGGAAGAAGAAGAAGACGATTCCTTGACCTTTGTCTTAGTTTCAGTTATTGTCAGTATATCTAGCCCTGTTTCTTTAAACTGCATCTACAATTCCTTTTCTTTACCTTGTATACTTTGAATATTCCAGGTTTCCAACTTCCATGTTTCTTTTCTATTCTTCTTGTTATTGTTTTCTTGTTTTTTTTTACTTTTCTTTTCTGTCCATTATAATTTCTTGTACTTTTTTCTTATACATTGCCATGTTCGTTACCTTATATTCCAATCTATCCTTTACTCTCAGTTCTTTGTTATTTCTAGTTATCCTTCGTTCCTGTTCTATTTCCGTTTTTCCTTTCCATAGTTAAGTAGTTTTATATTTACTAACAATGCTTGAATTATGAATAAATTGAAAAAATAATAACAAATCAAATGAAATAAAGTGAAATAAAGGAAGACTGAAGGTATTTTTATTTATAAAATTTATTTATAAGACATAAACTTGAAATAAATAATTCGTTTTACTAACAATAAATAATATATTTAGTTATAGTACGATCTTTGTATGATAAATACACAAAGCTAGCAGCTTTATGTTGAAAGTTATACTGTATGGGATATCCAAACCATCGCGTCGCGTCGAGTCAACTCCAGAGAATTCATTAAACTTCTCCGCCTTAAAAAAAAACGTACCATCAGGTTTACAAATTACGCTATCGACATTTTTTACTTCCGTTTTCGTTCGAGAGAAGCTTGAATCTGCTGGGGGCCGTTTTATCTATGCACAAATTTATCCTTATCCCTTTAACGTAAAACGTAAATAAGGATTATATATATACCTAATTTTGCATATACAGTAATAATAAATAGAATCTTTTTCAGCGAACTTTATGGTTATTTAGTTAAAAGATACAGTGGTGTTAAAAAGTCCTGCATCGCCATACCAAACACATAAAAATAGAAGTTTAAGGCATTTACCTTAAATATTTGGAATATTTAATGGAAAATGGAAATACAGCAAAAATTTTGATTAATAAAAAAATGTAGTTCGGAAAATTTTTATTCAATATTACAAAAATGAGGCTATTTACATCACATTGACGTAATTTAAACTAATTTTAATATGTAATTGGCCAGCCCTTGTTTTAAATAACTAGTTTACATATTTTGAGCATGGAATTGTGGATTGGAGATTCGATTAATTTCGTTTTATTTGTGGCTTTGCTTTTGTAAGTGATGTTTGATATCCTTTACATAAATTCTCGATGAGATTAAGATCCGGGGATTGCGCTAGCTAGTCCATCCTTTCAATTTCATTACTGTCCATCCAAGCTTTAACCAATTTTGCTCTATGGCAAGGAGCATTATCATCCTGAAAAATAAATTTTTCTTCGCCAAACAGGTCTTTTCCACTACGCAGCATCTTATTCTGCAGTATCTGAATGTATTTGGTAGCATTCCATCATACCAGAGACAAGTGTAAGCGACCAACTACTCGAGCAAACATGCAACCCCACATCATAAAGGAGGTTGGATGTTTAATTGAGGGAAAAACACATTTTGGAGAAAATTCTTCACCAGGAAGTCTTCTGACGTAGGCATTTCTAGCATAATTGAAAGTGGATTCATCACTAAACACTACACTCTGCCACTGCTCTGCCGTCCAGATTCGATGTTGCTCTTTCTACTGATTCTGCTGTTTCTTCCGTGCCTTACATCTTCTGTCTGAGCACAGTCTAAAACTGAGCAGTCTTTTTCTCACAGTGGAAGTGCACACTTACAACTGTAGATTCAGACCTCAGCTTCGTCAATTGGGTGGAATTTAGGCTTCTGTCTGCCAGACTTCTTCTTCTTAACGCAGCGTCATCCCGAACAGCTTTTTTTGGTCGACCACTACGCGGTCTGTCGTCGATTTTTCCTCGTTCAGCATACTTCTCGATGACTCTAATTAGTGTAGATTGAGTACAGTTTACTGCGAATGCTATTTCGTGACTAGGTTTATCGATTTTATGGTAAAAAATAAATTCAAAACGCTTTTCTTCCGATAATTTAGTACCTTTTTCTTAAAAATCAAACAGCGAATAAATGTGATAGGGTAACTACAGTGTTTATGTAGTCAAAATGTGTGGCAAATTTGTCATTATGGTTCAATTTAATAGTACTATTATAGGAGAAACTGAGCAAAAACACACGAATCTTAAATGACAAACTTGTCATAATAATATACAAAGTTAATGTTATTGTTAATGCCGTTGTCTAGCTACCCAAAATCGTCCTGAAAGTGAAAAAAATGATTTCCGAAAGTAGCTACTTTCGGTATGAGTTGTGTAAAATGGTACTTTCGATTTAATAAATCATACCGAAAGTTTTATTTTCGGGACGACTGCACATATATATATATATATATATATATATATATATATATATATATATATATATATATATATATATATAATATATATATATATATATATATATATATATATATATATTATATACGCTATAAGCCTATTTCTAATTTTGCAGGAATAATTTCTAGAGTGGCGTGTTAGCTTGTAGTGATACAGTCATTTTCTTTGATGTGCGTAATTTCAGACAGGAAAGTCAATTCATTTATTTGCAAACAGACGCAAGTATTTATTTACAAAGCTAAAATTACAAAAAGGACCCTTCTCTACCACAAATATGTCTTATTAAAGTAAATACTTTGTGTAAGGTATTTGAGGAAGTACATGAACATATTTAAAGAGGATATAATATGAAAATTTGGGTAGAAAAATTATTCGAAAAATTTTGGCGTACTGAAAAGACATAACTAGGCGTAAAAAGATAAGAACTGGTCAACAAATATATCATTGAATAATGCATAAAGTACATTATTCATGTTTATTTATATTAAAAAATTATATATTAAATCATACTTTCAAAAGAGAAACTTCAAAAGTTCCCAAATATGCAATCATGTGTAGGACAAAAGACGCGGACAGCAAAAAGTGGAAAAACAAAGAAGCACCTCTTATCATACTAAATTAGGAAAAATATATAGATCGGGACCAAACAAATCCCAAAAGTAGGATTTTGACCAAACCGTAGCTGCTCTAACTAGTTTTAGCACTAACTAACTACGTAGAAACAGGCTTTCAAAAACAACTACAAATATATACTGTTTACATTGATTTATTAGGAGCGTACAATAACGAGTGAAGACAAGTAATAATATATAAATAATTCAGTGCAGAAAGATCACTTATCATTAATGCTATGCTATGCAACAAAAGCTTCAAAGTCATCATGGGCGATAAGACTAGTACTCAAATTAAACTGAACAACAGCCTCCCGCAAGGATCGGTGCTGGCCCTCTACTCTTTAGCCTTTACATATCAGATATGCCCTTAACTACATCAAATAAGTTTAGATATGCAGACGACTGAGTACTTGCTACGAGCCATAAAGAATTAAAAACTATTGAGCATATATTAATAAACATCCTAGCTACTCTCGGACGATATTTTTGCCACTGAAGATTGCTATCAAACGCCGCAAAGACAGAAGTATCGTGCTTTTATTTAAACAGAATACTAACCAAATAAAAATCCACTTTGAAGGCAAACACTTCAACCACAACAAACACCCAAAATATCTAGATGTGACACTCGATAGAACGCTAAGCTTTAAAGAACATATTTCGAAGGCGACAGTAAAACTTAGAACACCAAATATCATTTTACAAAAGTAATGCGGTGCCACATGGAGTTTAACAGCGTCTACACTTAAATGAACAGTACTGGGACTCGTGTATCCCGTTGCGGAGTACTGTGCACCGGTGTGGCCCAACAGCCTGCACACCAAACGTGTTGACTTCCAACTAAACCAGGTTTTAAGTATTATACACCAACAAACTATCTACCGGCACTAAGCCACATAGCTTCCTCAGACGCCCGCCAAGAATATGCCCTTGTCAGGGAGTATAGAAAAATTAAGGCCCATCCTGTTCTCTGCACCTATGGTTGTCACCTTCAAAGACATATTAAGTAGGTCTCGTTAAAAAAAAAGCCCTCTAGATTTTGCAACAAATCTAATTGAGAAGAACTTCAAGATAGGGCGGGAAAATTTGAAGACGAATACATCGCCAGCCACTTAAAATAGGCTATGTATGACAAGCACGGCAAAAGTTTTTGACCAACCAAGACGAATGTGGGTCACACTGAAACTAATCAGAACAAGCTGTAGCAGGTGCTTCGATTCACTTTTTAGGTGGTCAAATGTCCTTTCCGAAATGCAATTCTGGTGCTTCCAGACCAATGGTTAGAAATCTAGTTGAGGAATACCCAATCAGATCCTACAATGGAAATCCGTTCAAATTCTTAGTTTCGACCTAAGTGTCAATTAAACATATATGCCAACTAAATATTTGTTTGTAAAAATTAATTATTGTTATTGACTCTATGAAATGTATTGTCCTCTTTGCTTGTATACAAAACTTTGGTGTAGTCATACGCTAAATGAATAAATAAACAATTTTCAATATTATTAATAGAATGAAAACATATACTTATGTACTATCACTAATATTGGTATACTTTTGGTAAATTATAAATATTTCCTTAATATATGTGGGCATGGCCAGTATCCTATAGAATACTGATGGTTTGTGGGATGCACTGACAATATCTTATCAGTATAGAGTATGGAGCCATGTAGAAAATATCTGAAAAATCTATCTATACGGAACAGATTTGTGAGGACGATGTTAAAAAAACGCAGAAAGAATTAATGATTCAATCTATCTATCCATCCTATGGCGCTACAGGCCAATTAGAACCTTGGTCTTTCTTAAAAACCCATCCACACTTTATGTGAAATATCACTGTTCTGGAATAGCTAATTTTGCCAATGTTGTCCAGTTATGCAAAGTTTACAACAAAATAAATAAAAACAGGACAATCGAAGATTAAAAAAAATGGATACTATGAAGAAAAATTTTCTAAAATAATTAAAAACAGAGATTTCATTAGATCAGGTGCTGATGCTGAATAAGTTTATGTGCCGAGTTCATATATGAGGAATTGAACTTTTTATACATTGTAAGACCCCAGAAAAAACAAAATTTATTACAATCTGTTTATTAGTAATTTAAAGAGAAATTATTAGAAATTAGTAAATATATTGTGCTCTTTGTTTTTATTTTAATTTAATAAAATTAGTTTTATTAAAATAATTTTTGAAACTTTCTCTCCAATGTCCTTAGCTGTCCGAGACGCATTTTTACTATTTCTTTGTTGCAAAGGGAGAAGAGGAATTCTGTATCTTTTGTATTGCATCGGTACATAGATTATGGATGTAATTAGTTTTTTTTTTATTAAATATTAAAGAGTTTTTAAAATTTTTTGAATTTATTCATGGGTATTAGTCTGTTAGAATCATACTAATCTGATGAGTCTCTGATATGTTTTTATAAGTTTAATAAAAGCATTTGCAGTTTGCGTTTTCGATGATACGATATATGCATATCGTGTCAAGTGATCTACTAGAAGATCGAGAACCTTCAAAACCATCGATTGTATCTCATTTTAAAATGTTTTTTGACTGGGTTCAAATTTGACATTTAATCAAAATTTTCCTAGTTCTCTTGATTTGTTTCTAATACATACTGCACAGCTTAAACATGTTTTCTTAAACTTATATTTTTTATTAAATTTTTAGTCGCATAGGACGATTCTTTCATCACATGCATTTGTTTTATTATATATGGAACAAGTTTCTATATATGACAATCTTTTAAAACTTGTATGCTTCTTGTATTTTATGTATCTTCGATTAAAATGATTTTTTCGTTTCCTCTTACTTTTTTGTAATAAACAATATTTTTAGTTAATAATATATTATTATTTTTAATATCTTTATTTTTTTTCTTTGTCTTTCAATATATCTTCAAGAGTTATCATCACATTTATAACTAAAGGGCCACGGGAACGAACCGATTTTGTACAAATCGAATTTTAAAGTTTAAAGTCGTTTATTTTGGTTCAGGAAAATTAAATACAAAATATTTAGGTATCAGTTTATTACTATAAGACTTTTTAATACAAAAATTAAAAAAAAATGTTTGCTAATTATATATGTACTTGAAATCTTCAAATTTTTAATTAAGGAGCTGGACTCTGATCTATTTTGCGCGTTAAATGTGGATTAGTGGATCTTCGGCAAATTCCACATCACTACCTTCATTCGTACCGCCATCGGAAACTAGTCCTTGGTAAAAGAAATGCGCTTCAGGGTTTGTCAGAAATTGGGTTAGGTGCAATAAATCATGCAACTTAGCAGTCTTAATAGGCAGAAGTTCATTATATAGCTTCTTTAATGGAACAGCTTTCAATTTTCTCTTACGAGCCTGATTTTTTGAGGGAACTAACATTAAGATATAGGCCAAAATAATGGTCTTTGTGTAACACAAACCGTGGGTGGTTTTTTTCTATTTTTAAAATCCTGATAGGCCTAATCGCCGTAGGGCATTTTGGCACATAAAGATGGGAAAAATGTATAAAGACAAAAATGCTTTATAGCAAACAACAGTATCTTGTAACGAGCCACTCACATTTACCCGAACTCTATAGCTATAAGAAATAGCTCTATTAAAACTTGCTTCAGCTTCAGGGTTTTGGCTTCTCCGTTTACTAACAGGTATAACCACGACAAGACCTGTTAAATATTTGTTTTGAACATTATAGTCCTCCAACTCATTAAAATTAGAAATTAATCGTTGTCTTTCATTCGAAGGGATGACTTGAAAACAGTTGTAACGAATGCACTTACAGTTTTCCACGACCTCGTGAGTGTTGATACGTAATTTTTTCATTACTTCACTCATTTTGTCACTTTTTCTCCGCTTTTACATTTTGAATTTTCTCAAAAACAAACTAATGAAAACTGCAAAACAGCAGCAGCTCGCTTAGCGATTACAGGATAGAACTGACGCTAAGATGCTCTAGATGCAAACGACAATCTAAGTTTAGTTACAAGGTCGTCGGAATCTGATCGTTATTAGCCGTCAGCGCGAGGAACCTGATCGTTCTTCTCCGTTGGCTTATATATTTCACCTTTATTATCTTCTGTACGGTGATCGATATTGTACAAACGAAACTATGCTTGGGTTCTTTCCAAGAAAAGCTAAAATATGACGTCAATATCTAAATTCCAACCAAAAATGGAGTCTGATCGTTCTTACCTGTGGCCCTTCTACTTTCAACTGCTCATCCGTATTTTCAACTGGTTCTAAGAAACGATTTCTACTAAGGCAGTCAGCTTCTAAGTTGTATCTTGCAGGGCCACAGATTTGACCATAAAATCATATTATGATAAATTATATGTTAAATCATCTAGTTCTTCATCCGTTCTAGACGTTATATTCATATTTTCCAATTGCTTTTGGAAAAAAAACAGTAAATTTTTTACCTGTTAAGTAATGTTGCCAATATTTAATACATTCTTTAATTGTTAGGTATTCCATGGATATAGCCATGTTCTTCTTCTATACTTTATGTAGTTTATTTGAGAAATAGTTCACTGATTTTTCTTCATTGTTTTCCTGTTGTAGTTTTAGCAGCTTTGCTATTCCTAGTAAACTAGCATTAGTACATATGTGTATCGGTTAAGTTGGATGGAAAATAGTTATTACAGGTTAAGTTAAAAATATATTTTTTAAATCTTCAAATGTTTTTTGGTCTTCTTTAAACCAATTAAATTGTTGACTTTTTATTAAAAGGTTGTACAAATAATCCAATTTTATTGCTATAAATGGCACATAATTATGTATGGTAAAAATGTATCTTCTCTGGAAACTGTCACATATTTTTCTGAGTTTTTGGTATTGGAAAGATTTGTCATAAAATTGAGTGATCCTTTAGTGGTTTTACACAATTATTTTGTATTACTTGACCTAAGTATTTTACTGATTCTGCAGCAGACATACATTTTACAAATTGTAATCGTAATTCTTTTTTTTTTTAATAGCTTTAAACAGTTATACTAGATGTCTGATATGTTTCTGGAATGATTTTGAAAAAACGAGTCTATCATCTATGAAGTTCACTGTAAAAACGTGTTTTCTTATTATGTTAAAAACTATTATTTGAAATATTGCTAGAGATGTGTTTAATCCAAATGGTAAACAAGTCCATTGAAATCGTATTTCTTCTGTGACAAATCCAGTTTTGTATCTATCTGTAATGTGCCCAATGTAACAAAATTTTACCCGCCTCAGTAACCTACTCTGGATATACGTACATTACAATAATAACAAATTATTAATCAACAATTTTTATCCTTAACAATCCTTTTTCATGACGTATGTTATATACGTTTTTACTTGCTTATAAAGATAATAGAGGCGATTAATTACTTTCAGTCGTAGTTCTTATAATCCGTATAGTAACACCGGTGACTAAAGATACACGTTCCTGTACTTCTTGTAATGGAATTTTAACGCGCCCCAATTCAGCTGCTTCCTGCATAAATTTTAATACTGAGCTGATTATTTTACGACTCTACTCTGAAAACCCTATTTGATACTTTAGTTTAAAACTTTATGCTCTAAAATGTGAAAAATTTATAACATAAAGATATAACATCGCGTAAGTGGTAAAGTTAATAAATTTATATATAAAATAATTAAAATAAAACTTATTTAAAACCTTTTATAATAAAAGTATGAAAAACAGTACAAGCAATAAAATTACAGTTTTAAAATTTTTAAATTGTCTATGTACAACATACCATATAAATAAAATGATTAATTAATCGGTAAGGCTAAAAATTCTAAAATCCGTAAAATAGTTTCGAAACACAATTCAGATTTCTGCTTATAATCTGAGCCTTCTAAAAATTGCCAGGCAAACAGACGTTGATAAAAGATATTAAAAGTGACATGGGGAATCTAAAATTTGCATTCCACGACATGTCTTTACAATTAAGCAGAATTCCTTAGCGAATTGTGTTTCTCGTACTCACAGAGAGTATATCCGAATAAAATGAAAAAGACAGCAAATAGTTAATTTCACGCAAACAGAGCCTATGTATCTGTTGATACGTATTTCGACCTAATAGGTCTCATCAGAACAGTTATTCATAGGTGTTCTCAACGTGAAAAATCAATATTTTCTGTCTTTTAAGAAGCAACACTAAAATGGCTTCAATACGAATGCGATAGCGACATCTAATAATAAAATCCGTAAAATGGTTTCGAAACACAATTCAGATTTCTGCTTATAATCTGAGCCTTCTAACAATTGCAAGGCAAACAGACGTTGATAAAAGACGTTAAAAGGGATATGGGGAATCTAAAATTTGCATTCCACGACATGTCTTTACAACTAAGCAGAAATCCTTAGCGAATTGTATTTCTCGTACTCACACAGAGTATATCCGAATAAAATAAAAAAGAATCCTTTTAACATCTTTTATCAACGTCTGTTTGCCTTGCAATTTTTAGAAGGCTCAGATTATAGGCAGAAATCTGAATCTGATTTTATTATTAGATGTCGCTATCGCGTACGTATTGAAGCCATTTTAGTGTTGCTTCTTAAAAGACAGAAAATATTGATTTTTCACGTTGAGAACACCTATGAATAACTGATGAACGAAATACGTATCAACAGATACATAGGCGCTGTTTGCGTGAAATCAAATATTTGCTGTCTTTTTCATCGTAAAAATACTACTTTAAAAATACGACTTTGAACTTGACGTCTTAATCTGTGTCATTGTTGTCTTAATTGGTACCACCAGTGGACTTCTCTTATTATACCTATTGTTCATTTATTATTTTTTTGACTCCTCTTATCTAGCTAAGCATTATCATTTCTGCCGAGTGCATTTATTTGTTTTTTTTTATTTGTAACTAACCAAAATTCAGCTCAATACAGAAAATACAATAGGAGATGAAAATACATTAATGCGCATAGCATAAAATGTAACACAAAATATACAAAATAAGACATATACCAACATAGTGACCAACATATCTATGTTCATGTTACTGCCATGAAGTGACCAAGTATTCACTAACAGAGTAAAAAGCAAATCTCAAAAGGTATCTTTTCAAACTTACTTTAAATTTATTCATCAAAAGTTGTTTTAATCCGTAGGTAGGACTTTTTTGTGATTTATTCAAACGTTACTTAACTGTTCTGGTGTTTTTACAGCTACAGTTATGTAAGTCAGAGAGTTTAATTAGAGTATCAGTGTTTTTATGTATTTCTACATTAAACTTTATAGTCATAATGTTGGCAAGGGCATTATCTTATATTTAATAAACAATGCTTTGCAAGATTCCAAGTAGGTAACTTTTGCAATTATTCTTATTGCTTTTTTGCAATTTAAATATTGTTATTGCATTGCTACAGTTTCCCCACATAATAACACCATAGCTTAAAAATGAATAAAAAAGAGAAAAGTACCTGATTTTCAAGGTATTAACACTTTTAACAAGTTTTAGTTGTCTGAGTAAAAATAAGGTACTAGAAAAATTACCTTTGAGATGGTCAATATGGTTATTCCAAGTCAATGTGTTATCAACTATTACGCCCAAAAATTTGACATTATTTTTTTCAACACTCACATCGAAGGTAAAAGATTGTTATCATTTAGTTTAAGTTTATTTGCTAAGAACCATGATTGAGCTTTGGAATTTGCATACTCAGACGTTTCTAAAACTGAACGATTTTTATCAGAAAAAACAAAAGCGGTGTCATCTGCAAATAAAACTGTTTTATATGGAGCCATGAAATTGGGCAAGTCATTAACATATATTATTATAAATAATAGAGAGCGCAGAACTGATCCTTGTGGAACTCCATGCTTTTTCTGCTTAAATTCAGAGAGACAATTTCTGTATTTGATTGCTTGGTATCTATCCTTTAGATACGATGAAATTAGTTCCAAAGGAGTACCTCTTATACCAAAAAAATGCAGTTTTTTAGCAAAATATCATGAGAAACACAGTCGAAGGCCTTTGAAAATCAGACAGCGTTATGGCAGAGTGATTATGTTTCTCAAGGCTATTAACTATAGCACTTATCACATCCAAAAGTGCATGTGTTGTGGAAGCTTCTTACTGAATATCGAAACAGTGGAAATTGGTCTATAATTGTCTACAAGGTCACGATCGCCTTTTTTTAAATAGGAGCAATCGTGGAGTATTTAAATGAAATTGGGAACATTCCGATTGAAAAAAATACTATTAAGGAGATGTATTAAAGGTTTAGGAATTATTTCACTAATGCTTCTGATAAAATAAAGTTTCTTTAAAAATTTATTTCTTTCTTGCGTTTTTTACTTTAGTGTTATTTATTAAATATTTATAAATCAAAAACTAGCCTTATTTTCAATTAAACATTTACTTAACGTTAAAAACTATTGCAGAAGTGATTGGTTATTTTGTTCAAAACATGTTTTGCTCTATCTACATAATAAGTATTGTGATTGGGATATCGAATTTTGTTAGATTTAGTATTTTACGAGTTTTTACGGTTTGAAGAGCCTTCGACAAAAAGGCACAAAAAATCAAATATAAATTGGGTGTTTTTAAATTTTCTTACTATCATTTGAGTTTAAGTTTAGGGAATACTTATATGAAGTAAAGGATAATTTTAATGTCTTCCAGTAAGAGGTATACCAACAACTGTTTTTGTTTGAGAGGTATTTTGGAGCCCCATTGGTTTTTCGTTTCTGGTGCTTTCTTTGGTTAAGTTTTCTAGATCAGTTTACTCACTTCGTTTTGGGATGTATGTTTCGCTGGTGGATCTTCTGCTTCTGTCGCTCTTCTTTAGTAGTCTTCTTTAACTTTCTCTTTAAAGTCAGTCTTCTTGTGGCTGGCAGTTCATAGAATACTGTCTTTTAAGGGTAGTTCTCATGACTTCAGCTTTGTTTTCGATGGTGTATACTAGTCGATTTCTCCATGTAGAAGTGGCATGTTTTTTCTTTTTTTTTAGTCTATTTGTTATGTTCCTGTGATAGTCTGATTGAGCTTTTTTTTTGTTTCTAGCTCCGTTTTTTTCTGTTCGTATTCCTAATTAGTTTCCTTAGATGTTGGCTAATATCTTTGAATCTACCTATGTTGCTGATATGTTTCTCTTTGGAATTGTCGTTGTTTATGGCTGTTCTTATAATGTTTTTGAAGTCTATGACTTGTGCCTTTAGTTCTTCTGAGCTGTTTATGGTTAAAATGATTTTTAATTACGTCGCTAACTAGTCTTTTAAAGGTTGACCACTTTGTCTTCTTTTTGTAAGTTGAGGAGTGAACTTCTTTTCATGTGCCAATCTCCAGTAGGATGGGATTAAGGACTTTTGTTGCATTGTTAAGTGACTGTGTTTCTGTCTGAAGTCCTAGATTCTTCGTTACATACAAATATTGTATGAGTTTTTACAAAATAATTCTAAAACACATGATTTTTTAACAAGCAATTTTTTACAAATTGTAAACTAGTCATACTACAGTCAGCTGGATTATTACACATCCAGTTATACGAAAGTTAAACAAGGCAAAATGGACTAACTTGCATTGATTTTAGTTTAATTATTCGTTATGGTTAATAAGATGTTTGATAATTAAAACTTGTTGTGTTGTTTGCTTTTTTCAGGGAGTTTTATTTGTGAGTTTCATCTCCATGCAACCTAATATGGGCGCCGGGCAACATTCTTAATCGTTCGTTAAATGAGAATCATCTTATATGAAAACGCTCGTGATGGTTTTATTTGGTGGATAAGTTCTATTAGAAATATTGCTATATTTCATAATTATACTAATCTATATTTATTAATTGGTTAAATTTTGTCGTTCTGAATATCTTGAATTTGGTAACATAAATATCCTGGAGCATTTATTTCACGAAAACTTATTGATACCTATTTAATTTGTCGTTTGAACTTTAAATATACTTCGAGCTTTGATTGAGCACGTTGTCCGATCTAATCATAATTTAACGATAAATTAATTTATTTCAATATAAGTTGGTTTCTTTTATTAAATTCAGTTTAAATAGATGTGTGTATCTTTTGCTTTTAAATATCTACTCATTTTTCAAATAAGGCATGATTAAACAGAAACCGTCATGTGGTGTAAAACTTTTATTGATAAACAAATTTTTGAAATTGCAGTTGAAGTTAAATTTAATGCTTCTTTTAAGAAGCACTTCAGGGATGTATACTATCACCACTGCTGTTTAACATATACTCTGAGGAAATCTTTCAAGATGCAGTGGGTGATGTTGAAGCCGGAATTCGAATCAACGGAGAATCTATTAATAACATTAGATACGCGGACGACACGGTAGTATTCGCTGACAGTTCTGAAACCCTCCAGGAGTTAATGAACAGAATCACAGAGGTCAGTCAAGAATACGGACTTTCACTAAACACTAAGAAAACAAAATGCATGATGATCTCTAAGAAGGAACAGCTATTTGGACAAATCAGTGTAAACGGTCAACAAATAGAAAGAGTAAAAACATACACCTACCTTGGTACGAACGTCAATGAAAATTGGGACCATTCCATAGAAATCAAATGTAGAATAGAGAAAGCAAGATCTGCATTTCAAAAAATGGCTAAGTTATTCAAATATCATGATTTATCAATGCCCATAAAAATCAGGTTACTACGATGTTACATCTTTCCTATACTGTTGTACGGAGTTGAGTCATGGACTCTCACAGACGCCACCTGCAAGAAAATTAAGGCTTTTAAAATGTGGCTTTATCGTCGCATCCTGAAGATATCGTATACCGACCACGTTACTAATGAGGGTGTTCTATTGAGAATGAAAAAAGAAAAAGAACTATTAACCACAATAAAAACAGCCAAAATCGAATACCTCGGTCACATCATGAGGAACGGCGAAAGATATGGACTGCTGCAACTAATCTTGAAGGGAAAAGTAGAAGAAAAACGGGGACCAGGAAGGCGAAGGATTTCCTGGCTGAAAAATCTACGAACGTGGTTCAACACAACAACCACAAATCTTTTTAGAGCAGCAGTGTGCAAAGTGGAGATTGCCATGATGGTCGCCAACATCCGAAACGGATAGGCACTGCAAGAAGAAGAAGAAGAAGAAGCACTTTAAAGAGTCATATCACATTTGAACTATATCAACAAATAAATAAAGAGTAATAAATATAGAACGCTAAGATCTGTAAGTAGTAGTTAAAAAATATTTTCAAATATGTTTTAACAGAAATGTAATCCATATTTAATATTAGTATATTTTATAGAACTCCCATGTACTCGATTGTCTAAGCTTAAAAATATTTAGCATTGACACTAGTTACTTGAAATATGGTTAAAGATGCAATTAGCGCCAGAACATTAATATTATACCATGCGGTCCATATGTATGGAATAAATTTATTTTTAGCGTTATTATGTATTATACTTCATCTAATTTACTTACCGTTGCACGTCATCCGCGTCACATGATACCAACACGAAATATTTAGGCGGTAGGTGGGTTCTTTTTTAAAATTACTTTGCCGAGTCACTGGCATTAGAGCCACTAGACATATTTTATTATATACGCGTAGAAATAATATTTAAATATTTCTATTAATGTTAACTTAAAGAGATACACAATAATATGTTTCATTTAATTTGTATAAATGCATTATAAAGCGTTTTTATGAAGAATATTTGTTCAGAACACACTGTAACTGTAATCGAACCAAGGTGATATTTTGGCATAAATTGGTAACAATTATTTGACAGTTGCAGTGTTGACACTTTTTGTCCTTTATTATTTTGAATTTTAAAGTGAATACCTCTTGTTTTATATTTTTACCTATTTAATAAAATCTGTTCTTTTTAGAACAAAATTAGTGTGTTTTATTTCAAAAATGTTACTTAAGAATTTAAATAGTCGTAAATATTATTATAATGTTATATTAGTTGCATAATCACTGTCGACCAAAAAACCGAAATTTAAATAAATCTGAAGAAAAAAGACAAAAGCATTTGAAAATTTAATTGTATCAAAACATTTTAAAGTAAATAAGTAATGACAAGTGTTGTTTTTGTTTAAGTATTCAATTTTACATCTTTATACGACGCATACATGCGGCTCAAATTGTTTTTAACAAGTTTATTTTTCAACTCTTGTTTTGTTTCTATTTATTTACATTAAATATTAATTTGTTTTGTTGTATAATCCACTTTTGCCATAATTATGTGACCTATTCGATTTAAAATGGATTCAGGATTTTTTTATTCTTTGGCAACCATGTCGACTTCGATCTCTGTCAATGATAATGACGTGCAACGGTAAGTAAATTAGATAGACTGTATGTGAAAAAAAAACCTGAAACAGGCCTCTGTTTAGCTGTATAAAGTTTTTTGAGTTTTTGCAGTCATAACTGAGAAAATTTATTTTTACAATTAAATTAACTGTTCAACTTACCACCATTCTGCACTTCTTGACAATAACCGAAACGATTTTGGAATTCTCGTACATTTTGTATGACCTCAAGGGTTATTTTGTTAATTTCTTCCGTTATCCTAACTTTTAAATCAGCAATATTGCCTGGTCTATTTAAATATACTTTAGAAATAATCAGGTATTTTCGTATATGTTCTTCAAAAAATTAGGGAAAAAAACATTGAAGATAAAATATTAGTCAAAAAGCCAAATAAACAATTGATATGCATCTAATAGGCTGGTGTGATTTAGGTATTTAAAGTTACTAAGAGACGTCAGTATAACATTTGTGCGCCTATTAAATTTAATTATGGCTCATTTGTCCGAGACTCAAAGAATAAACATTTTAATTATGATTGGTTGTGGTAATTAAACAAGAACCTAAAAGTAGGTTTGTGAAATGTTTAATAATAAATATCCTGGTCAACAAGTGTCGCAGTCTACAGTGAAATGTTTAATAATAAATACCCTGGTCCACAAGTTTCGCAGTCTATAGTTAACAAAATTGAACAGAAGTTTCGTTATTTTGGACATGTAAAAAATATTGAAAAACCATGTAGAAATTTTAAATTTACTTACAAAATAAAGTTAGATGTACTTCTAGAGATTGAGGAAAATCTGCATAAGACAAGTTAAGGACTTGCCGCCGTCAATTATGTAAGTAAATCATCTATTTTGAGAGTTTTACATAAGAAAAAATGCTACCCTTACAAAGTAGTTAAATGAAGATGATCCTGATAGAAGGCAAGAATTCTGTAAAATGATGACGGACAGAATAAACTCAGATTTGCAGTTCATAAACAATTTGTTGCATGAGTGGTTTATGTTTGTCGTCACTTTATGTAAAAATGTAAATTCGCCGAGTTAGAATACGGGTCATCCGCTGCATTTTAGTGAAACAACGAGGTAAGATATTTCCAGAAGTACAAACATGGGTACCCCGGACCCAAGGGTGATGTTTACGGTAATAATTTTGTTTCAAACTATTTTTATTTATTTTAGTATACTGGCGTCAACTAGTAGAGAAAATAGTCGAGTAAAGGCATCAACTAGCAGAAAAAATCATCGTCCTTTAACTGGGGTAGAATTACAGAGAGAAGCAGACAATTTATGGGAGAATGAGAGTGAAAACGAAATCGTAGACGATATGTTTGGAGAGGACGAGTCTGATGAAGATTACGTTGAAGAGCAACTGTCAGACAGCAACAGTGAACAAAGCTACAATGTAGACGAAATAGTGGATGAACCAGTTAGAAATATTCCTAGTTTACTGTGGGAAAATGGTCATCGGTGCAGCACACAAGCGCCAGCAAGACAGGGCGTACAAGACGAGAAAAGAGAAGACCTGGCTAAGAATAACTAAGACTTATATTACCAAAAGAGTTTATTTTTTTTACAAGGATAGTTATACAGGTGTATTTTGTAGATGATAATTTAAATTTATTGTTTATTTGTTTGAATATTATTTTATGTTATTTTTGAATTTCAACAAATATATCTCTTTGTGAAATACCACACCATGGTAAAATTTTTTTCTACACATTCTACTAAGATTTCACAAATCCATCAAATATTCACATTTTCTGTTTTTTTGCTAAAAAACAGCTGTGGGTTTCTGAGACCTGAGTGTGAAGTTCATGCCTTAAAAAATAATTGTGATGTACTAGGGTTAACGTGTCGCTAACTCCACTATAAACAAATATGCGGTATAAAAATCATCCCGGTAAATTCTGCCAAAGTATACAGTTTCACATCATATTTGTGTGGTTTGCCCTTAAAAAATTGACGAAAACTAAGTCTTCCCTCACATAAAATCATAGATTCGTCCAGGGCTAATTTTTTTTTCGGGATACTAAAGATTTTAATATTAAAAAATCTAACAATGAATATATCTTGGCAAGTCTGGACTGATTATTGTCACTATTATTGTTAATATTGTTCTGAAGCTATTTTCTTGTCGCAGTTTAAAGTAATTACTATTTAAATGGGAATAAGCCACAAATAGTGGTTGAAGTACGTTTATTGACGTTTCAATTTCCACTTCGGAAATCGTTCTCAAAATAAAATTAGTACATTGGTAATAACTTTACTAATGGTTGTATTTTAAGACCGATTTTCGAAGTGGAAATTGAAACGTCAATAAACGTACTTTAACCTCTAATTGTGGCTTATTCCCATTTAAATAGTAATTACTATTATTGTTAGCAAGGCACGAAAAATTAACATAAAGCGATTTCGGCGCAAATCATGTATTTAGTACTCCAGATTAAATTCTTCAACAGTTATATCCTTGCTGCAATTTTATTTTTCTCAGATTTACTTTAAGAAAGAATATCAACGGCATATAAATTGCTATTTTGAATAATCAGGTCATAGCATAATTCACATGTCAATAAATTGAAATAATCAATAGGATTCCACCCTTATTAATTTTCATCCCTGGTATTGCTGTAAATGGTAGCACTGTAGGATGTTGAACCTCTGAAATCCATTCAATAATACTTTGATACTTATCATAACCATCATCATCTTCAGATTCTTCTTAGATTCTTCGTAAATTAGGATCGTTGGTCCTATCATCACTTATATGTGTAATAATTCATCATCTGAGATTGGCTGAGAAGTTTTCCACCTACCTCGCTTAGAAGCCGATGGTTGGGAATATTCATCACTCGTTTTAAAAATAATTTAAATTATTAAAGTATTTAGCAAAACACCTACAATGGCTCACAGTAAGGCCAAAAGACATCCAACACCGAAGGCGTAGAAAATATTACTGAATGCATAACAAAATAATCCGATGGGATTGGATGATGTTAATAAAACAAATTATTGAAAATACTTTTACTTTTACTACTTTACAACGTTTTATTACAGCTAATTACAGTAGATTTCATATTTTATCATCCAATTTATGAATGAGACAGAAGACATTTGTTATAATTTGTCCGAGATGTTATACATTTATACATTAAATTTAAATTCGAAAACCAAACACAAACTCCAGTATATGCCAGTGTTTCCAAGCGACCAGCAGATATTTTGGCTGGCTAGATCTCCCGATTTGACTCCTTTTGATCACCCATTGTGGGGTTATTTAAAATCTAAAGTATATTTAAATAGACCGAACAGTATTACTTCTTAAAAATCAATTTTCTCAGTTATGATTGCACCAAACTTAAAAAACTTTATATTGCTGAACAGAGAACTAAAATTCCTTTCTCATAAGGTACCAAATTTTCGAGGAAATACTTATAATTCAAAGGAGTGCTGGAGGGGTATAATATTTTCATACTGTAAATTGTCAATTTAAGAAACCTGTTTCAGGTTTTTTTCACATAGTACATAATAACGCTAAAGATGAATTTATTCCATACATATGAACCGCATGGGGGCATAATAATCTGATGAATGTAAAAATAAAATGAATATTTTTAATAGAGAGCCCAGAGAACAATACGATTGCAGTTTAAAAAACTCTTACAAGATCAGTTGCATCAAAAGTTGAAGTAACTATGATGATTGGCAACTTTCGTAATGTACAGTTGGGGTCACGGAATAGTTTACAGGTTCACGTATCTAGGAGCCC
This sequence comes from Diabrotica balteata, assembly GCA_918026665.1. Taxonomy (NCBI): domain Eukaryota; kingdom Metazoa; phylum Arthropoda; class Insecta; order Coleoptera; family Chrysomelidae; genus Diabrotica; species Diabrotica balteata. Next base: position 147,584,003 of record OU898278.1, on the reverse strand, counting down.
ATTTTTTAAATTTTTACTTCGTTTAAACGCACCTTTTACGTCAAAGTGACGTTGCCAGTGGTGTACTAGCTAGAATAGGTAGATTAAAATTAAAATATCAAAATATTTTACAAAATGAAAAATATAGAAAACAGTTTTTTGAATAAAATGGATTATGATCTTAATAACGAAAATAAAGAAGTCTTTTTTTTTAATATGCATTTTATTTTAAATCTATTTTATATTAAATAACGATAAACAATGATAAATAATAATTAATATTTGGTGGAAGCCCCATTCTTGTCAATACAATTTTGCAGTCTTCTGTTCATAGATAGCACCAATCCCCTCATGTTATAGTTAACAAGCTCTTCCCATGCCTGCTCAATGACTTCCCATAATTCAATTCTATTCCGTGGTCTAAGGTTTCTTTCATTTAGTTTCTTTGTTAACTCTGCCCACACATTTTCGACGGGGTTAAAGTCTGCACTACGGGAAGGCCACGGAAGAACATTAACATCAGTTTCTTCTAGCCATTCTCGAACAATTCTACTCGTATGCACCGGGCAATTGTCATGTTGGAAGATAAAGTCGTTGTTGGGGAATCTCTGGATCACCGATGGCAACATTGTGTGCTCAATAATATGTTTGTAATATAATCCTGTTAACTTCTCCTCTACATGATAACAAACGCCCGGGCCTTCGGCACTTATGCATCCCCATACGTTGACAGAGAATCCTCCACTATTTCTTAAATGATGCGTATACTGTTCATCATACCTATGATTTCTCGGCCTATAAACTCTTATTCGACCATTATTATACGACTGAAATACTTTTTCATCGGAAAATACAACCCTAGACCAAAAATTCTCATCGCGGTTTATAAATTCATTACAAAATTCAACTCGTCTCCTCTTGTGATCCTCAGTCAAAAAAGGTTTCCGTGCAGCTACACAATTTAGCAGTCCACTTGCTTTAATTCTTCGACGTGCAGTGCGAATACTGCCTGGAAACGCTGCCTCTTCTCTTGCCTTTTGAGCTGTGGCAAAAGGAAATTCTCTCAAATAATCTACTAACATCTCATCCTGTTGATCTGTGGAAATCTTCTGCCCTCCTGAACCGCCCAACCGTGCTATAGAGTGAAAATTATCCCATCTTTGTTTAATCTTCCATACGCACATATGACTCACGTTCAAATCAGCAGCAACTTGCCTTAGTGACCAACCTTCTTCGAGTTTGGCAATTGCTCTTGCTTTTTGCGCATAATTCAAATGTATTCTAACCATTTTGGAAGAGTTTAATATACTTTTATTTTATTGTTGAACACTCGCGAAAGCATTGACGTTTTGAAATTTTTTGACTTTGACATTTATCAAATCCGTACGACACTGCAATTTTACAGTATTACAATATAAAAAGTAAGGTGTAAACTATTCCGTGACCGCAACTGTACATAACAGTTGAAAACGAGGGATGTCATGAGCTAGCAAAAAACTAATTTAAAAAAGATGTATTATTAAAATAATTTTTTTGTAAATAGTAGACCTTTTCCGTGGATTTCAAATTTTGGTGTAAATTCACGAAATAAAACTGCTTTCAGTATTTTTATTGTATTTTGCACAATATCAGAGTAAATAATATGAAGGGTCGTTATGTGTTATTGGGAGACGCCAAAGCCCTCTGAACGACATTTTGAAAGAAATTTCGCCTTCTTTTCACCGACGATTGTTACGTAACATAAACTCACGTGTGGGGCCTATTAAAAACAAAATTGTACCTGTTAGTGACAGATGCCGTCTAAAGCTATCAAAATATACTTTTTATACGAAAATGCTTATTTTCATAAAAATGGATCCAACTGTTTACCAAATTTAAATTGAACTGCTTATTTTTATTACACTTATTAAATATTCAGATACAAAATAAAACAAGATACAAGCAATCATTTTTAAAATTATCATAAATACTTTATATCATAAAAATTAAACTTTAAAAGATCGTCATACCCACATTATTTAAATTAGAATTTTTTGAAAAAAGCAAAAATTGTATCTGTATTATTTAAAAAATTTCCTGAATTTGTATAGCTTTACACCGTATTTAATCGTGAAACATATCGACTAGTTGCCTAATTACAGTTAGTTCAACTTCCTGCAAACTATTGCCTAATATTTTATTGAGGAAATACCTAGACGAAAATCAGAAGGAAATAATAAAAAATTTAAAACATCAGACGAAGATGATGTTGCAAACGATAGCTTCGATTAATTCTACAGAAGAAAGAATAAATGGACTGATATATTAGAAAAAGGGTACACACGGCTGAAATGGAAGCGGCTTATGACCGTGCAATGAAATATGCAAGAGAATATACGAACACAAAAAATATTAAAGCTTCATTACAATCATGGACACTTCATTGATATTATAAAATCCGGGCAAATTCAATTATGTTGAATACTAAAAAGTTTCACGAGAAGTAAATATAAGAAGGCAGCCAATATTAGATACGGTTGCACAAAATAAAGAAGAAGATCATCATCATCATCATCAATGGTGCTACAGCAATATGAAAGAGCCTCGACCTTCCCAAGTCTATAACGCCAGGCAGTCCTATCCATTGCCAACCGTTGCCAGTTTGCTGCGCCTATCTTTCTACCATCCTCATCTACACAATCCTTCCATCTGAGTTTTGGCCTACCCCTTTTTCTGCTTCCCACGGGTTGAGACATAAGGATTCTTCAAGGAGGGTTGTTCTGCTGTGATCTTGCTAGATGTCCTGCCCATCTTAATCTTCCTATTCTTATAAGAGATACTACGTCTTTACCACCAAATATTTGTTTATATCTGTGGTATACCTCGTAGTTGTATCTCCTCCTCCAAACACCATTTTTACAGATGCCACCAAATATTCCTCTCAGGATCCTTCTTTCAAATATAAGCAAAAGGTCTTCGTCTGCCTTGGAGATGGTCCATGTCTCCGATCCATATGTCAACACTGGCTGTATAAGGGTTTTGTATATGATTATTTTTGTTTTTTGGCTTAAGTTTCTACTTCTCATATGTCTACTTAGTCCAAAATAGCATCTGTTTGCCATTACTATCCTTCGCTTGATTTCTTCCGTTATGGCGTTCTCTTTGGTGATCAGGGAGCCTAAGTATATGAATTTGTCAACCACTTCAAAGGTAGAGTTATCAACCGTGAATTGGGGACCGATGTTCCTGGCTCTATTGTTGGGTGTTGATGCCAACATCTTAGTTTTCTCCTCATTTGAGAAGGTGTTATACATTTCTTCTAGCTTGCGTGTTGTGCGGGCAATTAGGTCCACATCATCTGCATATGCCAAAATTTGGGATGATTTATTAAAAATATTTTGTCTGTTGTCTATTCGGGCATCTCTGATCGCCTTTTTCAGTGCTATGTTGAAAAGGAGATACGCCAGCACGTCTCCCTGTCACAGCCTAACATGCGTTCCAAACGCCTGTGATTGTTCGCCCTGTATTTCGACTTTGCAAACCACATTACGCATTGTAGCCTTAACCAATCTTATCAGTTTATCGGGGATGTGGAATTCATTCATTGCTTCATACAATTTATTTCTTAGGACACTATTATAGGCAGATTTGAAGTCTACAAAAAGATGGTATGTATCGATATTGAATTCATTGGTTTTTTCCAGTATTTGCCTTAGCACAAAGATCTGATCTGTTGTTGATCGACCAGGCCTAAAGCCACTTTGATATTCCCCGAGTAGTTCCTCTGAATATGTACTTAGGCGACCATATATGATTCTCGAAAATATTTTGTATGCTGTATTAAGGAGGGTTATTCCCCTATAGTTTCTACATTCCAATTGGTCACCCTTTTTGTGTAGCGGGGAAACGATTCCAATACACCACTCTTCCGGGATTTGTTCCTCATTCCAGGCTCTCAGTATTTTTTTATATATTTGATTAGTCACAGAAGCACCTCCGCATTTGATAAGTTCCGCAGGTATACCATCACTTCCTGGAGATTTATTGTTTTTTAGGTGTTTTATTGCATCTCGTACTTCTTGAATTGACGGAGGTTCTAATGGTGAATTGTTGCTTGCTCCTCCGGGTGGTTGATTTGGATCTGGATCTTCTACTTCTATAGTAAGTAGTTCTTTAAAGTTTAAAGAAGAAGATCACATCGTCATTATTGGCTATTTCCTAATAATTAACTACACTAGATACAATCTACTGAGAGTCATAGCTCTTCCGTTGTCGATGACAATTGCCATTGCTCGCTCGTTGTTAGTGCCTAGCAATCTACTGTAGTAGATTCTAATGCAGTAGATTATAAAAATTTACACTATTTAGAAGTGACATATGAAGATAAATAAAGGCGTATGAAATTAAACAAAGGAGAGTTGGAATGTTTATCTATGGCAATCAATAATATGGATACCCAGCCGAACTGTACTTTAAATGAATTATATAATAGAACTCCCAACACCACCTGCAATATTGTAGAGTACATGATAAAGGAAGCCAGTTGAAAATAAGCATCCCGATCCTCTGGCTAGTTATTACTTCATATGCTATATATAGTTGAGACCCCAAATGAATGAATGACGTTTTTAGAGCAGCACGATCAAACTTCACCCCATTCAATATAATGCCAGTTCAGCAAGATATGATACGAGATTGTACCTCTTTTTAACAAGCTATATATGAAGACAAATGGCCATTTCCTACAAGACCAATTTGAAAGAAGTAACCAAATTGTTTCATAGAGACACTTACAATGGGCTTTAGTCTCACGTTAGATGTAAAACTGATCCACAACCTCTTCTGCAGGATGGATAATTATTTTACCCTAAACAGGCTTATCAAGGTACGTCTAAATACTAGTGATCTTTTTCTTAGGGCCATTAAAGTAAAATTCAAATAAAAAAGGTGATGATTTACAAGTACTTAAACAATTCTGTGGGGATGCTGCAAGACAATGTTTTACCAACCTCCCATATTACTCTGAAAATCAAAAGAAGCCAAACAAAAAACGTAATATTGTAAAGTAGATTCTGAATAAAATCTTTTGTGCTTTGTAATTTTTGTGTTTAGTTATTTAAAGTTGACTTTCAGCTATCTTTCATTCTGAAAATTCAATCTTCATTTCAAGGTATAATGGTTGGACTAATCTCTTACGTGGACTTATCACAATGCACTAAACACGTTATTAGCAAGTCCAAAATGTTCTTTGTTTAGTTTTTATAGTTTTTATTTTTTAAGTGCCATATGACGATTTTAATTTTTATTGAATTGTTTCAAAATTCATTAGGTATTTAATAATATATCTACTATCATTTTAGAATTTTCTATACAAGATTATAACACTATTTTAGCTCTCCTGTAAAAGATACAAAATGTGACTGAACACGTTTTTCCCGTGGACTTTTCAATTGCCAATCATATAGAGACATCATTTAAATCCTGGCAGAAGTCAAAGAAACGTTGGTGAGGTCGTCCACGTAAACAGAAGTACCATTAATCATTTGTGTTTAAGGTATAAAGAAACTGGAGATTTTTCTCAATATCATACAGGCCGTACAAGTATAACCAAATTGACTGAAGACCATTTGGGTTAAGTTTGTTATGTTGCAGTCATTGCGAGATCGCACTATACATGTATCACAATTACAAATGAGGCTGGAAGACACACATCAGGTGATTGTGGACTACATGAAGTAAGGTTAAATGCTCGATAACCTGCGAGAGTGCCTGTCTTATCAAGAGGGAATGGCGCTTCACAGATGAGTCTCGATTTGAATAGGCTCCAGAGGCATGACAGGCAAGAATTTTTAGCCAATCTGGCAATGCTAAACGAGTGGCTACCATGCAAAAAGTTCATAGACAGCAAGGCGTCAGTATATTGGTATGGAGTGGAATCAATCTTGGTGGAAGAACCAATCTCGTTTATCTGGAACGATTTCTAAATGCAGCAGACTACCGCGATATTATTCTTGAACCTATTGCCCAATGCCTGACGATGCGCTTCCTCATACTGCTAGGAAAGTGCTAATATTTCTCAAAAATAATAAAATTGGACAGACGCATTTTACAAAATATTGCGTTCAATAAAAGAGAGCAACTGTTTGATGGTCTTTTAATGAAGTCAAACAGAACACCATGGATTTTTTGCAAAATGTATCCGAATACTGAATTCATTACTGTGGTCTAATAAAATAAAGATGCATACCAAACTTCGCGTATACAGAGCAATTGTAGAACCAATTACCACATATGGTGCCGAATGTTGGACGATGACAAAGAATGAACGAGATAAAGTAGACGTTGTGGAAATGGATTATCTTAGAAGGCCATGTCGAGTATCGAGAATGGAAAGAATCAGGAATGAGGAAATACGAAACCGTACAGGAATTAGAGATACTCTTTCAGATAGAATACAAGGAAGGCAATTACAATGGTATGGCCACGTGATGAGAATGGAGGAGGAGCGGTGGCCAAAGAAAGCCTTAATGTATGTTCCGCCAGAAAGAAGGAAAAGGGGAAGACCACCAAATTCCTGGAGAAGAGAAGTTACAAAAACAATGCAATCTAGAGGCTTAGAAGAGGGAGATTGGAGAGATAGGAAAAGATGGAGGCTGAAGTGCGGGAAGCGGCAATCGCCGTAGAACCCCCGTTATATGATGATGATGATGCAAACAGAACACCGCAGCAAAACATTGACCATCTGATCATGAGTATGCATTCCAGATGTAGGACAGTAAACAACAACCGTGGAAGTCATACACTATACTATCTTAACCCGGAGGCTACTTTGTTGAGAGGTCAGGGGTAACAAATTAGTTTTTTATTATTTTTTTTTTGTTTAATTTTTTAACTATTTTTGACTTATGTAGTTCTCTTTTAATTTTCTTACGAACTGTGATAATTCTAAGAAAAAATGTTTATTTTATATTCGAGACACTTGTTTATAACTTTTTATTAAAATATTTCAAATAAATTAGTTGAAATCCTTCTGTAATCTCGCATTTTGTTTTTGTCCCCTAGTTTATTTTATCTGTGTGTGTATCTTTACACATGATGTGTGTATCTTTACAGTCACCGTATCATTCTAATGCTATTTTAACATAATCATCAGCATTATTTGTAGTTCCGAACCTATTCGTCCATGGATTGCTTCATATTCTCCCTTGGATTTATGCACATGTATATTAAAATGGCCTCCCGTTAAATAAATCTAAGCATATCTCCTAAATAAATAGAAATTCATATGCCGATAATATACGCCAATCATTGAACAATTATTTGGCACATGTTATTTTGAAACCAAATAAATTAGACGCAATTTCACGCATTTAATAGTATAATAATATAAATGCCTATTTTCTTTCGACATCCTTGACGAAGGTAATTAATTTGCTCCAAGTTTTTATAATGCAACTTAAAGAAAATTTTAATTTTGAACCCTTGCAAAGGGTCATTTCCCATTAGCAGACCCAACACCGAAATGAAGACGAAAATGCTTTAGCCCAAAACCTCAACCAATTAAAATTAGGGAGAATTTCAATTTAGAATAAATTTCGCAGCTACACACCTAAAGCAATATCGTTTACAATAACTTTATAATAAGAGGCATCGTACTGTGATGGACATAATCTCAGTATTCGATTAGAGCGGGTTATGAGTGAGCGTGAGCTAGTTAACACGGGGTAAGACCCTAAATGCGACAGACTTAGTTGACAGGTCCCGCAATCAATGTCACAAACCGAGTCACAACTGGATTTCGTCTAAGGGATAACATTTAAATTAAATGATATGTATTCAGGATGCGAAAACAAGTCGTAAAATACATGGGTGAAAGAAAATAAGGTGTTATTTTATTAAAAAAAAAATTATTAAAAAATTCTTTTATAAAAGGTATAATAATAGAGCTATAGCTGTTGTAGCCCTACCGGGCTACAACACAGACGTTTTAACTTAATGGGTTTTTACCCATATATTTAGTGGCTTCAAACTTGTAGAATAAGATAGTACTGATGATAGAACAGTTATTCATAAAATGTTCTGTGATGTAGCCCGATAGGGTTTTTATTATTATATTTTTTATAAAGGAGTTTTTTAAATAAAAATTGTTGTGATACATGGTATACAACCACTGAACTATATAAAGAAAGTGGTCTTGATACCACAATGGCATTACAGCAGCTTATAAAAGATATTAATCTTTCCAAAACCAAAATCATGGTATTCCACAAGAACCCCCATGAACAAATTACGCCCAACATACAAATCAATGGTATCACCCTTCAGAACTCCCAAAGCTTCATATACCTGGGCAGAGAGCTAAACAGTCAGCTAGACCACTCAAAAGAAATTGGAAGACCTATTGAAATAGCAAGATCTGGCTTCATGAACATGCGTAAAATGCTCTGTAACCCCAAGCTAACAATCACAATAAGGTTAAGAACACTAAAGTGTTATGTGTGGTCTCTATTATTATATGGCTGTGAGACCTGGACATTAAGATAGATAGATGGTTTATTGGTAATAAATTAATACATAAGTGTTTTTTACAAGTCAAAGTATGACAGTATGACAGTATAAAACAGTATGACGTCAACAAACTGAATTTATTCGAATGATACAAATGAAGAGGTACTGGAAATAATGAACACACGACCTCATCTGGTTAATACAATCAAAATTAGAAAGACGTCATATCTAGGACACATAATGCGCCATAAGGAATTTGAGCAGCTCCAGGTAATATTAGAAGGCAAAATCGAGGGTAAAAGGGTATAGGAAGAAAGAAGAAATCCTGGCTCCGAATCAGAGATTGGAGTCACACAAGAGGAAATGACTTAATCCATCAAGCCCAGAACAGAAAGAAATTTACCATATTGATCGCCAACCTCAATAGAGAAGGCACTTAGGAGGAGGAGGATAAAAGAAATATGGACAGAGAAGTCCCTCCACAATGATTGGAATATTAGAATACTTTGCACCATACAAAAAAAAGAAGATATCTTTTAATGATATAATCACAGAGAAATTACGATTCTAATTACATAGTATAAAATATTTTTTACAGTAGAATGTCACCGTATGGCACCATATGCAGAACAGATAATAGGAAAATACCAGGCTGGTCTCAGAGGTGGTTAATCGACAATTCATCAGATTTCAACAAATTTTGGGAAAATCACTGGAGTATGGCATTGATCTTCTTCTTCGCGTGGCATATCAGAACTATCCGACGTTAGCGATCACCATTGTGAAGGCTTCTCGATCTTTTGCAAATGGAATAATTGTCCTGCATTTGGTATCTGAGTCCATTCACGTATGTTTTTTAATCAAGAAACGTGTTTTCTTCCTACACCTCTACGGCTCTCTATTTTGCCTTTAAGGATCAGTTGTAAAATTTTATATCTACTTCCCTTTACTATATGTCCCAGATAAGACATTTTTCTATGTTTAACAGTCTTTAGCAATTCTCTGTCTTTGTTGACGCTCCTTAGTACTTCTTCATTAGTTTTTCTTGCTGTCCAAGGTATCTTTAGCATTCGTCTATGAACCCACATTTCCAATGCTTCAATTTTCTTCATGATCGATACTTTAACGTCCACACTTCTGCACTATATAAAAGTACAGACCAAACCTAACACTTAACCATTCTTTGTCTTAGTTCTAAACTGAGATGGTTATTGCATTGATTCTCATCACATATTTATAAACTAGAGAGCGGCCTACGACGCTGTAAATAGAAGAGAAATATTCAAAGCAATAAAAGAGCTAGGAATACAAAATCAGTTGGTAAATTTAACACACCTAACTCTTGAAAAAGTTGAATGTAGAGTACGAATTCAGGGGAACTGCCTAAACCTTTTAAAACAAATAACGGGCTGCGCTAGGGAGACCCTCTCTCCTGTATGCTGTTCAATGTGGCTTTGGAAAAAGTAATACGTATGTCACAAATCACAACCACTGGTTTAATATACAGTGCTTTTCAGATAAAACTATCCACCTTAAATAACTTTTAAACCTCTAATTTTTTGGAAAAACTCAAAAACACGTCAATTAATATCATATTGAGAGGAGACATAATATCATATTAAAGGTTGCTGGAAAATGCACCCTCTCACCCCCTGTATCAACCCTTTATTTATTTTAAATTACTTCCCCCTTTTTTATTTTATATTTGGATTCTCATTTTTGTTCTGATTTCAAAAATGAATAATACATTTGGCTTGAAGTGATTAGTTTATCACATAGACAATTTTTCTGTTAGCATAATTTAAACTCTTTAAATATTTAACCGTACTATTTGTAGTACCTTCAAAACCCAAGAAACAAAAAAATTCACTTTTTATTCAAGTTTTATCAAAGGTTTTCGATATCATTTTTACATTTGTTTTAATCGGTTAATAGCGACAATTTGTTATAACTTGGAAGTAACAGCTTATTTTGATACGTGTGCAATTTGATCGCTGAAATGGTGTACACTTTGCAAAAAAGAATCGAAATTGTAGGTTTATATTATACTACAAAAATAATAATTGTGCAAGAGCTGCTGCTAGAATTTTTAATGAAATACACCACAATAGACATGCAACTCATAAGTGTGTGATTGAACTGATGCAGAAAAAAAATAGATCAAGAGGGTCAGTTTGCAATAAAAAACATAACCGACAGGAACTTGTAAATAAAAAAGCAATCCAAGTAGCTGTTTTAGGGCAAGTTAACTTAGACTCTTAACAATCACAGTCACTGTCAACAATAAGCAGAGCAATCGGTGTTTCATCTTCCACAACCTTCCGAGTCCTCCATAAATTTAAGTTTTATCCATATAAAATTAAATTAGTACAAGAGTTAAATGAAGAAGATTTTGATCGTCGTCCCGAATGTTGCGAATTAATGATAAAATGCATCATTAACAATCCACAATTGTTAAGCAATATTTGCTTCTCGGATGAATGCTCATTATCATTAAACAGTTTGGTGAACAGATATAATTGCCGATGCTGGGCTGAGAGTGATCCACATATTGTACGCGAATTTCACACACAGCATCCTCAAAGGTTAAACGTATGGTGGGTTATCCTACGTAATCACATTATCGGACCCTTCTTTATCACTGGAAACTTAAATGGTGCATCATATCTTGAATTATATAGACAAGTGGTTGATCGTTAGAACAATAGTAGCAAATGATGATAACCTTTCCGATGATTTGGTTGTATTTCAACATGATGGAGCTTCTCCACACTTTGCTTTACCTTTGCGATAATTTTTAAACGAAACGTTTCCCGGTCCTTGGATAGGTAAAAGACGACAGATTGGCCACCTAGGTCACCGGATTGAACACCCCTAGACTTCTTCTTATGGGAGTATTTAAAAACAAAAATTACTCTACTCAACCAGAATATCTAGATGATTTACAACAAAGAATAGAGGATGGATGTCGACAATTAAATGCAGACGTGTTAAGCAATGTCAGAGAAGAATTTCAAAATAGATTGTACTATTGTATGGAAGTGAAAGGCAGTCATTTTGAACAATTATTGTAAAAATTTTTAGTAGTTAAATGTTTGTTCTAAATGTGTGTAATAAAATTGTTAAAAAATAATTTTTTTAATTCAATTTTCTTGCTTTTGTATTTACTTTTCTCATAAACTAGTCACTTCAAGTATCATGTATTATACATTTCTGAAATCAGTACAAAAAGGAGAATCCAAATATAAAATAAAAAAGGGGGAAGTAATTAAAAAAAATAAAGGGTTGATACAGGGGGTGAGAGGGTGCATTTTCCAGCAACCTTAAATGTGATATTATGCCTCCCCCTTTAGATATTAATTAAAGTGTTTTTGCGTTTTTCCAAAAAATTAGAGGTTCAAAAGTTATTTAAGGTGGATAGTTTTATCTGAAAAGCATTGTATATTAAATCACTGCAATACCTCGCCTATGCTGATTATATCAATATTGTTGAAATGGAATTGAGAACGGAAAACGGAATTGAGAAAAATGGGTTTAATAATAAACACCAACAAAATCAAATATATGACAATAAGCACCCAACCATAAATACTACGACTACTTTAATAGAAAACGACGTCATCGAAGCAGTGAACGAACGTGTATACCTAGGAGCGCCTTGAAAAATGAAACTGAAAAATCAACACTGAAAATAATACTACCGCAGAGATAAACCTCACAATTTTCACTACCAAGAGATGCTATTTTGGGCTCAATCTCAATTATATCGAAAAATACAAAAATTAAATTCTACTAAACAATACTACGCCTAGTCTTACATATGGTTCAGAGACCTGAACTCTATAATAAAAACAAGCTAGAATGTTTCAAAAGAATCAGTTACCAGCTGAAGTCCGTCTGAAGAGGTCTACCCTCCGGACGCTGGTACTCACGTAAGGCATAGGTACCTATATGTTGCCTGAAGTAAAATCTAATAAAATATTAGACATCATTCATTTTTAACAATATGTACATTATATGATAACTTATGGTAATTACTGTAAAGGGTTTTACCCTAATATTTTGATGTCTCAGGCATGTTAAACTGCTTTTAACCTGATGATGGAATTATTATTTCGAAAACGTTTGTTATTTTGATGTAGCCCTTTTAAAGGTTTTAAGTATACCTACTTACAAAGATTAAAACCTAATTTTGTTTAAGTTTTTTATTAACTCGGCGGTAAAAATTCGATATATTTTGATTAGAGTGTCCTATCGAGCAAAATCAAAATTTGTTTTAAAGGTGTTACTAAATAAAAGTTTAGCGATTTTAGCCATTTTTACGATTCTCATGAGATCAATAAAATATATCTTTTTCATTGTCCATGGTACTGTAATTTCCATTGATAGAGCCTAATCCTCAAAATGTATAACATATAATTTTGCAACAATTATGAGGCATTTAAAATATGCCTCTACGAAGTCAGTATTCAATGAGATTTGCAGCTGAAGTTTGTTGTTTGGAATTACGTACTTGTGCAATAAAAAAAGCAGTTTTAGATCGTTTGTAATCAAACTTAAAACCGAAATTTAATGCAATAGGTTATAAATATTGGGATCTATCCATGAAAAGATAGGAGAACACAGCTATGGTGTTGGTATTATTATCAACAATAATTTAAAAGAGTTTATGACAAATTTCATTCTCTTTAACGAATGTATGATGCTACTTCAGCTGAAAGCCAAACCTCTAAACATAATTTAATCCAAGTGTATACTCCAACATCTGATAGCAATGATGCTAAGGTCGAAAAATTCTACGCGGACGTAGAGCTGTTAACAAAAAACATAAAGAAGCAGGAGCTAAAAATAATTATGGGCGACTTTAATGCTAAAGTCGGTCGAGGAAAAACTAGAAATATTGTAGGAAATTTTAAATTAGGGAAAAAAAACGAAAGAGGTGATAGAGTAGTCCAGTTCTGCCAGGAGAAAGAATTAGTCATAACAAGTACATACTACGAACTACCCTCACGAAGACTATAAACTTCTCCAAAAGATAACACCGTCAATATAATCAGAAACCAAATAGATTTTATAACGATTAAAAAAAGGTTTCGTAATGGAGTACAAAGTGCAAAAACCTATCCCAGCGCACATGCAGATACTGACCATAATCTATTACTAGCAAACGTCAACATTAAACTCAGAAAACCGGAGAAAAAATTTAAAACCACCAAAATAAATATTAAAAACCTAAAGACGACAACTGCCAACAGCAACTGAACGCAGAGATAAATCAATTAGATGAAAATAAATATAAAACCATTAAGAATAAAATTAAATATGAAATCAGAAAGGCTTAGGAGGAATGGAGGAACAAGGAATGCCAGGAATTGGAAGAACTGAAAATAAATATAAAACCATTAAGAATAAAATCAAATATTAAATCAGAAAGGCTAAGTAGGAATGGATGAACAAGAAATGCCAGGAATTGGAAGAACTCAGCAATAAACATGACACCTCAAACTTATATAAAAAAATGAAAGAAATTACAGGCAACACCAGACAAAGAAGAACACTCATAACAAGAGATAATAATGGAGGAATACTTACTTAAGGGAGCAAAATAAAGGAAGTATGGGAACAATCCATATTTAATCCATATGTTCCATGATGAGAGGGAAAATGAACAAGATATAGGTGAAGAACAACAATACCTACAAATTTTACCCTCAGAAGTAAAGCATGCCATACAGAATGCAAAACAAGGAAAAGCACCGGGTCCTGATCAAATTCCAGTTGAACTGTTAAAAGCCTTAGATGACGGTAATATAAAGAGACTCACCCGAATTCTCAACCCCATATATGTAGAGGGCAACATCCCGGAGGAATGGCTTTAATCGATATTTTTACCTCTACCAAAAAACAAAAATCTCAAATCAAGTAATGACTATAGATTGCCTAATGTGCCACCCTTTAAAGATTCTCTTGAAAATTGTTTAAAATCGAATTTATAAGAAATTTAAGGAGCAAATAGCTTAAACGCAGTTTGGCTTCAGAGGAGGCATAGGTATAAGAGAGGAATTATTTGCGTTGACGGTACTCTTGCTGAAATGTCGGGAATATAACAAGAGTGCATATGTATGCTTCATAGACTTGAGGAAGGCCTTTGACTAATTGCAGCATATGAAGTTAATACATGAATTAAAAAACATCAATTTAGATAAAAAAGACATTGAGTTTATTAAGGCTATATACTGGAACCAGAAAGTAGTAGTAAAGGTTAACGATATAGAAACAAATAATATACCGATTGCGAGAGGGGTCAGGTAAGGATGCATCTTGTCTCCGACGCTTTTCAACGTGTACTCACAGATCAAATTCAGAAAAGCCTTATGGAAAAAAAAGAGGATATAAGAATTGGTGGATAAATTGTAAACACCATGAGATAAAAGAACTACAAACTTTACTAGATGCAATAAATAGTGAATATATTCAAATGGGACTTTACATCAACACAGATTAGACCAAATTTATGATAGTCTCAAGGAGTCCAATAAATAATGAACAACTAAACCTTGGTGGACAGCAAATAGAGAGAGTGACAAAATATAAATATCTAGAAGCTTACATCAACACAGAATTAGATCCAGACCAAAAGATCAGGGTACGAATAGAGATGGCACGGGCAGCGTTCCTAAAATTCAAGCAATTGTTCTGTGACAAAAATCTGAATACTGTGCTGAGACTGAGGTTTGTTGAATGTTACGTCTGGTTCCACCATTGTACGGGGTAGAAACATGGACGTTAAAAGCGCAAATAGTTAAGAAGCTTAAGGCCTTTGAATATTGGATATACCGGAGAATTTTGAGAATTTTATGGAATGCCTAATGGGTTGAGACAAAAAATTATTGAGAACAATAAAATTACGCAAGACTGCATACCTTGGACACATACTGAGGAATGATGAAGATAGTCTTCTGCAGGTCATCATGCAGGGTAGAGTCGATGGCAAAAAGGGAATCATAAAAAAAGGCAAAAATCACGCAACGATACTTTCAAGAGGACACTCGAAGCAAAAAATATTGAATTTTTACGGTCGAATTAATACAAATTTTATTTAAATTTGATTTCCCGCGCGTAACTGATATTCAATATCGCCGGTCTCTTCAAGCGTTATTTCTGAGAATCGTTGATTCTACACAAAAAGTGTTCATAAACGCTTTTGTTCAAAATTTCATTAGCTATATTTTTATGTAAAACATTTTTTGTGCGGAATACAGACTCTTAAATAAATTGATTTTTATCGTTTTTCACCCCCTATGAGGTGACGTCTTAGAGAGAAACCGGGGGTAAAAGTTGTAATTTTTTGCATCTTTTTGGGGTCCTAAATTAACATTATAAGCAAAATTCAGCAAGCATGTATGAATTTTAGTGGTTCAGTGGCATTTTCGTCTCTGATGACTGAAGCAAGAATAACAATAATTAATCACTAAACAATAATAAATACCATAAGGTCTATGAAGGGATGTGGAGAAAATGCCGGCGTTTGAGATGGAGTTATGTGTGATTCCACGTGCGTTTAATCTTCTAAAGTCGGTTCGCTATATTTACGCGGGTTTCTGATTAAAAATTTTATTGTAAGTACCCAGTTTTAATTACCTGCTCTTTGGGGAAATATCAACTGGTCAAGTGAAATGAAAAATAATCCAGAACTTTTTTTTAATTAAATAATAATGGAAAATCTTTTATATAATTGACAGTATAATAAGGAGAATTACTTCATTAATGGAGTCTAATGTGGCTAATATAAACCTAATAATAATTTTATATTACACTTCACACAGAAAATATGGTCTATGTGGAGAGAATTTCTAATGAAAAATAAAAAAATTTAACTTGCCAACAAAAACGAAAATCAGTCATTATCATCAAAAATATCATAATCGTCATCATCATCACTGTCATCACCATTAATTGTTATTATGATTGGACTTATTTCGTTTATTTTATTTTCACGAGTCCACCAATCTTCTATTAAGTTCTCGCACTTGAATATACAGTTGCACAATACTTCTGGAGTTACAATTGAAGGTGCCTTTCGCCAAGTTTCCCGAACTGCGTCGTCGCTATAACCGTTAGGCCCAATATGGTTGTCATAATATTGTTTTTCTATTCCCCATATATATTCGATGGGATTAAACTGGCAATGATACGATGGCAGACGTAAAAC
Organism: Diabrotica balteata; assembly: GCA_918026665.1. Classification (NCBI taxonomy): domain Eukaryota; kingdom Metazoa; phylum Arthropoda; class Insecta; order Coleoptera; family Chrysomelidae; genus Diabrotica; species Diabrotica balteata. The sequence goes on along the minus strand of OU898278.1, from coordinate 147,567,325 downwards.
TTGATGACCGTAAACTTTCAATAATCTGATCAACAACAAAGGTTTTTGGTTTTGCGTGGATATTTGCCAAGCGTAATAATTCTGATTTTAAAATATGTTGTGTAAATGGTAAGGTGGATTGTCTAAAGAATGGTAAGGTGCATTGTCTAAAATAATTACGCTGGGCTCACTTCAACCTGGGAGAAGTTTTTCATGTAACCATTTTACAAACATGAAAATGATTACAAGATGAAAATATTAAATCAGCACCTTCTATAAAACCTGATTTCCCTCCTGCATGTAAAATTATGTGTCACTTCTCTTCTCCATCAGTATATTTGATAGACTTGACGTTATCATCTTGCCATATTCTCTTGGTTGCACCCCTAGAAAATATCCATGTTTCGTCTAAATATATAAAATTTGTCCTTTCTTCTTTTAATTTAGAATATTTTCTTAGAAAGGTAATTCTTTATGCACAACAGAACTTCTTTTACAAAGGGCTTTTCTGTTATCCTCCTTTTGAAATTTGAAACCCAAGTTATGTATCACTTGCCATAGACTTGTTCTACCAATTTCGTCAAATTTTCTATCTTTTAGTTCCGAAAGAATTGTATTTAAGGTCACATGTTCCTTGTTGGCTCGCATTCGATAAATGGTATCACGAATTTCAAAAATTTTTCCATCTGGAATATCTTTTGTTTTCAATGATAGGCGAGTTTTTCGGTGATCTTCTTTCGGCCGTTCATTATTGCGATTTTGTAATACTCCTCTTAGTTTGGTTTTACTAATTCCTAGAGCATCACATACGCGTTGTTGAACAGACATTACCGATTTTAAAGGACCGCCATTTTCTTTTTCATCCGTAAAATACTTATGTACACTACAACGTCTAGGCGTACATCTAACAAACGTCTAGGCATTTTTAAATATTTCCGTCAAACATACAATCTCAACACTGGCAAAGAATCAATTTAACTGCAATATTATAACAAATTTATACCTACCCTAATGTTATTTTAATATATTTTAAAATATGACCATTAATGCAGTTTTTACCTAATTTTCTGGGAAGTGGTTTACTGCAACTGGTTATCAATGAGTCATTAGTATAATTTTGTTAATCCGAAACCCGCGTAAATATAGCGAAACGACTATACCAACTTATCTCGCCCTTATTCTCTAAGGTTTTTTTGAGTGGACTGTATTATTTCAATTATCTATGTTATGTAAAGAATACGAGTATTTTGCTACGTACTACAAGTATAGTTAACAGAAGCAGGTAGGTACAATATGCTACAATATACGTTGCTACACAAAGGTTACTTTAGCAATTGTGGAGACAATTTTTTTTATTAAAAGAGACACACTTTTTTATTAAAAAACCATATTTCTTTCGCGAGAGTTTCTACTGACAGTTGTGTGAACTTGACAGTGACAGTCGAGCGAATTTTAATAATGAACAAAGGAAGTATTATACTTGGAAAATTACAGGGTTGTAAACAAAATCAGTTTTCAATCAGGATGTTTTAGTTTTTTTATATTGTTCTGAAGCTATTTTCTTGTGGCATTTTAAATTAATTACTATTTAAATGGAAATAAGCCACAATTAAAGGTTAAAGTACGCTTATTGACATTTCAATTTCCGAAGTGGAAATTGAAACGTCAATAAATGTACTTTAACCTTTAATTGTGGCTTATTCCCATTTAAATAGTAATTAGTTTTTAAGTCATCTAATCATAGAAGCTTAAAAAAATGTTTTCAAGCTTTTATTTATACATTACCCTACTTTAGGGAGAATATATTATTCGTTTTATTACATTTTTATGCGATTACGGTATAATACATAATTACTGACATTTATGTTACATCGCGCGACCCCACGATCGTCTTAGATTAAGAACCTCGAGGAGCAACGTCTACAGCTATGTCAACAGAGTTAATTGATGTTATTAGACGAGGTGCCTCATGTAAATTCCTACCGCCACGCTGCCGTTCGCCTTCACGGCCCCTTTTCAGCTGCCAGTGACAAACCGCCACTTCATTATCCTTACCTTCCCTTAAGAGTGAACTCCTCAATTTACAGTATCGAAGTTTTTTGCTGTCTGTAAAAAATCTAGACTGTCAAGCTTATCTTTCTCGTTGCCAGTGAAATAATTACCGGCTATAATTAATATTAAAGAACAAGTTAATACGAATATTAATTCTAGATAGAACATTTTTTATGGACTTAAAAAAGAGAATAGCTAATTTTTTTATGTAAAATTATTAAAGTTAAATCTAATTCAAAACTAAATATTTTATACAAATAGTCACAATAAAGAAAATTTTTGTTACTGATATTTATATATATATATATATATATATATATATATATATATATATATATATATAATTCTTTGGAGGGTAACTTTCGGGAAAGCGTCAAAACAAGGATCAGCTATAGATGGTATAAGCCAGCTTGGTGTAGAACTTTATTCTATATGTGAAATTTTCGGTGATATAGTATAGAATAAAGTTCTACACCAAGCTGGCTTATACCATCTATAGCTGATCCTTGTTTTGACGCTTTCCCGAAAGTTACCCTCCAAAGAATTGTATTCTTAGCGTCGTTACACACACTCTATATATATATATATATATATAATATATATATATATATATATATATATATATATATATATATATATATATATATATATATATATATATATATATAATATATATATATATATATATATCAATCGGTTTTAAAACGTCTTGCGACGTTGTTCGATGCCTAATTTCCATGAAACTCTATCATCCCATTGGTCCTCTCTAAGATCTCTTGCGCTCATCTCCTTCGTTACTCCCTCTCTCCAAGATTTCTTGGGTCTTCCGCTCTTTGTGCGGTTTGTAGCATCTTATATTTAACGTCTAAATAATAATATAAATTCGATTCTATATTTATCATAGTACGCCCCTGGTATGCTAGAAATGTGTTGTTTGTAGAGATTTTTAAATACGCAATAATTCTTCAATAAATAAAGACGTATTTGCTAAAGAAAACAATTTATGGCTTTTTAACTTCAACGTTCCCAGAAAAATATTGCAAGCCTGGTATTCTTTTTTCTAAAGTGTAGTAACGCCGGAAGTTTGAACGAGTTTGAGTAAAGAATTTGTTGATTTGACAAGATGGCAATGGTTTTGTGCGGGGAAAAGAGAGGCGGTATCTATCCGCCAGATTAAGATCGAGAGGGTCAAGCGAAGGAGTGATGAAGAATTGCTCGAAGGGAAAGGTCGTTTAATTGTAATGTGGTAAGCCGGCATTAATTCGCCAAAAATGGTGGAATTTTCACTCTATGTAATATGTCGTTTCTGAAAGAGTGACCACTAATCACTGTTTTGATTTTGCTAAAGATTTATAATGTTTGAGAAGTGAACAAGTTTAGTTCCTGTTTCTTTTCATTTTTTGGGTAATCCAGTTCCTTTCCGAGATGCCTCTTCACCTCACGTAGAATGATATTGGAGCAGTTTTGATTTGAATGTGCCAGTGTGCCAGTTTCAGTTTCCAATAAAGCTTTCCGTTGATGTGCAGTTAGATACCCCACAGAAATTAGCACAGTTGTTCAAAAGTTTAAGTTAACATGTAAGAACTGAGGTAACATTTACGTTATTAATTTTTAAAGTAAAAATAGACATTTGCTTTTAAAAAGACAAAAATTTGCTTTCTTTTATAAATTATTTTTTTTTAAATATTTGTAATTAAAATAAATATTATGTTAGGGCGTGGTTTAAACTATCATGTCATAATTTTATCCTGTTTTAAAAATGTTTGTTTTGACGTATTTTGATATTTGATATTTTGATTTTATAGTAAAGATTAAATTTTATTTTTCACAAAAGGATATCCATAAAATTTTAATCTAATTTGGCCACGTTATTTACTAGGAACCATTTCGAAGGTTTTTGTAACCTCTTTTGTAAACAGATAACATGTAAGTTTCTTTATTTGTATTTGACAACTATTTTTATATAGTATGCCTTTTGTATAAGCTGTATTTTTTTAAAAACTGTTTGTTTGAGACAATAAAAACGTTAGATTTGTTTCTCTAACCTATTTATTATTTTTATTTAGAAAAATCTCCTAAACCCTTTTTATGTATTTTAGAAATTAAGGAAGAAGAATTTTTTCTTTCCTTCAGTAAACTAGGATCCTTCAAGTGGCGCCCTATATTAAATTCCTTGAGGTGTTCCTTGTCTATTTTTGATTTGTTCGTTGTATGAATTGCCCAGGAGATTTATGTAAGTATCCCTTTGTCTTCATTTTAGTAGATACCCCAATCCAACCCCCATATTTCAACTTATCCACGACCCAGCTCTCCAACAACCAACTGAGTGTCGTTCGCACTTGTTACGATTATTTTGTTTGCCCAATCTTCTACCCCTCATGTTCTTACCCTGAGGTAAGCAAAATATTGTCGTTACAGGTTTGGTGGTACCCATTGCATAATTATTTTTGGGAGTCTTGAGTTATCCATCCTCTGGACGTGTCTGTACCATATCAGCTGTTTTCTTTCTATGTCTGTTGTTAGAGAGCCTTCAACCCCCATTCGTTGTCTTATCTCATCATTACGTATTCTCTCTCTGCGTATCACTCCTACTGATCTTCTAAAAGCGTCCATTTCTACTGCCTCCAGTTTTCTTCTGTTGTTTTCGGTTATTCGCCAAGTTTCTGCTCCGTACAATAGACTGCTTTTAATAAGAGATTCGTAGATATTGTGTTTTCTTCTTTTTCCAATTTCATGACTCTGTACGCTGTTTAGACAACCTATTGTTTTCTTGATTGTGTTATTCTTCTCTTTATTTTTTCATCATATTTCCCCGTTGTGTCAAAAACGATTCCTAGGGATGTGTGTAATGGTTGCAGGGCATGATGATTTCGTTATTTTCTAATGTGATATTCGATAGTTGGTACCCATTGGCAGATATTTTGTTTTTTCTGTATTAATTTCTAGTCCCCACTTTCTATATTCTTCTCGTAATTTCCTTGCTATGTACTCCAGATCATCTTTATCGTTTGCTATAACAACTTGGTCATTAGCAAACTGCAATGTATACAAGCAAATCTCTCCAAGATCTACGCCCATGCCTCTGCATTTTCGTTTCCACTCTTTCAATGCTTTTGCAACATATATTTTAAAAAAGGTCGGTGATACACAACATCCCTGACGTAGACCTTTATTAACCAGGAAGGTTAATATATTTGCGATAGTCTGTTTTTAATTTTTATTTGTGATGTTGACCCTTCATACAAATTTCTTAAGGCTTTTATTAAGGTGTTACTAATATTCGTCTAGCAACGAAATAAAAGTCTGGAATGGCGACCAAAGCAAGATGCATATCGAAGCAGAGGACGACCACCGACTAGATGGACGAATGATATTAAGCGCATCACCACAAACTGGATGCAAGAAGCTCAAGATAGAAATAAGTGAAAAATTTTACGGAGGCCTACGTTCAACAGTGGACAAATATAGGCTAATTCATGATGATGATGAATATTCGTCTGTCGTAACACGTTGCAGAGTTTGTTTACAGGGACTGTATCGTACACCTTCTGCAAGTCAATAAACTTGAGGTGGGTTTCTTGATTTGTGCTTAATTTTTTTTCTATTAGTTGTTTGAGGCACAAGATATTATCAGTACAGATTCTTCCTGTTCAAATACCGGATTGTTCTTCTTCCTCTTGATCTTTGTATTCCTTTTCAATACGGTCTCTAATTATTCGTCCATACAAAGAGCTGAATCTACTAGTGACATCCCTCTATAGTTTTCACATTACAGACATTCTGGACAAACTAGGACGCTGCAAATATTTTTCCACCCAGTTGTAGCCAGCGGATTCCATCAAATTAAAATGAAGGAAGAAGATATTTAGAAGACTGCATTTACCGTTGAAAATGGCCACTATGAATGCCTGAGAATGCCATTCGGACTCAAAAATGCACCCCTAACATTTTAGAGAGTAGGTAATGGAGAACATACTAAAAAGACTTCATGCGAAATATATCTAGTCTACAGAGACATTTTTCAACCTCTCTTTAAGAACATATGGTAAATCTTAAGAAGATTTTTGAGAAATTAAGAGAAACAAGATTTAAAATACAAGTTGACAAATGTGAATTACTTAAGAAAAACTAATGCTTATAATATAAAAATTATCACTAATACGTTATGCAAGCAAGACTATTGTTTATAAATACTAAAATAATTAACTAAAAACGCCTAAATAGGTTTTTAAAAACTAAATACGTTTTTTATGTTCTAGCATGCCAAATAAAATTCATTCAAACCGATAACATTCTTATTAAATCTTGTAATTTGTCAAAGTGTTGTACAAAATAATTGATATGGCAACCCTGCTAGTATGACGATTCGCTTGAAGCGTTTCGAGGCCGAAAGTAATGCAATCTATCGATGATAAATACTACCAACGTTTGAGATGGAGCCACCTCTCTAGTATACAATTTGATGCCGGCAATTTAAAATATAATTATTGTTTAACGAGATTTTTCATATGTTTAGGAAAAAATATTCAACGTTTTATTGCAAATATTTTCCACTTCTACAGTTTTATGTATGTTGTTATTAAAATTTTTTCCGGTTTCTTACCGGTAGCTTTATTATAAGCCGGAACATAACATTTTTTTCCAGTTGTGACAAAACTGTAAATTCAAAAATTTTCAAAAAATTCATAAGTATTTCTTAGGGTTATATCTTTATGCTGTAAAAAAATTATCAAAATTGTATGTCTGGTTTTCCCGCTTTATACTTGGAAAAAAGTAGTTTTTTAGAGTTTTTTCGAAAACTAAAACATGAAGTTTGTTCAAAATTTGTCAAAATACTTTTAGTTGTCACATATACCTTCTCAATTTTTTCCAAATTTTTTGAATTTGTATTTTGTTTTTTGGGGGGTGCAGATCAACCTTAAGCTTATCTCCTTTCTTATGGATCGACGAAATATAAGCAATTTTCCACTCGTCGGGTATGGAAAAACCATTTATAAATTGATTTATGCACCAAGTGACGATTTCAAACAATTTTTGTGATCCACATTTTATTAGTTCGACTGGTCCTGGAGACCTACCGTTATTCAGTTCTTTTATAGCTTTTCTAATTTCTGTCACTTGCAGTGTTATATTTTCTTCTTCAATATTAACCTCTGTTGGTGATTGAGTTAAGTATTCGTCCCTATTTTCTGTCAGTAGTTTCCCATAGTACTTTTCCCATTTTTCTGTGGATAATAATTGAATGTTTGTGCTTTTCTTTTCGTTAGTTCTTATTTTACTGAGGAACTTCCATGTTTCTGTATATTTTTTGCCTCCCAGGTAGGTATTAATTTCCTGGCACTTCTTATCCTTCATTTCTCTTTTTGCTTTTACTGTTGTTCTTCTTGTTATTCTTTTGAGTTCGAGGTATTCATCTCTATCATTTTGTTGTTTACTGCCCAGTCGTCTGATACACTTACTTTTTCTCTTCTACGAGTTTTTCTATTTCTTTGTTCCACCATAGTTTTTCACTTTGTCTTTGAGTGTTAGATCCGAGTACTTCTTCTGCAACTTTTTAACACTAACGACTACCTTTTTATATACCTTCTCTACTGTTGATGTTTCAGTTATATTCATTATTTTGCCATCCAGTCTTTGTTGATAAAGTATTCTTGTACTCTCTTGGGTCAAACTATCCAAAATATAACTTCTTTTTCCAAAGTTTTCTTCTTGTTGGGGTTAACAATTTGTTTGATTATGTGTTATTTTATATTTAAATGGACAGGTTACTTTTAAATTTACGACATAATGATCTGAACGACATCTTATTAGTATTTTGTTTTATGATGACGACATAGTCTATAATTGATTTTAGATTTCTTGTAGTTTGGGTCCAGGTTTATTTTTAATTGATGGTTTTCACATATTTCTCCGTAGGGACCTACCACTTTATTATATACTTTACGACCGACTCTACTGTTCAGGTCTCCCATAACTACCAATTCTCTTCTATTTCCAATTTTCGTAATTTCGTCGTTAACTTTAGCAAAGAACTCATCTTTGTTTGTGTAAGGTTCATCATCACTGATTGCACAAATCTCAAGTATCGTAAGAGGTGTTTCTTTTATCGTTATGTTTACTCTGATTATATTTTCGTCTATTGCTTCAAAGTCAGTGATTTTATGTTTATGTTTCTGTGTATTAGAACGGATACTCGTCTTTTCGCTCTATCGTGTTTTGAAATTCCGCTGAATATATGTACATAATTGTTTACTTTTTCTATACCTATTCCATTCTTCTTTGTTTTGGTTAAGACAACTACATCCATATCTAGTTTTTAATTTCTTCAGTTATTTCTTCCATCTTTCCGCTAATACTCTGTACATTCCAGGTACCAATGTTTATAATCCTTTTCCGTCGCCGAAGTCGTTTATTATTTAATCCGGTCAAGATTCCGAGTCAATCTTTAGGCTTTTTGGTATTTGTCTAATTTTTACAAGTGACAAGGAACCGACCTGACGTCTTAACTCCCTACCTGGAGGATCGGGTAATTTGTAATCAAGGTTTTCTTCCTTTAGGCTAGTTGTCTTCCAGGACTATAGAGACTAGTCTTCCCTTAACTCGGATCTTCCGCTTTCGGAACCATTGGATTTCTCTCGTTCACTCCGAGTAAATCTCGTTTGCTCCGTCCACCGTTGACCTTCGCCTCTACTCCTAGGCAGGAGCCCGTACAGGGTACTAGGTTTTTTTACGAGGTTGTTACTCCTCCCCCATTCTCGTTTATCCGGGGTTAGGACCCGCAATATAACAGCTGACCTACTCAATTCACCCAGCCGTCATGCAGGCGGAGAAAATTGTTATTGATATTTTCAACTAAAAAAAGACGTTTACCAGGAAGCGATTCTTTGTCTCTATTGTGGCGTAAATCGTCGTTATTAGCATGATTCTTCTTCTTTATGTACCATGTCCTTTCAAAACGTTGATTACCATCATAGCTTTTTTAATTTTATTCACTGCCATCCTAAATAGCATGCTTGTATCAACACCATACCAATCTCGCAAGTTCTTCAACCAGAGGTTCGTCTTCGTCCTGGACTGCATTTGTCTGCTATTTTTCCTTGCATGATATTTTGTAGCAACCTATATTTGAGACCTCTACATGTCCAAAATACTTCAGCTTTCTCTGCTTGATGCTTTTTATTATCTCAGTAATCTTCCTATATAAATCGAGAGTTTTGATTGAAAATTGTGCAATTAAGACTTAAGTCTTAGACTTGATTGTAAATAGATTGTTTTTCGATGCCAGTGCCAATATGTTGAGCTTTATATTCAATTTCTTGACAAAAATTATATATACCTACCAAAATTTTACCTTGTAATATTTGTTATAGACCCTATATAATATAGTTTGTTGAGATTAGATTGTTAAGGAACTTTTAAAAACATAAAAATATACAGGGCGTTTGATTAAAAATATAGATGATGGACTATACTAGACTTATGTGAATCACCGTGTACAGTTAAAAAGTTCGCTTTATGTTTATAAATCGAACATTTGAAAATAAAACGTGAAGAGTCCCGGCGTTTTTTTTTTTTTGAAAACGGGACACAAACAATTTTATTCCGTAAGTGGTTTTCACACTGCATCTAGAGAATTAGCAATTGATTGCCAACATCTACATAAATTTAATATTATTTCTTTAAGTAATATGAAAAATAATGGATCTAGTTAGAATTTAATTAGAGAATGAGTATGCCAACTTAAATTTCAACAAAATACATTGGAAGAATTATTTCCCACACTAGTGCTATTTACTAAAAAAAGGACTCAGCAGGCATTATTCACTGCCGACTATCCCCCGAGTAGATATTTACGAAGAAAAATGAACGAATTACTCTTCAAGGATTGGTCCCTCGCCTGTAATAAAAAATTAATGACACACCTGGATTTCCCTGTACAGCTAAAAACTATGTACGAAAAGTTTTACACTCCTCTGATTCAGTTTTCGAATTTATTTCGACTATTAAATGAAAATTATTAAATTACATGAGATTGACAGAAAATATTAAACTGCGTCATAACTGAAAATATTATCGTATTCTTCTAAAGGTTCCTATCTTCACTAATGTTGGAGACCACATTGACTCATCTTATTCTACTCTTAGCAGCTCAAACAGATCAGTTGAATTTAGACAAGTTGATTTGCTAAGATTGGCTTGCCAGAATATACGTCTGGTTCCATGGCTCTCTTGCCCTCAATTTTACCTTGTTTACCTGGATATGTTTTAGCTGAAGTGATAGAATTTCGGAAGCTTTTATGTTTATAAAATCAATTTGGTTTATGATTTTTCCTGGGGTATCACAGGGTAATTTTCATATATTAAGCCTTCTTGGATTTAATTCTAAAAATGTATTCGTTACAACCTTACCAGTCTCTTTTTAGAGCTGGATCAGCCTGTATCCTGTTTCGTTTTTTGTGCCAGGACCAAGACATATGTCACCACAACCTTGTCCTATTTTGGCGTTAAAATCGCTCATGATAATGGTAAGGGAATGTTTTTTGTGTCAGTTTTAGAGAGTCTTTTAGAGTTTGATAGACATTTTTCTATTTATTTTTTAATATATTCCGATGTCGGTGTGTAATCCGTAAAAAAATATTATGTCGAGTAATACAGTACATTCAATCAACTTTCACCTCTAAACGATTAATGGAATTTGCAGAAAACCTTTCGTAGTAGTAAAAGGCACGGTAAACTGCACTGGAGTTCTCCATACTCTTTTTAATCATTTACTTTGTTTAGAACTTAGACTATAAAAACTTATTCTTATCTGATTGATATTCCTTTATTTATATCCCAGTTATCTTTAACGTTTGCACCCAAGTAGGTAATACTGTGGACTCTTTCTAACTCTATTCCAGACGCTCTGATGTTCGTTGGTTGTAACTCCGTTTTGCTGACGACCATAAATTTTGTCTTAGAAGTAATAAGTATTAGCCCATATTCATCACATACTTCGGACACCCTGTTTATAAGTCGTTGCAGGTCTTCTTCATTGGAGGCAATAAGTACCGTGTCATCTGCATATCTGAGCTGTTGACATTAATTCAGTTGATTTTATTGCCTGTATTTTCAACTAAGGCTTCTTTGAAAATAAATTCGGAGTAAATATTAAAAAGTAGAGGCTATAGAATACATCCTTGCCTCACTCCACGTCGTATTTGCCACTGCTTCTGTCGTGTTGTGTCTAGCTTGTATGTTTGCACATTGATGCCAATACAAATTTTTGATAATACGGAGGTCTCGGTCATCAATTCCCACCTGTTGTAAGACACCTATAAGTTTGTCATGTTTTACTCGGTCAAAGGCCTTTTCGGAGTCGATAAAACACATATATACTGGTTGTTCTATACGCCTACATCTTTGAACCATGACCTGCAAACTGAAGAGTACTTTTCTGGTTCCAAGGTTGTTTCTGAATCCAGATTGTGTTTCACTTAGTTGTATGTCTATTTTGTTGTAAATTCTCGAGTGAAGTATTCTTAGGAAAGTTTTTAGTACATGACTCATCAGACTGATAGTGCGATGATCGCTATACTGTTTGGCATTTATTTTTTTTCGGTATCATTACAAATGTTGAAGGTAGCCAGTCTGTTAGTATATGTCCAGTTTCGCATATTTCATTAAAGAGGCTTAAAAGAGAATGTTTGCCCTTATCGTCGAGCAGTTTGATTATTTCGTTTGGAATTTCATCTGGACCGGTTGTTTTCCTATTTTTTGATAGCTTTATAGCTCTTACCATTTCATCGAGTTCTTTGTTTGGACCAGTCGATATATTTTTGATTTGAATTTCTGTTCTATCGTCATCAAACAGCTCTTTAATATATTCTTTCCACCTCTCTAATTGGTCTTGTTCATTTGTTTATTGACTATAATATTTCCTTGTTTATCAAGTAAACTACTTGCAGTTGATCTATATGTTCCAGTTATTTCTTTTACCTTTTTGTAGATATTAAATGTGTCATTTTTTTCTGTAGTTCTTCTATTTTAAGATATTTGTTGCTGTACCATTTTTCCTTTGCATCCCGAATTTTTCTTCTGATTTCTTTATGAATTTGATTATATTCTTTAGTGTTTTTATTTTTCTGTTTTCGCCTGCTTTCCATTAGTCCCAATATTTCATCAGTCATCCATTGTTGTTTGCGATTATTAATAGTTTTACACTTTTTAGCTCTTTCTTGGATAATGCTTTTGACATGATTCTTTTTTATCTTTTGTGTAATTTCATGACCATTATTTTGAATACAGTCAGTGTTTATTCGGTTAGTCGGTTGTTGGCGTTTTACTATTTTAAGTTAGAGTTTTATGTCACTGATTAATAAGTTATGGGACACCTAGTAAAGTTAAAACACTTTTTCATGAAAAAAATATTTAGACCTGTGTTATTAGTATTTCACATTTGCGGACCGAAAGAAGGTCTGTTTACTAGAGGGATAAAAATAATACAAAGTGATTAGCTACTAACTATGTTTATTGCTGGATCAAAAACTTGCAAACTAAAGAAACGATAATAGGTTTTTCAAAATAGCACAAACACTGCCATAGTTTTTACACAACCTTACAAGAAAAAGGTGTACTCAAACAACCAAACACCGCTTGTACCGGTGACGCTTGTACTGGCATCACTTGTACCGGCTACTTTAAGGTACGATTCCGAACACGACCGCAAACCGCAAACTGCAAACCGCAGACCTCAGACCGCAGCGACAGACCTACTGGTTCATATGGTTTCTTATGAGCTGTATGTCGAGTAGAGCGGCACTGTCCCCACCGCAAGCAGAACGTCGCCACCGCAAACCGCAGGACTGCACCAGAACCAGTAATGTCGCCGACCGCAGAGTGACAACACGTATTTTTGCTGTTTCTGAATATATCTTCGTTAGCCATTAGATGATTTTTAATGAGTATTGAATAACTTCCTTTAAATTGTCTATTTTTAAATAGAGACCTAGTCGGTTTCCTTTTTCTTTTATATTGCAAAAGTAAAAGATCGTCGTCATACGAACGATCAAAAGATATAACATTAATTCATCGTTGTTCATTGCGTCTGACATCCTACTTATACGACTTTTAATATTTTACTATTATACATTCCCATCGTCTAATGCTGTTGTCGCTGTTTTGTAGATGCAGTGCAGTTCTGCTCGGAATTGGTCTGACCGCAGACGACACTGTCACTGCAGTCTGCAGAATTTAACCTTTACACTTGTATAGTTCTCACAGGCTGACTTCCAGACCCCGAATAAGAATCTCCATTATGATGATTTGACGATCTCTCGCCGGTAAAAATTCTAGTCGGTTTTATGATGTGTGATAAAACAGCCATTGATCAATCTAAACAAACTATTAGATTTTGTATATTTGACTCGAAGAGACACTAAAGTGTTTTTCTTCGATGATTTTAAGACACAATTCGAATGGTTATACAAATATTCTGAGGAAACTTTTATGACATGCAGACTAAAAATAGTATTAATTATACTATTTTAGTCTATTATGTTTTCAGTTGTTGTTTTTTCCACTAGTTATTTACATAGTTTTATTACACATATCACAAAATCGATACTCAGAAATACAAGAAATACAAGTCATTAAATTAAATTTCAGTATTTTTAGATATTATTAAATTGAATTAATAAATTGTAAAAGTTAGTCTGTGTAAGGGTATTTCCAGAAATGTACAATTAGCACCTTCCAACAGTATATACATAAACATATACTCATCACTATTTACAAAAAATCGAATTTGACATTTTGGTGCTAATAGATGGCTAATGATAAATATAGTTCGCCCATTTTATTAGATACTTATTTAACTAGAGAAGGTGACTTGTTAACGTGTTTCTTTTAAAGTGATTTAATATCATGATAGCTAAGGTAAGTAGAAAAAATTAAGTTAAGGTAATTTGAGTTTAAGTTTACCTTGTGCTTTACAGGAGGTGATTTTTACATAAAATATTTAAATATAATTTAAAATTAAACAATGCTATCGCAGTTATACTGAAGTTTTTATCCCAGGTAAAAATACGCAATTTCCTCTATTATATGGTCCATCAAAATTAAACAGAAATGGAATCCAGTTGTCATCATCATCATCATCTTTGGCTCGACAATCCTCTGTGGATCTTGGCCTGCTCTAAGATTCGTCGCCATTCTGTTCGGTTTTTGGCAACATGTTGCCATCTTCTGATTTTTAATATTCGTAAGTCGGTTTCTACTCCATCTAACCACCTAATTCGCGGTCGGCCTTTGCTTCTTTTTCCTACAGGTGTTCCTGTGGTTAGCTTTTTAGCAATGGTATTTTCTGGCATTCGTATTATGTGTCCAGCCCATCTAAGTCGCTGTGTTTTAATGAACGTTATGACATCTGGCTCATCAAAGAGCTGATACAATTCAAAATTATATCTTCTGCGCCACTGCCCTTGGTCGTTTACAGCTCCAAATATTTTGCGGAGTATTTTACGCTCAAATATTCCCAAAAGTCTTTTATCTTTCCGCGTTAGTGTCCATGTTTCTGCTCCATATGTGAGGACCGGCCTCAGCAATGTTTTGTATATAATAATTTTAGCTCTTCTTTGAATGTTTCTTGAGTGGAAATGCTTTTGGAGTCCATAGTATGCCCTATTTGTAAGATTTATTCGTCTTTTGATTTCTTCGCTTGTTTTATTGGTAGCAGTCAATAGTGACCCAAGGTATGTGAAGTTGTCAACACGTCCAAAGGTATGACTTTCAAAGATTGTTTCTCGTTCCTCATTTGCTATCGGATCCTTTGTAACCAACAGGTACTTGGTTTTGTCTTCGTTGATGACTAGACCGACCTGTTTCGCCGCTGTTTCCAATTCTAGGAGATATTGCTCAACATCTCGCTTGCTACGCCCTATTATGTCAATGTCATCAGCATATGCTAAGACTTGTATCGATCTATTGTAAATAGTACCGCCGTTCCTAATTCGTGTATCTCGGACTGCCTTTTCTAAGGCAATATTAAATATGAGGCAAGCCAGAGCATCTCCTTGTCTGAGTCCATCTTTTATCTCAAAGGATCTAGAACTCTCTCCCTGTATTCTAACAGTGGCTTCTAAGTTAGACATTGTCATTCTCGTTAGTCGGATAAGTTTCTCTGGTATACCAAACTCATGCATTGATTGGTATAGCAGTGTTCTCTTGACACTGTCGTATGCTGCCTTGAAGTCGACGAATAGGTGATGGGTTTCAATATTAAATTCTAATGTTTTCTCGAGAATCTGTCTTATTGAATGAATCTGGTCAATTGTTGATTTTTCTGGAGTGAATCCAACTTGATATTTACCAACTATGCCCACTGTGTAAACTTGCAACCTTTCGTAGAGAATATTTGCTAGTATTTTGTAAGCAGTTGTTAACAGGGTTATACCTCTATAGTTGTCACACTGGAGCTGGTCACCTTTTTTATGTAACAGGCATATCACGCCTTGAGACCATTCACAAGTCTCATTATGCCAAACAAGAAGTAAAAGCTTATGCAGTGTCTGTAGTAGGGCATCGCCACCATTCTTGTAGAGCTCACTGCAAATTTGATCAACTCCTGGTGATTTATTATTTTTAAGCTTTTTAATGGCTTGGGCAACGTTTTCGATGGTAGGTGGTCTTTCGTTTGGGTTGAAAGGATTCCAATCATTTCGATTTGCTAGGGTGTTATCTGCTTCTTCGATATGATGGCCATTAAATTTTGCATCGAAAAATTCTACCTTCTTCCTTCTACATCCTTACAGTTGTACCTTTGTCTAATATATGTAGACATCTTAATATTTTATCCATGCCAAATATTTCATTTTGTTGTTTTGTTATTTGATCTTCTTCTTCTTTTAGTGGCAATCCGATTCGACTGTTGGTGATACTCATGGCAATCTCAATTTTGTAAACTGCGGCTCTATAAAGATTTGTGGTTGTTGTGTTGAACCACGTACGTGGATTTTTCAGCCAGAAAATTCTTCGCCTCCCTGGTCCCTTTATTTCCTTTTATTTTTTTTTGAAGAATCAATTGCAGCAACCTATATATTTTGCTGTTTCTCATGATGTGACCGAAATATTCAATGTTGGCTCTTTTTATTGTGGTTAACAACTCTTTTCCATTTTGCATTCTTAATAAAACGTCCTGGTTAGTAACGTTGTCGGTATAAAATATCTTCAGGATTTGACGATAAAGCAACATTTAGAAAGCCGCAATTTTCTTACAGGTAGCGTATGTAAAAGTCCATGACTCATCTCCGTACACCAATATAGAAATGATTTTTATGATAAAATCTTTTCTTTTAAAGATTTATGCATAAATCGTGGCATTTGAATAGCTTAGCTATTTTTTGAAATGCAGATCTTCCTTTCTCTATCTTAGATTTATTTCTAGGAAATGGTTCCAATTTTCATTAACATTCGTGCCAAGGTAGGTGTATGTTTTTACTCTTTCTATTGTTTGACTATTCACACTGATTCTTTTAATTTGCTTTTCCTTCTTAGAAAACATCATACATTTTAATTTCTTAATATTCAGTGAAAGTTCATATATCTGACTCACTTCTGTGATTTAATTCATTAACTCCTAGAGGGTTTCATAACTGTCAGCGAATATGTTAAACAGCAAGGGTAATAATATACATTCATGTCGATTCGCACGTTTGATTTTGATATCATCGGATTCTCCTGTCTCTGTACGGATAGGCGATGTTTGATTCCAATAAAAATTGCTAATAATTCTTAGATCACAGATGATTATTCCAATATTTGTTAATATTTCCATCAGCTTATCGTACTTTACTGCATCGCCCGCTTTATAGTAATCAATTATGCATGCATAAATATCGCAATTCACATCTCTATATCGTTGAAATAGCACTTGTATGCTTAATAGAACAGCTTTTTTTTTCTTCGCATAATCTAGATATCCTTTAATGTATGATTTTTAGAAATAAATTTAAAATGTAGCTCGGAAAGCTAATGGTCTGGAATTTATTGCAGTATACGTATTTTGTTTTCTTTGGTAGAGCAATAAACGTTAACTTCATCCATGATCTTGGTATTGCTCCGTTTAAATATATGTCTTCTTCTTCTTAAGGTGCCGTGCATTTCTGCGTAGGCGTCCACCGTACATCGTCTTGTCAGGTGAGATGTTAAATATTCTGGATTAAATAATTCTGTTTTTAGCAGCATTGCGAAGCATTTCATAGCTGTGGATTCCTGTCCATTCTCGAATATTGCGCAGCCATGACATTTTTTTACGTCCGAGACCTCTCCTACCCTCTATCTTCCCTTCGAGTATCAGTTGCTGAAAAGTGTATCGTTCTCCTCGTATTATGTGTCCCAAGTATGCAGTCTTCTTACTTTTTACATAATTAAAAAGTTCCCTATCCTGTAAGCCCGCTCTTCTGAGTACTTCCTCATTTCTGACCCTGTCCGTCCATGATATTCTGAGCATTCGACGCAGGCACCACATTTCAAACACTTCAAGTTTGTTAATGGAACTGGCCTTTAACGTCCATGCTTCCATTCCGTACAGGAGAACAGGCCACACGTAACACTTAAGCATCTTGTATCGGAGGTTGAAGTCCAATTTGCGATCAGTCAGAAACTTACGAAGCCTCAAAAAAGCATTTCTGGCTTGTTCAACTCTGCTCTTTATTTCATTCTCGGGGTCCCAACCCTCATTCAGCAAACATCCCAAGTATTTGAATTGCCTGACTTGTTCGATTTCTTCTCCAGAGACATGTATCTTTGCGTTGGGGTAATCATTTCTACTTATAATCATTGATTTTGTCTTCTTGATATTTATTTTCAAACCCCGAGCTTCACTTGCAAGAGTTAGATCATTTAAAAGACATTGAAGATCTTCCATGTTATCTGCCACTATGGCTGTATGATCGGCATACTTATGTTATTAATAAATTTGCCGTTAACTTTAATACCCTTAGAGTCTTCCACTGCTTCTGTGAAGGTTTTTTCTACGTATAAATTGAACAGCATTGGGGACAGTATACAACCTTGCCTTACTCCTTTTTTAATGGAGAAATCTTCTGTTTCGTTGGAATTTTGAAGACGTACTGTTGATGTCTGATTCCAATACAGATTGGCGATGATTCTTATATCCTTTGCATCCAATCCCAACTCTTGTAGGTATTTTATCATCAATTCGTGTTTTACATTATCGAATGCTTTCTCGTAATCGATGAAACAGATAAAAACATCCTTTCTTTGATCTAAACAATTCTGTATCAATGTTTGCATACTAAAGATCGCTTCTCTCGTGCCAAGTCCATTTTTGAAACCAAACTGACTCCATCCACTGACCTCGTTACATTTCTTAAACAATCTAGTGTGAAGTATTCTCAGGAAAAGTTTTAAAGAGTGACTCATTAGGCTTATTAGTCGGTGGTCCTTGCAGAAGTTCGCACGTGGTGTTTTTGGGAGGGCGATAAATGTAGATCGAAGCCAATCTTTTGGAATCTGGCCCGTATCGTAGATGTCGTTAAAGAGCTTGACAATAATATCTAGGTTTTCTTCATTAAGTAACTTGATTGTTTCTGCGTACAATAATAAATATATGTCATTATATATTATTGTTAGTCGGTGAGTACCCTCGGTGTTAAATAGCTTTTTAAGTTCAGCATATGCATTGTTAGGTCCAGGAGCTTGGTCATCTTTTGGTTGCGATATTGCTTTTTCCACTTTAAATGATAGGATTGGTAAGTGGTC
This sequence comes from Diabrotica balteata, assembly GCA_918026665.1. NCBI lineage: Eukaryota > Metazoa > Arthropoda > Insecta > Coleoptera > Chrysomelidae > Diabrotica > Diabrotica balteata. The sequence continues at coordinate 147,548,533 of OU898278.1, read as the reverse complement.
ATTACATATGTAGTACGGAGGTTGTTGGTACCTATTATCATCCAAAAGTCCTTGTAAGTATATGGCCCATATGCATATTTCTTGATTTTTATATGTGATGATGTTTCATTGTTGATTCTATTGATTTGATCCTATTCATCATCATAAACATCATCATCCAGCCCCATTTTCACATCCATTGTTGGATATAGGCATCCTCCAAACGTCTTCAGTTCTCTCTATCTTTAGCTGCTGCAATCCAGTTTGTTTCTATTCTTCTTAAGTCGTCGGTCCATCGGGTGGGTGGTCTGCCTCGACTTCGCTTGTCTGCTCTTGGTCTCCACTCCAATAATTTCTTCGTCCATCTTCCGTCTTCCATTCTAGCAACATGTTGATCCTATTATTGTAATATTAATAGAGAAGTTTCCAATTTTCCCTTTGATATTAAAAATATACTTTAACTTAACTGTTTTCAGAATCTTATGTCAAAACTATGATGTCAATGTAATAGTAGTTTTGTAGATTAATAAAATTTCCCTTGTAGTTGTTTAATTAAAAACATAATAATATATAAAATATAGATGTATTTATTTGAAGTTTTTATTTTTATTATTATTATCTCTTATCAATACTATCTTTTCCATCTTCATCTATTGCACGATATACTTACACCTTACACCGGTATGCTAGATCAAATTCCTAAACGTGTCGGCTTGACGCAGTGACGTCACGGCGAAGCAAGAATACCGCGCGAAACACATTAGATAGCTAATCGTGGCTTTTCTTAACGTTTAGACATATTAATTCGCCGGCGATTTATTTAAAATTAACGTTTTTATATAAAGAAAATAATTATAGTTATGGCTGTGTGTGCCATTTTTGGATGTGTCTTGAGAAGTCGTCTTGAAAAAATGGATGATTGCATACCAACGTCAAGGTAAAATAAATTTAAAAAATTGTAAATATCTTTCATCGAGTTAGAATCTATGGAGATGGCATCACGTGACTAAAAACGACCTCACTTCGGCCATATTGTTAAGAATCATCGAAGAATATTATTTTGACACTTTTGAAAAATCGTATGTTTGTTTACATTTGTTAAACAACATAATTAAACAACAAAGAAGAACGTCAAAAGAAAAATAAAAACGTGGGATTAGAAGTACTACCACATATAAAGAGATTTGAAATAGAAAAAGCTTTAAAAGATATAAAAAATAATAAAGCTCTAGGACACGACGGTAATATTCCGAGCTTTTGAAAACAAGCAAGACATTAACAATCCCTGTACTAACAGAGCTATTTAGTAGATGTCTGCATAATAGAAAGATCCCTAAAGACTGGAATAAGAGTCTAGTAATACTCTTACACAAAAAAGGGACAAATGTGATCTAGAGAATTATAGACCTATATCGTTGCTCTGTCAAGTATACAAACTATTTATGAGAATTATTAACAACCGGTTGAACTACAAAATGGACAATTACCAACTGGTTGAACAGGCTGAATTCCGCAAAGGATATAGTACATCACCTGCTGACAATAAGAATATTGATACAGAAGGCAAATGAATACCAACTGCCTGTATTTCTTGCCTTCATCGACTATAAAAAGGCATTTGATAGTATCGAGATGTGGGCCATAGAACAAGCTATTAATAATTGTAGAATAGACTCAAGATATAGGCAACTAATACATAATATATATGAAAATGCAAGTATGATAGTACAACTAAACAAAAATACAAATCCCATCCCCATTAAGAGAGGAGTGAGAGAAGGAGACTATCGCTAAAGCTTTTCAACCTAGCCCTAGAAGACGTCTTTAAAACTACAAATTGGTCAACCTATGGCATTAACATTAATGGCAACAAGTTAAAATACCTCAGATTCGCTGACGACATAGTGAATATAGCGAGCACATTCGAGGAACTGCAAATTATGATGGGGGAACTAGCAGACAGCTCCCAATACGTCGGCCTAAAAATGAATATGAAAAAAACAAAATAATGACAAACACAGATGACCCCAGACGTATAACTATAAATGGCAGTGAGATAGAACAATTCCAAAAATATATCTACCTAGGACAAATCCTAAAACTCGACAAAGAGAACCAAAGTGTGGAAATTACTAAAAGAGTAAGAATAGCATGGGCAGGATATTCGAAAATTAAGTTGGATACTTAAGAACCGCAAAATACCTTAATACTCGAGGAGCAAAGTGTTCAACCAATGCCTCCTTCCTATCATGACATATGGATGTCAAACCTAGACCCTAACCAAGGCAAACATGAATAAACTAGCCACAACAGAAAGAACAATGGAAAGAGCAAACTTAGGTATACGACTGTCAGATAAAAAGAGGAACGACTGGGTAAGATCAAAAACAAATTCGAGGACATAACAACAAAAATTGTCAAACTTAAATGGAGCTTCGCAGGCCGCACTGCTAGACAAAAAGACCAACTTTGGAATACTACAATACAATATTAGAGACCTTACGAAAGTAAACGACCAAGAGGAAGACCATAGATGAGATGGGTTTTTGACATTAAAAGAATAGCCAGAACAAATTGGAAATCTGTTGCTCAGGATAGAGACCGATGGAAGAAGTTGTGAAAGGTCTATGTCCAAACATGGACAATAGAAGGCTAAGAAGAAGAAGAAGACCACCAGCAAGGTTTTACTCAATATATAAATACAACTATAAATTTTGATACGGCTTTGATTTATATTTTCATTTGTCTCTTTTCAATAATTATTTAATTTAAACAAATTTGGTTTAAAATTTTTATTTTTATTATTTTATTAAATTCTGTCATTACCATCTATTTTAAGATGAATAAAAATTGCATTTATTACAGTAGTATACCTGTCCCTTTTCCACGAGTCGACTTTATCGCTATCTCTCTCTAATAACAACATGATACTGGGATACCCTACAACATTAAATCGGTCTGGCTGTTGAGGAAACAGCGGAATTATTGTCTGACAGATTAATTTTGCACATTTATTTGTAAATTAAATAAAGTTTAAATTACAGATATACTAAAATAATTTAAATTTTCTTATTACTACTTATACAAAAATAGCACCTGGCGCATAATTGTCATCGAGAAATATATCTGGAAATATTTCTAATACTCTTTAACCTCAACCTGTACCAGCAGGCAGATAGCTGGTACGCTGTTTGAGGGAGCATAAAGAATAACATATTAAAGAACCAGTATTTTTAAAATTTTTCGACGTTTTTATGCTATAATCATGTGTTGCGTAAGTTTTGTAAGTTTATCTCTATACCTATTTTGTGAGTACTTCTATGCGTTTGCTTTTTATCATATATGTATCTGACCTTCTAATCTTCCGCTACAACTATCTTCTATCCTTTATCTCTGTCCTTATAGGGCTAGTTTGCAAAAAACCATTAGTGGTCTGATTTCCGATTTTAGCAACAGTTTCTTTTTCTCTGTACAATATTTTTACAGCATTTAAATCTACATTATTTAAACCTGCTTAAATTATAGAGATCCATAGCTTCTGTAAAGAAACCGAGTCATATGAAAGTCTTATAAAAACCGTTTTATTTTAATACTAGCTATATTCTCATGGCCTAAAATCAGTTAAGTTAGTTTTTTATGGGTACAAGAGAATTAGATTATACTCTATAATTAAAAATTTTGTCAAAATTACTTTGCTTGAACTACAACAACATGAAGTCTATTTTATTAATTTTAGGTAATAGTTGCTATTCTCCTTGCCATCTTGACGATAATACAAAGCAGTAATGGTTTTGGCATAGGCATTGGTACAGGCTTCTATCGTGGTGGAGCTGTAGGATTTGGGTTTGGTGGAGGTTACGGATATGGCGGTTATGGAGGTTATGGTTACCCTTTTGGAGGATTTCCTCGTAGATTTATAGGTTTCGGAAGGCCAGGCTTTCATCTCTACCGTCCTCTATTACTACCACCCCCTCCTCCACCACCACCACCACCTTTCTATCCTTATTACTGAAGAATGTGTATTTTTCGGACGTTAACCATAACTAATGATACACTTTATCTGCATTGTTTCTATTATATACTATTTTATTATAGTATAAAAAGTATCGTCTTTTGTAACAGTTATAATATAATAATATATAAACAATGATATATTAACAACATTTATTCGTTATTTTTGTTGTCCTTTTTAATTATACCTGTTAACTAAATAAATCGATTAGAAAGCCAAGCCGGGAAGGCGATCGACTCGCATACAAAGAACATGCAATTATTTTAATGCCATAGAAAACACCAAATTTATTTATCCAATAAACAAATAGAGGATGATTTTAGGAATAGATAGATAGATAGATAGATAGATAGATGGTTTATTGGTAATAAATTAATACATAAGTATTTTTTACAAGTCAAATAAAATAAACTAAATGTCAATATAGTCAATATGCACACATAAATATAAACACAAAACATAGATACATTGTTTTAAATTATACTGTTAGCAATTACAACAAATTAAAATTGGAAGTAAAATACTTCACATATGTAAAAAAAACATTCACTATAAGGTAACTCTTAATTTTTGCCTTAAACTGATGAAAATTAAGAGCCTTTATTCTAGCTGGCACTAAGTTGTAGAATTTTATGGCTAAATACCTTGAACCATTTCTGGATCTCTCAAGAAAGTTAAATTCTGGTATAAGATTATTGTTAAATCTGGTGGGATAATTGTGAAAATCTACATGCGCATTGTATTGGCTAAGATTTTGTTTAATATGCAACATACACTGCATAATGTATACACTAGGTAAAGTTAAAACTTTTAAAACTCTAAAGGAGTTTCTACAGTCTGCTCTATAAGACAGCCCAGAGATAATACGAACACACTTTCTTTGTTGCGCAAACACTTTATCGATATGACTAGAGTGACCCCAGGAGAGAATAGCATATGTCAGATGAGAATGAAAATTACTATGATATGCTGTTAAAATAGTTTCCCTGGAAGTCACTTGTACAAGGTTCCTGAAGAGAAAAAGTTGTCGGAAAAGCTTTTTCGATAGATTAACTATATGTTGTTCCTAGGTTAATACTGCATCCAAATATATCCCCAGAAACTTCGCTCCGGTTACACATTGTGGTAGAGCAACGTTTTTGACACAAGTGTTATTTCTTAGAGTAAAATTAACACTTTGTGATTTAGAGTTGTTCAAAGAGAGACGGTTAGTTAAAAACCAACTGAATAAGTTTTTTTCAGATGTTTGGTAATCAAAGATTGGTAAATTTTGAGAATCCCACTGGTTGAAGTGAATAATCATGACCAAATAGAAATACAAGTTTTTTTCAGATGTTTGGTAATCAAGGGTGTCGAATTCAGAAGGATGATAGCTTGCATAGAAAGTAGTGTCATCAGCAAATAAAACAGTGTTGACTGTTTCATTTTGAGAGTACACTAGATCATTAATATATAAAAGAAATATTACTGGACCTAAAACCGAGCCTTAAGGGACACCAAATAACAAAGATTGTTTTTGAGAATCACACTGGTTGAAGTGAATAATCATGACCAAAGAGAAATACAAGGTAAAACTGTCAAACCAAGAATGTTAGTTACACCAGCGGAACGACGTGTGCTCTTCAGCTTATGTCCTACAATACCACATGACTTACTAATCACTGAGTTAAAAAAATCAGCATAATTCCTCTTTTCCCCATAACATTCCTAAAAATTGGTGCTTCTATGCCGGAGTACAATCACATTCTTAGATTCTGTGGAAGACAAATATATATCAGCTCTTATACACCTTGCTATAACTGGCTAGTCAGGTTACATTGTATCACAGTGCTTCGTACCACTAGCTCAATTAACTCCCTAACCAAAGCAACGAAACATCCATTTTCAGCACAACAAATGTACCTTTGCAAAAATCCAATGATACAAACCCTTCTCAATGTAAACAAATGTCTATTTCTAATTACCCTAAGATACCAAACAAAGTAGATGCACCAAATAAGGACATTCATTTAAATAATCAACAACCAAAACGTAGCTTTGATGAAATTGTAACTTTTAAAACATAAAAAACTGTAACATTTTGCTAACAACTAAATTCCAAGCAAAAGCTAAAAAAACCAAAATTAGTTCAGCAAGCATTTCTAAATGCTCATTATCTCTTACTTAAACCTGCTAAAAACTTCATAGAAAATCTCTCTCCTTTCACTCTAAACTTTGACCAACTTAACATACTACTAATGAAGATTAATGGATCAACAGTTTCTATAAGCACGATTCAAGAATATATCACAAAGTTTAACCCCATTTAAAGAAGAGATCCATAAAACGCAAATTCACGTCCTTAAGGAAAAATCTATAATTGACAATGAGACATCGAACTGGGAAGGTGAAACATCTCAATTAAGCCAACATTAAGATTCCAGTATCCAGTTCAATGGAATATTGATGATTTTTCCTATGTTCTAACATCTAATTGGTAAAAAAGCTCCTCATGTAAAATATTAAAAGCATCACTTGTTTTCTAGTCCTTTCCGACTCTCTCAGTTCTCTTAGTTCAGTCAAAGCTATGCAATATGTATACCCTAAACACCCCATTGAAAAATGATCAATGAAAAAACTAATGGAAGCTCAAGTAAATTTCACAAAAATCCACTTCCTGTGGATACCATCTGATATAGATATAGAAGGAAATGAACAAGCAGATACTAGTGCTCGTAACACTATCACCAATGGCGCATCAGAAATAGAGTGTCGGAGTGTCGCTAGCGATCTAAAAGTTAATTTCAAAAATAAGGTGTTAATTGCGTGGAATCAGGAGTGGAATGATTCCAGTTCTCAACTCAGAACTATCAAAAGTGACATTTTTCAGGATGTCCACTGCCAGAAGCAGAAGATCTCAAATTATTATTACATGTCTACGACTTGGGCACGGTAGGTATACTTACACCTATCTCTTCTCCTAATAGTGAACCCCCAAAATGCAAAACATGCAATACAGTAGACAGTATAAAGTACTTCTTGATGGACTGTCCTAAATATGTAAATTAAAGACATTCTTACAATTTTCCAAATAACCTGAAACCATTACTCCATCAAACTTTTGTTTCGATTAATTTATTAGGATACTTCAAATGTATCAACATGTTACACAAAATTGTAATTGTAATTGTAAATGTAATTAAAATTAATTTAAATTTAATTAATTAATTGTTACAAATGTTTAATTGTTTACAAATTGTAATTAATTGTTACTACGATTGATTTTTACAAATGTTTAATTTACTATTGTTACAAATGTAACAGAAATGTCGCTAATAACCTTCGGGAGGATGGGACTATGTCTTTTTTAGTTAAAAAATGTACTTTTACAGAACAATGGCCATTAAAATATATACTTCTTTATAACCTTTATATTAAAAACTATAAACCATACAAAATGTCATGTACTTATTGAAGAAGAAGATCGGTATATACACTCAGGTACAAAAATTCAATCCATGGCATATTACCAATTTACTGCGCGTTTTAAAACTTATATATTATGACATATATAAATTTAGAGAAACCCTCGAATAAGTACAATTATTAATATTTATTTGTTATATATTATTTTTAAATTTATTATGATATTTCTTGTAAACAATAGGAATTTATGTTTTTGTCAAAAATTTGAGTTTGATAAGCGGCAAGAACTTAATTTGATATCGTTCTGATTTTAACAACCAGACCAATTTGATATTAAAAGGTTTTGAGTTCAGAATGTTTAATTGTAATAAAATGGCATTCAACGCCAAAGGATGTTATAGCTAATATTATGTGCAGGTGCGATTATTATGTTATTCAAAGAGCCGTTCAGTAGTTCAACTAAAATAGCAAATACACTTGCTAGAAGATCAGTATCAAGTTGTAGGAGAGCAATATCCGCACACGATAATCGATTTATGGTTTCGTTGTGTTTTATAAATAGAGATTCAACTTTAATTAAGCTGGCAAATTGCCTAAGCGAAGTCCGAAATGTGGATGTAAGTAGGTGGACAGTGGACAGTATTATTCAGTGCTATGTTCACTGGTATTTGTGAAATATCGTAGAGCTCAACTTGCTTTTGCAAGAAAACACAAAAATTGGAATTACGCATATTAAAGTAATGTTTTCTCCTGCTATGAGTCCACGTTTTGCTTGAGGTCAACAAATGGTTACGAAATAATCTGGAGAAGACAAGAAGAATGATTTTCCCAATGCAATATTGGCGACAAAATAACCTATGGAGGAGGCTCAATTATGGTTAGACGCTGATGTCAGTGTCATGTCAAAAGTTAGTGAGATTAGCATATGGTACTTTTTGTGCCATTTATAGAATCAAATTTTATTTTTATGGACGATAACGCGCATCCCCACCGTCCTAGAATTTTATAAAAATGAATCTTAGAAGAAGTCGAGATTGTTTTTATGAATTGGTTAGCTTCCAGTCCTAACTTTAATCCAATCGAATATCTATAGTATATACTGGAAAGACAAATTCAAGTTTGGTTACCTCACATAAATAACTTGTCTTACCTTAGTGAGGCTCTTCAGACAAAGTGAGATGAATTAGACTAACTTCACGTTAAAAATTTAATTACCACAATGCCAAGGTATATGCAGACTTTTAAAAAAGCCATAGAAGGATATACCAGGTAATAATAACAAATGACATAAATATTATTTTGTTATAGCTGTTTTTTATCAATAAATCTACTTTGCATTTTTTTTATTTTCGAATAATGCTATATGCTTTTAAAAATAATTATTTTTTTTTGCATGAATTCTGTTTTTTATTTATATTTAATGTTTCTTTTTAAATATATGCCCTAGCTATAAGTGGCATCTCCAAAAATGCATCTTCTTTTCTGTAAAATAGACGTGTATATTATCCACGATTTCGTAGATTGTTCGATAATTATTTAAATTTTGTCAAACATTTAACTTAAAGGTCTTATCTATATTACAGATTATCCTTGTGCTCCTCATGTTCTCGCTTTTTACTGAAATAAGTGAGTGTCGAGGAGGCGGTGGAGGAAGAGGAGGCGGTGGAGGAAGAGGCTTCGGTGGAGGAGTTGGAAGAGGATTTGGTGGTGGAGTAGGAAGAGGATTTGGTGGAGGATTCGGAAGAGGATTTGGTGGAGGATTTGGAAGAGGATTTGGTGGAGGATTTGGAAGAGGATTCGGTGGAGGATTTGGAAGGGGATTCGGTGGAGGATTTGGTAGAGGTTTTGGTGGAGGTTTTGGTGGATTTGGGAGACCACTTATTGGATTCGGCGGATTTCCAGTTTTTCCTTTCTTTAGAAGGCGTCGTTTTTATTATTAGATATTAAGGTGATATATCGGTATGGTTATTAGTTTCAGTAATGTAAACAATAAGTAAATAAAGATGCATATATTTATGTAGTACGTTTATTTTCTGTCTACTACTAATTTATAATACATATTCTTTACATACATAAATAATAAATTTTGATAATAATATTTCATTAAAATTTAATGGTCTTGAACTGTCAAATTATGTTAATTTTGGTACAAACTTCCTGTAAATTGCTACCACTTTTAGCAAACATCAAAATACTCTTGTAGTTTACCTACTCGAGTGGTTACCTAATTTTGTATAGTAATTGCATTACGTTCTGCATTAGTTATTTTGTTATTTATAAATTGCTTATATATTATACTTACACTTTTTTTTCAAATTCAATATACTATCTGAATGTCAGTATGGCTTTCAAGAAGGAAAAGCCACTGAAGACGCAGTCTGTGCTCTAACAACTAACACCTACAAAGCTCTTGATAATGGAAAACCAGCTCTTTGTATATTTGTAGACTAATCAGGCATTTGACACTGTTTCACATAAAATATTGCTAACTAAACTAAAAAAATATGGTATTAGAGAGCTTGAATATAATATCCTAGAAAGGTATCTTCTAAACAGGTAACAACATGTTTATATAGATGGAGAAATTGGTAAGGGAAAAATTATATCCTATGGAGTCCCGCAGACAACAATCTTAGGACTAATTCTCTTCAATGTTTACATCAATGATCTATTAAACTGAATATTACAGGTAATATAATAATCTTTGCAGATAACACAGCTATGTTCTATGATGCGAATACATGAGTTTAATACAAAAAGCCGAAACAGACTTTGCTACAACTCTAATAATCTAATAGTTTTTATACCAAAATACACAATTGTGAAGTGTTTTAACTTCTGTGTTTTTTTAAACGATGGTATACAGCTAATTACGGAGTTTTTCCCATTAATTTTGTATTATGGACAGTATGGTCAATTTGGCTCTTCAGTATTTGCGGCTAGCAACACAAACAAACAACTTAAAGTTAGATATATGGTTTATCCACCAAATTAAAAAAAAAAAAAGTTTTTATACCAAAATACACAATTGTGAAGTGTTTTAACTTCTGTGTTTTTTAAACGATGGTATACAGCCAATTACGGAGTTTTACCCATTAATTTACGTTAGCTATGTTAACGTAATTTGTACAAAACGCAAAAATCATTCATTTAAAAACTAAAACTGTATAAAAATTATTTCAAAAATGCAAGAAGTAACTTTATTTCACTTCTATTTAATTTAGTATAGTAATAATACAATCAAAATTATCTATAATATAACAATATAGTATTATATACATGTATGTCATCATTGTTGGTTAACTTTTTCATTACGCTATTCCTCTTGCTCCATTTCCATTTCCGGGACCACCACTTCCTCCTCTATTTCCACCATTTCCATTGCTTCCTCCGTGTCCTGAGTTTCTTCCACCTGAATTACCTCGATTAGCTCCATGTGGACCTGCATCTCTTGAGGCCTCTGTGAATTGGCCTTGTATTAACAAAACTGCTATCAAGAGAACGAACTGAAAAAGAAATTAATGAAATAAAATACAAGGTTTATTTTGAAAATTAATATAAATAAATTTAAATATATATATATATATATATATATATATATATAATATACGTATTTCTGACTATTAGTCCTCTTCAGTACGGTGCAGCCAAGTTAGAAAAGGAGCACGTTAACTAGGGAGAGGGTCACTACAAGAGCAATCACTACAAGATTTTGTGGCATTAGAGTTAGAAGACCCTAATGGTTTCCAGGACAACAACTAACAATAATCACGGAGGAAGCTACAGCTACCTGGGAAAAGTTCTAACTTTAAAATACACATACAAAATTTCAAAAAAATCGCTGAAACTGTTTTGGAGAAGTATGGCAAATAATTATATGAGACTAACATGTATATGTATATATATATATATATATATATATATATATATATATATTTATTATATATATATATATATATATATATATTTTATATATATATTTATATATATATATATATATATATATATATATATATATATTTATATATATATATATATATATATATATATATATATATATATATATATCAAATTTCATAAAATCGGTTAACCCGTTTCATAGAAGTATGGCGACTAACTGTGTGACCCTAATAATACATATTAAAAAGATTTGAAATATTTATAAATTTTTGGTATATCGTAAAATCGAAAAAATTTAAAAATTTTCGGGAAAATTCGAAGAAAAAGGCCCCAGAACCAAAAAAAACGTCTCAAAGGGAAACCGTGTCAGCCTCGGCTGAATGAAGCGATACAGAAGTTTGAGAGAATTTATATGTATGTAGAGATATTATATGTACTATATACTTCGTAGAACAGAAATAGTTTTAAACCAATAATCATGTTCATTGCAGTTAAGACCTATGTGTATTTAACACACAAAAATAAACAATTCTCTGACTTTTATGACTGTCAAAATAGTTTTTAATTTGGAGTACATATATTATGTTTGAGCTATTACTAGAAAAAATTTATATGGCTATAATATAATTGTGATACTTGTTTTATTCAAAAAAACAATTGTTAAAACTATTTTTAAGTCTCTTATAAATCTAAGTATCAATAACTTGTCCTAGACACATGTTTGCTTGTAGTGAAAATATATAAAAAAAATAAAAATAAATGACTTACCACAAACTTCATGTTGCTTGTATGTATTGTGATTGTTAAACACTGACAATATTGATAAAATGCATGCCGTATTTAAAGTGTTGGAGATAAACATTTATGAGGGGTTTTACATTTTTGAATTCGTAGAATATATTGCATTAAATAATAAAGTATTTTACATAAGAGTTTTTATTATTTGAGTTAATTATCATGCATTTCATAAACGCACATACAAGGTGGTTCGGTATAATTTGTAATGAATGCATAATTCTTTATTAAAATTTTTTATTTATATCTTACAATATCATTACTATTTTAATGGAAATAAGCCACAATTTAGGTTCAAAATAAGTATATTGACGTTTCAATTTTCACTTTGGAAATCGTTCTCAAAATAAAAACATTAATATATTAAACAAATTTTGTTTTTGTTAATTGGTGAAACATTCATCTTATAATTTAATTTTATCTGACTCAGTTATATTGACAATTTAGACATACATTACAAATTTTAAAGTAGACGACTTTAAAATAATATTGCCAATATTGAGTTACATTCCTGGGACGACTTTATTGTAAGATAGTTCATTCGATTACATGAAATCAACTTTAACTTGAGTTATCTGTCAGAAATCCTGTTAATAATTCCATAGTAAATTATAAGGAAACAAACAGAAAAAAAAATTCATAATACTATCCAAATAATATGTAAACATAATATATTATGTTTACATATTTTTCTAGCGAAATGTGTTCATTGTGGAGAAAATCATCCTGCAAACTACCGCAAGGAAACATTCACCATCGGAACAAGAAAAAGAGACTGATCTTGCATTAAAAATAATATTGGAAATGCTCAACAAGATTGATGACAAAATAACTCAAAATCGATACTAAAGTTGTAGCGTTTTAAATTTGTTTTAGCTATAAAATATTTATGATAAAATTTTGTAGTACGCCCCTAAGCTTGATATAAACAATTTTGTCTGTACACATTCAAAATTCCCAAGAAGGAATTAGTATTTGTTAGAAATTGCGTTCTATTTTTTTACGTTTCTGAAGTCAAGTTGAGGAATGTCTCAAAGTTAAATTTCGGTTTAATTTGGCGTAGAAGTTAATGGGAACGAACGGGCATCGGAAGAGACGTAAGGGGAAGGATGGGCGTTTGGTTTTGAAATCGAAGGGAATTCACGTTAGGTTTGACAGTAGCTAGAACTGAACGGAGATTGTTAACTGTTATGTAGTGACCCGGCATTAATTCGCCAGAAATAGTGGACTTTTCACTCTATGTAATATGTCATATTTGAAAGAGTGACCATTGCTTCGGTTTTCTGAAGATTTTATAATGTTTGAAAAGTGAACAAGTTTGGTTCCTCTTTTTTTTTAAGAAATCCCGTTTTTCCAAGGTCTGTACAAATGCCTCTTCACCCCATTTAGTATGTTATTGGAGCAGTTTTTTATTTGAATGTGCCAGTGTGCCAGTTTCAGCCTCCAATGTATAAAGCTTTTCGTTGATGGTGTCAAGATAGCTTCTACCCCAGAGATAACAAGGTTTCCAGAAGTTTAAGTGAAAATAATAGAATTAAAGGTAACATTTAATGTATAATTTTCCAAGTAAAATAGACATTTTTTTTCTAAGTATCATTAATTGCTTTTGTTTAAAATTTAAGAATCTGTCATAATTAAAATTATATGTAATAGGGCCTGGTAATAACTGTCATAATTTTTATTTTGTCTTAAAGTATTTTGTTGACATATGACAGCTAGCTTTAATCTGTTTTTGTGGCGACAATATTTGATTTATTTGTAGAAAAGGTTAAATCTTACGATATTTTCATTTATAAGGATATCCGTAATTTCAATAATCTATTTTGGCCACAGTGATAAATAACCTACCAACCATTTTGAAACATTTTGTAGCAATCTCCATTGTAAACAGATAGGACACGTGTAATTTTTTTCTTTGTAATTTTGTATTTTGCAACTATTAATATAGTATATTTTTTGTGCCATCTGTATTTTGATAACTGATTTATTTTTTGTGTTTAGTTTAGAGAAGTCTCCTAACCCTTGTGTGTGTATTCTTGATTTTAGGTAAGAAGAACCTTTCTTTCTTCCAGCAGGAAGTCTTCTCGAAGCAGTGTCCGAATTGAAATAGCTAGAGATATTTCTTGTTGTCATATATTGTTCATTTTGTTCCAGGAGATTTATGTAAGTATCCCTTTGTTTCGTTTTGTAGTTACCCCAATCCAACCTTTTTGATTTAACTTATCCACGACCCAGTTCTCCAATTAACCCCTGAGTGCCGTACGCACAAGTATCGATTGTTTTGCTTGCTCTATCTCCACCCCAATAGTTTCCGCCCCCAACTTTTACCCTCATAATCTTACCCTGAGGTAGGCAAAATATTATCGTTACAAAGTTACTCGACCAGAGCATAGCGCTAAAGGAGCTATTCCGAAAATCATAAGTGGCTAACGACTTCTGAATAATAGCTTGGAACGCAAACAGATTTTTACAACATCAGATCGAGTTGCAAGTAGTACTTGAGTCGAGTTTCTCAGACATTGAGAACATTGATCTGTTTCTAGTTTCTGAAACACATTACACTAAAGAGCCATATACAGATTGAACCAAATTAAAACGGAACATACAATTTAATACATGTCTGTTTGAACTGCATTTGAAATAGTGGACCAATATAAAACTTGGACCAAATAAATCCATACCTGGGTATAGACATTGTATAAAATATCGTTCAACTATCTGTCTCGCAACAAAGTTGTTTGCGTAAGACGGGTTTGTCTAAGGAGGCGATAATAGTTCAGGAAATGAAGTTCGAAAAAAGTTAAAACCTCGCAATTTTTCGTCCTGCATGTATCCAGTTGAAATTTTAGCAAAAGGTAGGTAATAGCCCAAGGATCAAAATCTATATCGAACCGAAGTGCGCTGAAGGGTTTTAGGGGTGAAAACTACCCCTAATTGTCAAAAATTATAAAATAACATATTAAACCTGAATATGGGTAAAATTTGGTTTGAATTAATTAAATAATGATAGTTTCGTGCTTTTGAATAAAGTTCCATCATATTTTAACCCTTAAAAAGCGACCCTTATTAGAGATTAATATAAAAAAATTAGTAATGCGAAGAAAATGATTTCACCTTGGAACGATTTGCATAAAAATTTGGAATTAAGCTCAACTCACCCTCTGCTTTATAGTTTATGTCATGCCGATGAACCCTGATTGTTCTTAGGGGTAAAAACTACCCCTAATTTTCAAAAATTGTAAAATAATATTACAAATCTTAAGATGAGTGAAATTTGGTTTGGATTAGTTAAATAGTGAGTTTTTTATACTTTAAAATACAAATTCATACATTTTCAACCCTTAAAAATCAATTGCTATGAGTGCTATAGGTGAAAACAATTTTTTGCCCAAATTTTGCAACTTTTCAACTTTTGAAAATCACCCTTTACAACATTGTAGTTTTTATAAACTAATTTATAAGATATAAATTGAAAAAAGTCGAATTTAATACAAAAAAAATTATCAACATAAAAAGGCACCATATATTCTTATACATTTACATAAATAGTTGAAAATATTTACATTTATAGGTAAAACAATTATAATATTAATTTTATTCGTCATCAATTACATCTTCATCGTGATCTATATCATCCTCATCTTCTTCAATTATTGGTGGACTGTTATTGCACCCTTCACCTGAGCACCCAGAACAAGTAGAGTTACAGTATAAACCAACTTTTCTGCACCCATATGAAACGCCGCATCCTTTTTTGCATTGGCAAAAAATAATTTTCAAAAATTTATTGGGTGCAGGTTGTTTGTTCATGCGTACGGGTAATAACAAACCATCTTTGGAATACCATCCCCAATCTGTTGCTCTGATATTTTCCTTGCCAAGCAATAGACATATGAGCAGATGTTTTATTCTGTTGTATGGGATTTCAAAATAAGAACGCTTAAAATTTCGAATGTATAACGCCCCACTAGCTAATATACCGGTTTTGTAGATTATTATGCTCCGAATTTTCCGGAAAAAATTAACTGGTTTTTTTAACGTATTTCCTTTAATTTTTAACGATAGAGTGTTTCTTCAAAAACGAATTGTAGAGGTTTTTAATAGCTACAAGGATCTGTGAATTAAATATTTTTGGAACCCTTAGTTTTTAAATGGGGTGAGTTTAAAGGGCTCGAAAAAGATGGTGCTTGATCGTTAATCGATGCTTTAAACGGCTATATCTCGCCAAATATTCATTGTACAACAAATCTAAATAAAGGATAATTTTAGTCATTAAAAAAGCTACAATTTGGTAATTTTTATGTTTTTCATATATTCAGTATTTTCGGGCATATTTAAAAAAAGAAGGGTAAAAAATATGAAATTGTAGATCGTTTCTCGCTTTAAGCTGTACTTTTTCTAAAACTAAGCATTTTAAATGGGTCAAACTTCTTGAACGTATTAACAATACATCTACAAAATGAATTGCAGAAGGGTGAAGATCGATTTTAATTATGGGGGTGGTTAGGGTGTTGTTTTCCTCGATTTTTTCGTAAAAAATCTTTCAAATTTGGCATTTGAAGAAAACCGCTGAACATTGATATTGTATTTGTAATTGTATTTGTCTTTTTAAAAGCTACAAATTTGTTCTCTACAATTTTTTTGATAAAATGCACCATTTTCGAGTTATTCGCGAAAAATCGATTAAAAACGTGGATTTTTTCGTCTAAAAGTTGTTACTTTCAATCGCGAATAACTTGAAAAATATCATTTTATAAAACAAATGTATAGCACATTTTTTTGTTTAGAATCACTTTTCTAATCGAAACCTGTAGTAAAAAGGTAAAAAAAAATTTAACCCCGGAGATGGGGTGGCAACCACCCCTTAGGCTTTGGCGCACTTTGGTTCGATATAGATTTTGATCCTTAGGCTATTACCTACCTTCTGTTAAATTTCAAGTCAATCCACGCCGCACGAAAAAATTGCGAGGTGAAATTCTACATTTCCTGGACTATAACTGGTTTGACAGCATAATAAAATCGTAGATTTATGTGTAGCTTTCAATTTTTATGAGTTCAGAATCCAGCAGCCCGCTGAAGTATGGGATTTTTTATAATATAATTATTTGACAATCTTTTGTTGGCCAACCAGCTACAGCAGAATTGAGCCGAAATACATTATATTCCTATGTTCCGAATTTATTTCGTTCAATCTGTATAAAATTTAGATAGTAGGTAAAGAGTATATTCTACTGTACATCCAGATAATGCAGCTCAAGGAGGAAGCGCTATTAATTAAAGAACATCTTGTATCATGAGAAATTCAAATATGTAACTGAGCACAACAAGCTACAACAGTATGTGTGAAGATAAAAACACATACCGTAAATATAAGTTCAATATATTGTTCTCTAAGACAATAAATTAAAAGAGAACAATATAAAGATTTTATGGACACTTTAGGATAATCGGTGGCGAATTTAGTGTAAAGAATACCCACTGGACCTCTAGGCTGGCTTACGGAGGGGAACAAAATTCCAGACCTGATAGATTTCTTTATTTACAAAAAAATCTCAGCCAACTATCTGCATGTCAATGATGGCTGGAATATGCCACGGTGCGATTATCACTCACTGATAATTTTAACTATGAGTGATACAGTGATCAAATAAGAGTTTAATCCAATATTGACTATTAAAAAACTGACTGGAAGAGCTTCAAAATAAACCTTTTAACTGATAAATTTTAACTGGTAATTTTAACTATGAAACTGATTACTGAAACTTTTTAAACTAATAATTTTAACTGTGAGGGAGACAGTGATCAAATAAGAGTTTAATCCAATATTGACTATTAAACAACTGACTGGGAGAGCTTCAAAATAAACCTTAATCTTGCTGTGCTATTGAGAAACACGAGGCAACTTGATGACGAATTACAAGTTTTTATAAAACATATCCAACAGGTAGCTTGTTAAAATCCTACCACACTACCTTTTAGAATAAAAAAGAACAACTATCCAAAAGAAATCAAAGAACTCGTAGAAGAAAAAAGAAAATTAAGAAAACAAATGGCAGCAATACAAAGCTCCACGAGAAAAAATTAGTCCAAATAATGATACTCAAAAACTAAAAAGGGAAATACAGAATATAAAAAATTTAACAAATATTTCCTTTTTATTAATTTAACAACTGACTAGAACACAGATTATTTGTTATGGAGGGCAACAAAAAAATGATAAAACCGGTTATTCATTCTCCACCTATCAAGTTGGAAAACTGCTACTGAGCTAGAAGTAACGAACAAAAGGCAAAACGATTTTTAGATTATTTCGAAAGCACGTTCAACTCCAACGACAATGATAATGAAGAAATGAGATAGGAAGAATCATTCCAAATCGAAGATATGATAACGTTGACATCATTTAGAGAAGTATCAACAGAGATAAAAGAGAATATAAATCACAAGAAAGCTCCAGGATATGATCTCGTAACAGGAGTACTATTAAAAATCTACCAAGAAAAGCCATAGTTCAGTTGACATACCTGTTATGCTGAATATATGCCAATAAATGCTGCTTTTACATTGAAATATGTTCCAAGACTCTGGAAAGTAGCCGAAGTCATTATTATCGACAAACCAGGTAAACCTCCTAAAGAAGTGATATCCTATCGACCAATATTACTTCGTCCGGTGATGTCTAAAATAATTAAAAATTTCTATTGAAAATATTAAAACCATAATAGAAAGAAAAAATCTAATACCAAATCATCAATATAGTTTCAGACATAAATATTCCACTATAAATCAAATTTACAGAATAACAGACATAATAGAAAAAATATTAGAGCAAAAGAAAATCTGCTATACAATCTTCTTGGACGTAGCACAGGCGTTTGATAAAGTCTGGTATGAGGGTTTAAACTATAAACTAAGAACGTTTATGCCTAACCAGTATTCGGAAATCTTATAATCATACAATCCGAATATATTATATTTCAGAGAAAAACAAGAAGAACTGTACACTGATTTAAGGGAGATCAAAGCTGGTGTGCCACAATAGAGTGTATTACGGAGTTATCATGGAGTAATATTATTATACGTGTGATTCCAGAGCTAGAACTATTGCGACCTTCCTGGTTTATGCAGTTATCTTAGCGATAGGAGACACTAGTGAAGAAGAGAGTGATAAGTTGCAACTATCAGTAAACAAAATACATACCTGGACCAGAAAATGGCGAATAAAATTAAATGGGACTAAATCTACACACATTAACTTTACAAATAAAAAATAGAAAATTTCCCAGTTAGAATAAATGATACCCAAGTTCCTTATGCAAAATCAGCAAAATACTTGTGCATCACCCTAGACGCGAGACTGCGCTGGAAAGTCCATGTCAAAAAGAAAAGAGGGGAGCTTGATATTAGATATAACTAATTGTATTGGCCGATTGGAAAAAAAATCAACATTATCCATTTATAATAAACTATCCATTTACAAGCAAGTACTGGGGCCAGTATTTGTATATGGGGGCCAACTCTAAGGCTGTACCAAAGCTAGTAATCTCTGTATTATCCAGAGATTTCAAAACAATCTGTGGAACATTGTTGATGCTCTTTGGTGTATCCGTAACAGCAACCTTCACCAGGACCTGGATATGGAAACTGTGACAGAAGTAATCAAGAGAACAGCAGCAAGTCACGAGCAGAGGCTGCATAGTCATGTGAATGTCGAGGCAATCCAGCTTCTTGACAACACTGAAATAAAGAGAAGACTCGTAGGGACAAAAGTGTTATTTGTAGTGTTATTTGTAATACTTTATTTCAAAAGAATATTTTTGTTATTACAAGAAAAATGTATGCACTATATTTCAGTTTAGCCAATATACACCTTAAACATATTAATATCCATACGTCTGATATCCACCAACGTGTTGATCAGTTCTTCTTCGTTGTCCTCTGTCAAAGTTATTAGGATATACATTTTGATTAGTATGGAAACCCCTACCTACAGATGAAGTATCATATACCGAATCCGGTCTCCCTCTAACACCCCCAATGTGAACGTTGTCACCATCTCTATGTCCCCCATCCTCTCCGTATATATAAGGTGACGCCAATGACTGCACCAGAAGTGTAGCCAAAAAGAGAATCTGAAAATTAAAAAAAGTTTAACCACATTTAGTCGTAAATGAGGAGGTAACATACAAACAGCCTTAAGTCACACAAAAATCAAAGTTGAGTCAAACGTGCCAATCCATTGTTTTGGTATAGTCAAAGTGGTTTATTTTATCTAATTCATGCAAAAAAAATTATCACCAATGGTAAAAGCATGTTAAAAACCACCTTTACTTGCAAAATAACTTATTTCCATGCTCACCAGCTTATTTTAAACTAACCAATAGGAGCTTTGCAACTGCCACTCAGCTGACTCAGTGAGTCTTACAAATTTGAGGTTATGTGAGGGTTTATTGTCAAAGTATTTAAACACAATTAATAACTACTTTATTATTTAAAGGATAATGGTTGGGGCAGATGGAAATGGAGAAAGTCATCTGTCAAAGAGGAAGAAGAAAAAGTAAACAAATAACCAGGTATGTAGCTCCCAAAAGAGCCCTAGTTTTTGTACCGTATAAGCACAATAATAAACGTTTTATGTGCGTAAAAATAAGGCCTATTTACATCAACACTTTTAAAAAAGATTTATAAAGTTTAACACAGTAAAACACAAGACAATATAATTGACAGTCTAATTCATACAACACAGATCAGAAGACAAAGGCCTAGGTCTGTAAACAAAAACAAAAAGAAAAAAACCTGGACCTGACCAATAGCAATACAATACTTTTTTAAACTGTCTCTAATGCTAAAACTTCTGTAGATTTAAAGATTTTTTGCTGTCTTATTGGTATTGACGAAACTACAATAAAAACATAGCCAAATAAGTACGTTTTGGGTTAGCTGTTGAAGGGAATAGAAGAAGTGACTATACCAAAAATAAGAACTATCTGAAGAAGATAAGTTTTGAAAGTTCATAAGATAGCTCAGAGGAACATAATCACATTACAGAATATAGGAGTCCAAAAGGTTATATCTGAGTAGTGAGTTAAATAAACTAATAAACTAAGTGAAATATAAAGGGTTTATAGGGTAGGTTTTAAGCCACGTGCCTTCGATACTTACAGTACGTGCTGCCTTTTTAAAGAAAAAATAAAAAGTGTACCAGCACAGTCTGCTGAAAAGGTGCAGGTACTGGTTGAAAATCGGATTCATTCAAGAAGAGCAAAGGCGTTTTAGAAGTACATGGAAATGGATGTTTCTCATTCTGTTAGTCTTTGCTTTGATCTTCAATAAATTCTCCCACAACCAAAAAGTCAAATTGAAGTAGCTTATTACGCAAAACAACTTTGGTTTTGTACCTTTTGTATTACTGATCTAAAAACTCAAAACCACAATGTTTTACACTTGTACAGAGAAGCAGGCACAAAAAGGCAGTGTGGAAATATTTCTTTAGCTAGCTTTCTGAAGCTCTTTAGAAGAAGCTGATTTTTTAGGGCTGATCTGTATTAAGGTTGTTTAGCGATGGTTGTATTTTTTAAAATAAAAATAATATTGTCCTAAGAACAGTGATTCCTTTTTTGGAAACACACAAAACATCCATTCAAAGGATTTTATTTTATTCCGCCGACCGTGTTTTTGGAAGAGCAAAAAAAAATTGCGAAAAAACCCGTAATTTTAATTTAACAAAAATAACATGACATCAACAGTAGTATAGGCAAGATAAGAGCACTAGAAGATTGGCCACTTCTTTATACTAAGAAGCTAAGTGAATACTATAAGGACGTTCAATCAGTTAGTTAGCGAAATTAGATCTAGGATAGAGCAGGCTAGAGCTGCTTTTAGAAGGATATCCAAGGTGTTATGTAACAGAGACCTAAAATTGGCATTGAGGATCCGCCTATTTTGCTACTACGTGTTCTCGGTCTTACTTTATGGTGTCGAGACCTGGACTGTGAATAAAATCGATCTAAATCGCCTTGGGGCTTAATGTGGTGCTATAGAAGAATTTCAAAAGTTTCCTGAGTGGAGAAAATTCGAAACTCCACAATACTAGAACGTCTCAGCAAGACTACTGAGATCATAAAAACCATCAAGCATAGATAGCTGGAGTATTTTGGACATGTAATTAGAGGACCCAAATATAGGTTGCTACAAAATATCATGCAAGAAAAAATAGCAGGCAAACGCAGTCCAGGACGAAGAAGAACCTCATGGTTGAAGAACTTGCGAGATTGGTATGGTGTTGACACGAGCATGCTATTTAGGGTGGCAGTGAATAAAATTAAGATAGCTATGATGGTAACCAACGTTCTGAAAGGACATGGTGCATGAAAAAGAAGAATCAATTAGTGAACTTGAGGATTTACATATTCTACCGGACACAAGAAGAAATTGAATACCTCCAAAAAAAGGAAAAAGGAAAGTCTTACCACAAATATTGTATTGGTAAGAGGCTTAAAAAACTACAAGTATGAAGGAAAAGCGTCTTTTATATATTTTAGAAAGAAAGGGAAAAATAATCTTGGGCAAGTCAAACTGGAAGAACTTCCAGTTCCTCATGTGTTAAGCAAATAAAAGACAAACATGTTAACAAGCTTTTAAAAGAATTGTTTTTCTGACTTACGCCTTGGTTGGTACAAGAGTTTGATTTTTGATGAACCAACTAAAGCAGCTGCTGTTGAGGAGCAGGAAGTAATGAGTGACTGTGTCGACGATAAGCGCTGTAGCAAAAAACTGTTTGTTTATTTGATTAACTACCTATTATGACAATGTTTGTCACTTGGATAAGGCCTATATTATTATTTTTAAAAAATAAAAATTTATTCAGAAAACCATTGTTCCTTTACTTTATTGGTTTTTACTTTATTTACATGCAAATGTATACAGTATTTAACATGCGACTTATTTTCACTAAGTTCGTGCAGAAGGTTTTATTGCCAAAACGAAATTAGTTGTTTAAACTATTTTTTAGCTACACTAACTGAAATAAAGGCTGATTTATAAACTTTACTTTTTTAGAGCAAAGCTATAAGTTTTTTGCCCTGAAAAATTACTGATTTGTGACTCAAGCTTGTTTGCATTTTACCTCCTCAAATATAGTTTTTAGCGTAACAAATCAACAGACTTAAAGGATTAATTTGTAAATTCCTGAAAATAGTTAAAGATACTAAATTTTGACGTTATAATATTATTTAAAAGCTGTAATATATAAATGTAAATAAAATACGTGAATTATTTCTCTTGTCAAAAAATTTTAGGATACCGCTTTCAACATTATTTGTACATAAGTGCTCACAAAGTTGGCAGTTTGACTACAAGTCAGATATTTTATTTCTTTAAATTGTATGCTTTGCATACTTTGTATGCAAGTGATAAAGAAGTACAAATACTGAAGCGGTACTTGGTAGATTATTTTGTTATTTGGGTGTACACGTTGTTCCGGTAAGGATCTATATCTTCTGCTCATACGTTCATCCATAGATCGAACCGATCCACAAACATAGCTTCATTTAAAAGGCAGGTCCATTTAGATTTTGACCTAATATAGGTAGTTCGATGCAAGTGCAAGTTCGTTGGCTAGCGGTGATACTCAAGACACTAAAGCTGTTTTCTTGTCACCAAACGTTAAATTTCTCATTCAACCTCTGGACCAAGGAAGTTTAGAGGCTATGAAATGGAACTATCGTTGAAGGCTTCTCTAAGTGTTGTTGACCTGCTTGAATGAGGGAATGACTGTGACAGCAGTCCTTTAAAAAATCACCGTTAAGGATGTGTCTTACTGGATAGCTTCAGCCTGGAATGATGTAAGAGCAACAACTTCGTAAAAGTCATGGCGTAAGATTTTTCAAATTGAAGCGAAAAGATAAAAAGATGGATAAGTGAACAATGACTGTATTGCTGAAGTAGTAGACCTCGCTAATCAATTACCAACGAAACTGTCGATAATTGATGAAGATGTCAACGAGTGGATTATGCAAGATGAGCAAATGGTACTGACTGATGATGTAATCGTCGACACGGCTGTCAACCCACACAATGTCTTTACGGATGACACAGATGAGATAATCGAGAAAATATCTCACTCCGTAGGATTGAAGGCGATTGGAGCTGCCCTTGCCTACATTCAGCAACATGAAGAGTCAAACGCTACAGACGTCCTTCATCTTCAGCGTTGGCAAAACGTCGTAGACTTTTTTATAACATGAAGATGATCCAGTACGTAATTGTTTTCCTATCAATATATATCAATATATATATATATATATATATATATATATATATATATATATATATATATATATATATATTATTTTATCTATGTACTCGCATACAGGTTAACATAATTCAACTGGACATAATAAACGAATTACATATGTCATAATTTTTAAATCTTTTGTTTATTATAAGCAACCATCCGATTTCCGGATTATCCGAGTTTTTCGGTATTCGAGGTATGGTATGGTAGGTCCAATTAGCTTGGATAATCGCGAGTCTACTGTAAAATGATTAAAAGCAAAAAATTATATGAACATGATAAATTAAAAACGTACTAGAATGAGATAACGATGATTTGTATCCCGCAATGAACCAGGAGATGTTTGATAACTATTGCATTCTAATATTTTACTTACTACAACTTTTCCCATTTTTACACAAAATCTAAACTAAACTATCCACTTATTCAGAGCAATTATTATATATGTAAACAGATACCGGATTTCAGATTTTACTTATATAATCGAGGATTTTTAAAATACCGAGTATTGAACTTATCAATAAAAACATGCATTGAACATGTGAGTTCAAGAAGTTTACAAAAACATACAGATAAAGTATAAATATAAAATTTTTATGTCACTGTTTATCGTTTGTTTAGTTTCTTATTAATTTGTTATAAAATATAAGCAGAGAATAATCTAAAGATGTGATAAAATGATTTTAAAAACTAGAAATTTTCAAAGCACAAAATTTTATCAGTTTAGCTTTTTTCTCTGCTAGTCCAAAATGTAAACAAATATTTATCTTTGTGTGATGAATTCGACCCATAATTAATGAAAATTGATCTTGAAATTTGCAGAAACCAGTACTACTTTGAATTCAATAATTAAATGTATACAAATAACAGTGCAGGACTTCTCTAAGCCCATTGCTATAAGATATTTTTATGGATGATCTAGAAACAAAGATTTCAAAAAATACCGTATTCAAACAGTTTTTGTATTCGATGAATTACGTAGGTGATGTACTATTATGTTTTACAGGAATTAACAGGCAACTTGACCCATTTTTATTGTATATTAATTCACTTCATAGACATATTGAATCTACAATAGAAACAGAACAAAATCAATCCATAAATTTTGTAGATTTAAAAATTATTAGACACTAAAACAAACATGAATTCTCTGGATGTCATAAATCTACCCATACTGACACGACTACACACAATTCATTATCCAACACTACACAATATAAATTGGCAGCCTATCATAGCATGTTACATGACTGAATAGAAATTCCCATGTCAAAAAACAACTTCGAGAATTAAATATCATTAAGCAAATAGCAGTAAATAATGGGTACAACGAACAAAGAATAACTAAAATTTTAAATCAAAATTAAATTTAAAAATCCCTGAAATAAGTATTTTTATAACCAGAGAAAAAAACCCAGTACCTTCTGCTCGATTAGATATACATGCAAGATATCAAAAAAAATAGCCAATTACATAAACAAAGACAATAACACCAGCTTTCGGAACAAACAACAACTTTAGTCAAATATGTTAAGAACAACAAGAGCCGAAAGAAAAAGCACTTACACAGTAAAAAAATCAGTTTAATTGTATTTCTACCACCAGAGAAAAAAACCCAGTACCTTCCGCTCGATTACATATCCAAGCAAGATATCAACGAAAATAGCCAAACACATAAAAAAGAAAGAAATAAAACCAGCTTTTGGAACAAACAACAACTTAGGCAAATATATTAAGAACAACAAGAGCACAAATAAAAAGCACTTACACATTAAAAAACCATGTTAATTGAAGTTTTTAACCATACATATTGAATAATTACATATTATCTTCAGGTTTAGGCAATGGTTTCAAGAATTTATTAATATAATATTTGGAAGAGAATAATCTCTTATTTGGAAGTTTTAAAATCTCCTTCAATTCAGACTTATATTCGGCAGTGGCATTAGCGGTTTGCCTCTTAAAAATAAGACTTCGTTCCATAAATGGATCAATTTTTGTAAAAAAAAAAATCAGAAAGCTGATTTGCCATTCTTAAACCTTCACTGAGATTTTTAGAACCCATCTCTTCTTATTCCACTCGCAATTTCGGTAATGTTTGCAGTTAAAGTTTGAACTTCTTGAAATCATTCTTTTATATTTACGATGCATTTTGCTATATCAAATTTCTTCTTCTATCAACAAGTAGATGAATATACATATCTGGGTCAAAATGTCAAGATAAGCAAAGAAAATCAGACTACCGAAATATGCAGATGTGTAAAAATGGGATGGGCAGCATTCGGAAGACCCTCATACGTACTTAAAAATAAAAATATACCTCAAAGACTGCAAACCAAAGTGTTTAATTTCTGTATCGTACCTGTGCAAAAAAATATAATGTAATATAGCGTTTAAAGGACTGGAATATTCCTTGGTTTATAGGTTGAAGCAAAGCCGTCATATTAGGATGTAAAAATGTCACTTTTATATTTGGATATATAGTTTTAATCAGAACTACTTTAAAGTCTAAATTCTTTGATTTCGAAAAACAAAACAATTCTGGAACCAGTCACAAAAATAGCGCTTGTTACCTACGTTTTCTTATTAGCACATTAAAAATCTAATGGGTCGTCCTTATTTTGATTTTTTAACCTATGAGGATTTAAAAATGTTTAAAACATACATGGTTGATGTTGTATGAGTTGCATTAGAATAAAGCAACAGTGTAGGTCTATCCTTTGCTGCCTTAAATCCAGGTGCAGACTTTTTACTTTTAGAAATTAATTTTTCATTTGACAATCTCTTCCAAAAAGTGCAGTCTCGTTATCATTAAATACTTGTTTAGGTCTTCACCATCTACCAGGTTTGCAAATTCTTCTGTATATTTTTTTGCTGAAGCAGTGTCTACAGATTCTACTTCTCCAAGCATTTTAATGCTATGCTATACCTAATTGTCGCAACTTTAATTTATTGAATCAACCTTCAAAGGCTTAGAATTCTCTATCTGTATATTCAACACCACCACTACCACTAGGTTTTTTTTTAAAATACGCGTAAAGACGCTATACCTTCTCCCATACCATTGGATCACTCAGAGGCATCCATTTTTTGGTTGCGGTCTTTAATCCATAATAACAACGTCGCTTCCATTTTTTCTATTGCTGGATTACAAGTAATTTTCGCTGCCTTATTTTATCCAAAAGCGAATGAATGAATCTCGAATAAGGAGCTTTTACTGTGCTCATAACTATAGTTGTTAATTCGGATTCTCTATTGAACATTTTAAGGGTTTTTAGCAATCAATATATATTTAATTTTTTGCTCGTTTACAAGTTCTCAATTTAACTAATTTAGATGTGTTGGTATTGGTAATGCCCAGTAATATCTTTTGTAAAAAGTGAAAAGTCTTTCAAAAAGTACATTGCCGAATATTTTATGTGCAGATATTAACTTGGTAATGCATCTATAGTTCTTGCTATCAAATTGATTACGTTTTTATACAACGGGCATATTATTCCCTTTAAACACTCCTCAATTTATATCAATTCGTTTTGCCATATAAATACTATTAGTTTATGAATTGAGTGATTGTCAAAAGTTAGTCACCACTTTCTATACACATTTCGATTACGATATACGATTCCTGGGTCTTTATTATATTTAGAATTTTAGATGGCATTTGACACTTCTTGTCTTGTTAATGCTTCAATATGTAGTTACTGATGTAGGTTTAGTTGATTTTCTATGTTGTCGCCTTATTTGACAAAACTTAAAAGAAATGATCGCTGACTTGTTGTGTCCATCTATTAAGAACTGAGTTTGTGTCATGTAGAATTTCTTCATTAATATATCTACCTTTTTCTAGTCTTGGTTTAAAGTCTTGACGGCTACTATTTAAAGATTTGTAGTGTTTTCTTAGTTTATTTTTATGTGATAAAATTTGTATTTTAATTTAACGTTTTTGGTTCATATTTACTCTTTTTAACAGGTTGACTGCGTTACCGGTCCCCTGGGACCGGTGTTTGTTATTGTGAAGTGCGTTATGTGAAAACTGCAAACTTTTAAAAAATGCGAAGGGTATATCTTTGTTAATATTCTTTTGTTTTAAATGGTAAAAATAGCAATATACTTACCTTAAGATTTAAAACATTTATAAAAGAAAAAATTTACCGTGTTTTGGGGGCCGCTACCGCACAGACATTACAATTTGTTACTCGGGTGCAAGACCGGTCCTAATGGACCAGTGCATTTTTACATATGTATGCTTGGGCAGTAAATCGACGTTTGGTATCGTTTGTATTTCAATAGCAGGTGTATTTACGTTCGTATTTTACTAGTCAAAAAATGTCATCTCGCCTTAAAAGGATTTTATTTTAGCTCAAACAGCTGATACAACCAAAACAAAAACTGTAGAGTGTAACAAACCGAGAACGTCATTTAAAAAAAATTAACGAAGATAGCCCAAGTATTGTAAATGTGCGCCAAGGTCCAAGTGATTCAAGAGACATGTGCTTGCAGAGTTGCCAAATAGAGACAGTGAAAATAAACGGGACGATCCTCTTGATTAGAACGATTCTGTAATCGACAAAAATTATGTTCTTTGCATGATATAGATGCATGCAAAAAAAAACAAATCTCATGATATAGATGAGAGTGACAATGAAGCTGGTGAGTTGAAACAATACAAAGATATATACTATATTACATTTTAACTTAAACGAAATAAAAAATCCTATAGACGCTTACATAACCGATGATCTAACAGAATATTGTTGCTGAAACAAATAGATTTGCTCGGGAAATATTGATAAATATACATCGATCAAAATCACGAGATCTCATGTTCAAGAATGAGTTTATTACAAATACCATGAGACGAAACAGATTCATGTTGCGTCGCATTCATTGTTGCAATAATTAATAGCATGATAAAAATGCTCTTTGAGGTAGGTGAAGATTTAAAAGTATTAAACAAAAATTTTTAAGCTTCATTAACTCCAGAACGGATTTTGACAGTTGATGAAAATATCGTACGTTATCAAGGAAGACTGCAAATAAAACTGCCAAATAAAACACATACGTATGGAATTAATTTATAAAAGGTATGTATAGTGTATGGAGATACTAACAACGTAACCGTTTATTGTGGTAAAAATACTACTACCAATGTAAATACTTCTCAGAGTGAGCAGATAGTGTATGATCTTCTTGAACATGTTAAATTTGAAAATTACTACTATCGCCACTTGTATACCAATAATTATTATTTGACTTTACCTTCAGTCAAATCATTATTTAAAAAACAAATAATTTATTGTGGAACCCTTTGGTCGAACAGAAGAGGTATTCCTCAAACGATACCTAAAAAAATGTATAAGGGAGACATTTGAGGTACTCAGAACAACTACTTACGTATTATAAAATGGATGGACAAACGGCTGATGTTCTGATGTTAAGTATTTATTCAACCCATACAACTACCTTAGAACCAATAGAAAGCGAAATTTTTCAAATGGACAGCCAGTGGAAGAACATGCAGACCAACAATCTCAAAGCCGGACATTTCCTTTTTCCCGCAATCTGACTCACTTATATGTTTTTCACTTGTTTGCCTCTTATCAAGACCTATTCCCTATATCTTCAACTAAAGCAGATTCCCTAGGTCTTTTACTCTTATCTTTGCCGTTGGTATGGCTGTCTTTCCTCCTCTTCTTTCTTTTTGATACACGGATGTAATTATGTGCAATAGCACAGCCACCTTTACTTCCAAGCCGTCAAGTAGAAATTTGGCAACAACGCGTGGTAGTCCGACCGTGGTTTGTTTTGTTTAACATTTCATATAGGAAGGCTTAAAAAGTTTGTCGAATTTAGTGTTTTTTAACTTTATTTGAATGTTTTATTTGTAAATTGTGTTTAAATCAATTAGAAAATATTAATATAAGTGAAATTTCATTAAGTTTAGAACTTTTAGAAGATTCTTAACGACAATTTAAAAGGCAAGTATAAATATAACCTACAAAACAAACTGAAAATAATAATACTTTTGCTTCTTGTTACAAAATATGTAAACTAAAAACAACAATAATAATACTTTTATTTTTTGTTACAGATGCCCTGGCATTGTTGTGTACCTGGTTGCACAACCAATTATGCCAGTACTTTAAAAACGAAACAGGCAGAAAGTTTTCCTTTCCCAAAGATCTCCAAAGAAGGTATACTGGGTTATGCTCTATTCATAGAGAAGGCTATACAATTACCAAATTTTCCGTAGTATGTGCCAAACATTTTCATGAAGATGATATTCAGCGGACTGAACAATGAGAAGATAAAGATGGAAATATACACATTGAAAAGTTAATATTTCCCAAATTAAAAGACAATGCAGTTCCTAATATATTTCCTGAAGTACCATCATATGTAACTGTTCATCTTAATAAAGAAATAAGGAATCCCGAAGACAGAAGAAACTTTTTGCATAAGAAGAGAGAGCAGGAGATAACAGAATTCTTAGACAATGATTTAATAGATTCATTTGAGTCATTTTTAAGAGACTTAGACAATAATATCACATTGAAAAACTGAACAAGTAAAATTACAAGTGACTGTGTATATTTCTATGTATTAAACATTAATCAGTTGGGACACGTGTGATAATATTTGTGTAATAAGTAGTGTAATAGTTAGCAGTAATTTTAGTGTAATCGTCAACGTAGGTAAGAATAGATTAAGTAGTAATGATTTGAAATGGATTTTACAATATAGTAAATTAACAGGATGGTCACAATTAGAGAACTTACTTTCTCGATATAGATCTGCTTTTTAGATAAGTGATAACAAATTTGAGTAGTACATTCAAACATCTTCATAAGAATATAGGATATAGAATAAACTATTTTAAATCGATATACAAGTTATAAATGGTATGTTACATTCAACACATTTTTCATGTATACCTCTTTTAACTTGGTCTATATGACAAAAAACCTATTCATATTTAAAATTGCTACTTTTGTATACCTAACTATGAAAATTCAACAAAAGTTATAAGTATAGTAAAATATTTAATTTTCAATTAGAATAATTTAGAATATTTATATTGTGTCTGATGGATGATTTTTTAATCATAATAGTTACACTAAGTTTTTACTTAACAAATTTTATATCTTTTGTATTTTTAATAATCTTTTTAAATGTCCTGTTAATGTATTGTGTTATTTATATGCTTAAGTACTTAGTATTTAAAATTTCTAGAGATTCTTGACTGCATTTGATTGTAAGATTAACTGTTTGACACTGTATTTTAAGTGCAATAAATTTTACTCTAGTGATTATAATGACTGGTTTTTGATAATATAACCTTAATAATAATAAAACTTTATATATATTTATTAGGCATATATTAGGTTTTATTAATTTAATTTCCCTAAAAATATTTCTGTAATGAATTGAAGTTTTCAAAATATCAGTTTCTTAAAATTATTCAAATTAGTTTAATTTTCTGATAGACCTTACAGCCGATTATCGGACTATCGACGTCATAGAATGCGGCGTTGCCTTTTTTACTTCATGGCTTGAAAGTAAAGGTGGCTGTGGCACTAGTCATATGTGCTTTTAATCATTCTCCCAGCATGTATCTCACTATCATAAAATTCATACCTGTTTCTCTTTCCATACTGCTCCTTTTTACTATCCATATCTTGCACTGCAACATCGTTTACGTCACAGTGTCCGGGTGTCCACGTTATATGCATTTATCTGTGTCAGCCGTTTCTAACCTAGCGAATGAATCCCTAAAACACACATGTCCTGCAAACCCCTGTGTTAGGATATACTTTAGTCACCTGTGATCACAGTTCATCTAAAGGCGTAGGTTCCAGATCAGCATCTTCGTACATCGTGCGATGTCCTCTGTGTTGTTATATTTTTCTTATCTTCTTTCACTTGATTTTTCTGTTTTTTGTTTTCTCTCGGTTATAGTAAGGACTAGGTTTTTTCATTCATACTTTAGTTCTTTTTAGTGCGACCTTTTTTCTGTACATATTTTTCTGTAAAGTATATTCTTTCGTACTGAGCGGCTGAGCGGAGTCAGGCCACAAACATTATTACACATTCATAGCACCATCATTCATCAGCATAATTATCAATGACCTTGTATTTGACCTTGTATTAATTGAACTTGTATTGAAACCAGAGGTATTGATTCCAAACAAGAAAAAAAAGAGTAGACTTTAGTTATCAAATAAGTTCTTATCATTCCATTAAAAAAAAAAGGTTAAAATGATGGCATAAACTAGCTTTTGATTTTTTGCTTGAAACAGCTATTGTAGATGACTGGATTGTTTATAACAAGATTAATTGTTCCACAACATTATCTATAATGGAATTTAGAAGAAGATTGGCACGGAAGTTACTTGTTACTTCAGTTGCACACGAAGATACCACTACTCCCAAAAGAGTTCTACATACTTTTGTTAAACTGTCAAAGACCTGGAAAGAAAAGGAGAAGACAATGCCAATCATGCTATCATATATTTTGAGGAACACATTAAAGCAATCAGACAAGTAATATCGTGCATTCACTGCATTTATAAAAGATAACAGCCAACCAACGAATTCTTTGTTCTTAGAAAATTCCAATAAAACATAATTACTTTTATTAATTTTCCTAATGAGTTGCCTCTTTGATAATTATTATAAATTTTATGTTGTACGCGAATTTTCATAGGAAAAATTAATGTCAAATAATATATTTACTACTTATATGAATGGTTTAGCGAATCTTGTGCCAAATTTAGAAATAACATACACAAGAATTTTAACAATGAATCAAATGAATTTGCTTGATAAAATTTATTTTCCAAATCAGCTTTATTAATTTGGATCACTTGTAACAATTAGTGTCTGCGTTTTAATTTTAATAATGATTGGCACCGTTGACAAAAGTGGCGTAATAAAATTGTTTTTTAACACGGTAATTAAATTTCAGCAATGAACGTACAAACGCAATTGTCATTTCCAATATAATTAATTAATGTAATGCAAATTTTAAGCATAAAATTTTATGTATGTATGTATATATATATATATATATATATATATATATATATATATATATATATTGTTGTACTTTTGAATGTCTGTTAGCAATAAAAAACCGATATACAAATTTTATTACTTAAATAAAAATTAAAATTATTGATATTTCATAATGACACGGGCATATAAATTTTCAAACATCCTGTATAAGACAAAATATGTATTTTAAGTTGTTCAAAGAATTGTTCATTAGGCCTCAGAGACAAGACTTTCAAATATTATCGATAAGAAATTTAAATAAGTCGGTTATTGTGAAATGGATTTACCCGTAATAAAAGTGTATATAGAAAGTGTTTAAACAATAGACCGGGATGTGCGGTGGTTTTTCCCCCCGAAAGATTATATCGGTAAAAGTTTATTAACAAAAGACATTGAATTGAGAAACAGGTATCGTTTGTAGCTATTAGTAAGAAATATTTGTAAAGCAGATAGATTTAGTTAGAATAATTAAAGAATGTTGTTTTCTGGAATTACCCGAATGACGTTTTAATAGAGAGAGTTGGTTGATAACGATATACGTCACAGAGGTAGAAGATTTTTATTGGTCAATTTTTGAATGCAAGGAGGGGTGGTTTTGGCTATGAGATAGGAGAGAGGAAAGGAGTTAGTCAGTTTTCGTCGCCCAAGAAGGAAGGAGCTTTGTGGTTTGTGTTTGTTTGAAGTCCCGAAGACGTAATTTACCGGGTGTGTTTATTTGCTGTGTAAAAGCTGATCAGTGTGAAGAACGGGGTACAGAGAGATAGAAAAACCAAAAGGTTATAAGAATATTAATATCAGACGAAGCCGGAAACATTTGAAGTTATAAACAGGCGCGGAGATTGGTTCAAAAGGAGGCTGCATAGAATTACACGAGTTGTTGGGTTGCAGATACAAGGACAGATAGGAGAAAGGTGTACGTCTTCTGGACCAAAATAGGAGCAGAAGCAGAGAAAGGTTTTTTTTTATGGCGTGGCCATAGAATTGCAACGGCAGATAACGAAAGGTCAGTCAATTTTCATTAGAGCAGGAGTGTGGTTTTCATTTATAAATTAAATAAATTGAATAAATAATAGAGACAGTTAATTTTGCGATCATTTAAAAAAAAAATTATAAAGAGAGCTTAGTTATAACACATATTAAAAATCAATGTAAAATAACATTTGGGTCCATGATAGAAAACAACTTCTCATATATTTAAAGTATTGTATTGCAAATATTACCGGATTGATTGTTATATAAAATTTCAATAAAATAAAGGACATCTCACATATACTTCAGTTGAAATTCTGTGTATTTTATTCAGGTCATATTACCTATCCCAATTAGGAAGCCAATTGGAAAATATTTTGAATCCACGATCAAAGGTAAATAGTACAAGTTAAATAACCTGAGATTGTAATTAATTAATGCTGATTTATTGTGATTAATTGGAGATTAGATCATTTAATAAATATAGACACGATCTTTTCTAAATAAGCAATAGAATGCAATTTAAATAGCATAACAAAATGGCCCCCAACGTGTAAAGCTTTGAAAAATATTTCTAGTTGGCAAATTTGAAAGGATAGGAATAGACGAGCAGATATTTGAAAGTTTATATGCCGTGGATAAAGTGAAATATTATGTAAAATTTGAGGACATAAAGATTTATATATTTTTTTAAGATACAATTTACCATAATTGATTTATTCGTGATATTGACAATTTATAGGTTACCATAATTGATTTATTTGTGTGATATTTACATTTGATAATTTTACCATACTTGATTTATTTGATTGAATTTGACATTTGATATTTTGCCATTTGATTTATTTGTGGGATATTGAAATTTGATACTCGTACTCAAGAGTTATTACATTTGAACAAGAAAAGTCAAGTTTGTTGCAACAGACCAGTAGAATTTTATATTTGGCGGGGACAAAAACAACATGTCGACCACAAGGAGTCAAAGCAAAATGCAAGAAAGGAAGGAGGATAACAGAGAAGAGGAAACAATGTTTGAAGAAGGATCGTATAATGAAGGAAATGTTACAATAATAGAGGAAAGAAAAGAAACAGGGATGTTAGAAAAATTATTAGCAATGATGCAATTACAGACACAACAAATCGAAGAAAACCAACGGAAAACAAGACAAGCAATAGAACAGAAATTAGAAGAAAATGATAGAAAAATGGAAAAGCGTTTGGACAAATATGAAAATGAAGTAAAAGTCTGTTTAGAAAAAGTTAGTGAAACAGAGAGGAAACTAGAGATGCAGAGAGAAGAAATGGAAACTAAAATGAAGGATATTAAGGCTGTCCATAAAAAGGAACTGGAACAGTTAGAAGAAAAATTTGAAATGGCGTTACTAGAAGACAGGAAAGAAATGGAAAGGAAACTTAAGCAAAATGAAAAACAAATTGCAGAGATGGAGATAAGAGGAGTAGAAAGAAAGGAAGTTATCGTACATAGCACAGAAGACGTAAAAGTACGATTTGGCGGGGATATAAGGAAACTACACCCAGTGCCTTTTATAAATATCCTAAAGGAAAAAGTCAAATACATAGGACCGTTTGCAACAGCAAAGGAAACCATCAGAAACCATCTCAAAGAAGAGGCAAATCTTTTGTTTGTCAGCAAGGAAGACGAATTTGACAATTGGCAAGATTTTGAGAGAAGATTCTTAAATTATTTCTGGGGAAAAATCCAGCAACTACAAGTAAATAAAGAGTTACAAAATGGAAAATACCATGAGAGGATGGGCGTATCAGAAAAGATGTACGCATTACAACTCTATAATAATGCAAAACATTTGCAATATAATTATTCATCAGAACAATTGGTAGAGTTGATATCGCGACACTTTGAAGATACCTTGGAAGACCACATAAATCTCCAAAATTACAAGGACATTGATAGCTTATGTCAATTTTTGCAAATGAGAGAATCACGTAGGCATGAAAGAAGAGAAAGAAGACCGCAAGAAAATTATAGACAAAGAGAAAACCAAGAATATAGAGATAGAGGTCAAAATTTTAGAAGAGATTATACAAGACGAGAATTCATACCTAGACAGGGATACGAAAATAGACCGAACGGAAGAGAGAATTATGAACCCAGAACCCAGAGATGGAATGAAAACAGGGATCGGGAAAATCAGAGTAGAAATAACCGCCCATACCAAGGAAACCGATACAATAACCCACGGAATGAACAGGAATCTCGCGGTAACCGATACGGGAATGATAGACCAAAAGAGAACAGAAGAGAAATAAATAATACGCAAAGAGAAGAAAATGAATATGAGAGAGAAGATGACGGGCGAGAAAACACAGAAGAACAACAGGCGTGTTTTCAAGAAGGCGCTCACTAAAAACGAAGAAACAAACAGGAATTTTTTGTCACCCCAAGGAATTTATTAAACTGACAGGAAACAATGAAAAAAGAAATGGAGTTAATTTAAAATTTGTGGATGGATTTATAAATGAGAAACCAATTAAAATTATGATAGACACAGGCTCTGAAATAACACTGGTCAACAGAAAATTAATCGAAGAAGTAAATTTAACAAGTCTAATTTATAAAATACCTAGGGTGAATTTAGTGGGCGCAAATAAACGGACATTGGCAACAATAAATGAAGGTATACGAGTAATGGTACGATTGAAAAAAAATATGTATGCACTTCAATGTGTAATAATGCCGAATATGTCACATGACATGATTGTAGGCGTTGACGAATTAACGGAAAAACATGTAGTGATCGACTTCAAAACCAATACGATGAAAATAACAAAGGAAAAAGAAGAAGAACAGGATAAGGAACAAGAGAAACAAATTACGGACGAATCAGAGAAAGAACAAACGGTGGAAATGAACCTGGTGACGAACAAAGGAAAAGGAAGAAAGAGGGGAAAAGGTCAGAAAAAGATCAAAGAAAAAAAAACCTGGGATTCCTCAAAAGATGAGACGAGCTCAGGAGAAGAAGATGGGAAGATTTTGACAAGAAATGAAAGCAAAACTTGGGATTCCTCAAAAGAAGAGACGAGCCCAACAGAAGAAGAAACAAAGGAAATGAAAGAAAAGGAAAAGGATTCAGTTGAAAAGAACATATGGGATTCCTCAAAAGAAGAGACGAGCCCAACAGAAAAAAAAACAAAGGAAAATGAAGAGGACACAATGGAGACAGTGGTGTTTGAAGAAGACACGGAGTACACGGTGAATATGTGCGAAGAATTTGATGGGAGAGACAAAAAATTGATATGTGGAGAAGGCAAAGAAAATGATTTGCGTCTAATTTTAAGAGACTACGAAACGCTGATAAATGAGGAAAACCGAGTGGCCACAAAATACGAGCACTCATTTGAGGTGAAAAACTTGGGAAATTTTCGATCGAAGACTTATCCAATTCCTTATAAGTATCGGCAAGAAGTAAAGCAAGAAATCAAAAAAATGTTGGAAGATCAAATCATTGAGAGATGTGACTCACCCTATATTAACCCAATTGTGATAGTGAAGAAGAGCAGTGGAGAGTTAAGACTCTGTTTAGATGCCCGAAATATCAACCAACACACAGTATCACAATATGAATCACCGTTAAATATCGAGGCCATTTTTGGAAGAATCACGGGATCACATATTTTCTCAAAAATTGATCTAAAGCATAGTTTTTGGTTAATACCTTTGGCTGAAAAGTGTAGAAACTACACTGCCTTTTCAATTGATGGTATAGTATACCGATTTAAGGTAGTTCCGTTTGGATTACAAAGCGCTTGTGCAGCACTTGTACGAGCTTTGCATACCATTTTGAATCACCATGAAGAGTTCATCGTCCATTACATCGACGATTTATTAATTTTTTCACAAGATATGCAGAGTCATGTGGAACATATCAAAATAATTTTGAAAGAATTGGACACAGCGGGATTAAAACTAAACATTGAAAAATGTCAATTTTATCAAAAGGAAGTGATTTATTTGGGTTTCAAACTTGACACCAAAACTGTAAGTCTAGCCGAGGACAGAGTAAAGCTCATCGACGAATACCCAAGACCAACAAATCTAAAAACATTGCGAGGGTTTCTCGGTACGATAAATTATTTCAAGAAATTAATTCCCGATTTAAGCCAAAAAGAAATTCCTTTAATAAAATTGTTAAAGAAAGGGACAAAATGGAATTGGAAAGAAGAACAGGAGGAAGCTTTCAAAATATTGAAACAAGAATTTGCTAAAGGAACGAAAATATATCACCCTATGTACAATTTGCCGTTTATACTCCGTACGGATGCGTCGATACAGAAATTTGCAGGAGTGTTGTCGCAAATACAAAACGGCCAAGAGGTTCCGATATGTTTTATATCTCGAGTGACTAAAACACATGAGAGAAAATACAGTGTCACCGAGTTGGAATTCGCCAGTGTACTATTTTGCGTAAACAAATTAAGGTTTTACTTATTGGGAGCTAAATTCACCATCGAAACGGATCATGCAGCATTGATACACATCATGAAGAATCGATTGGTAAATAACAGAATACACAGAGGCATTCTGCTCTTACAAGAGTATGATTTCGAATTCCGATACATCAAAGGGAAAGACAACATAATAGCTGACGCTTTAACACGGGACGAAGATACAGGAAAAAAAGAGACAATTACATTACATGTGGGATTGAATATATTGACACAAGCCGAAGGAATATTTTCATTAAATGAGATAAGGACCGACCAGGAAGGCCTAGAAGAAAGAGAAAAGAGAAGAGCGGAGCTAGAAAACGAGATATTTTTTAAGAGAATAGACGGAAAGGAATTATATTTAGTGACACCGACATTGGCAGAAAAAATCATAAAGAAGCTACACGAGGAAAATGGACATATTGGCAGTAGAAAGGTATGGCTTGTGTTTAGGGAAAACTACATCAGTCGACAAGATTACCGCATTGCAAAAGAGATCACACAGAAATGCGAAGTATGCCAGAAATACAAGAGCAGGAATTTTAAAAACGAAAATATTGCAAAGAGCATTGTATCCCGGAACAACCTGGACATTATAGCCATCGACATGTTAAGCGATCTAATTGTGACCACCCAAAGGAACAAGCATATTCTGGTGATGGTGGATGTGTTCTCAAAATACGTGAAATTATATAGTTGCTGCACCACAAAAGGGGAAGAAATATTGAGAAAAATAGACAATTTCATCGCTACGGTAGGAACCCCAAGAAAAATTTTACTAGACAATGCAACGTACTTCCGAAATGATCGTTTCAAGGGACAGCTTAGAGAACGGGGAATCGAGACGAACTTTGTAAGCATCAGGCATCCCCAAAGTAATCCTTCTGAGCGATTTATACAAGAGGTAACGAAATTTCTTCGCATTGCAACGGATGGTCAACATCGGCGATGGGACAGAAAATTGGGAGAAATAGAGATGTACCTAAATTCCATGCCAAGTACAGTAACGAAAGAAACACCAGAATACATCATGAAAGGCGTCATGCCGATAAGACCGTGGGAAGATCCAGAACAAAGAGAGTATCGACAGGTTATAGAAACGGTTCAGAGGAGATTAAGAAGAAGCAATGAGAAATACATCCAGAGACAGGGTCATAATAGGAAACGAAGACCAGTAACTTTCCAAAAGGGTGACAAAGTAATGGTAAGAGCATTAAGAGTGTCAAATCTTCAGAGCGGTATTTGCGCAAAATTGATGCCTGTTTTCGAAGGGCCATACATAGTAAACAACGAAGATGGAGTAAACAGCTATGAGTTGAAACATATGGATTCTGAAAAGATCAGAGGTATTTATAATATCCATGATGTATATAAATATCACGAATGAAGATTTAAATTTGTATAAAGTAGATAGTAGGATAGGATAATACGTAGCATAAGTACAGCTAGCATACAGGAAGTGCGTTTTAGTTTGCCTCGAGAAAATTTAGTTGCATAGATTGATAAATTTTATCGATTACAAAGGCGGGGATTTGTTGTACTTTTGAATGTCTGTTAGCAATAAAAAACCGATATACAAATTTTATTACTTAAATAAAAATTAAAATTATTGATATTTCATAATGACACGGGCATATAAATTTTCAAACATCCTGTATAAGACAAAATATGTATTTTAAGTTGTTCAAAGAATTGTTCATTAGGCCTCAGAGACAAGACTTTCAAATATTATCGATAAGAAATTTAAATAAGTCGGTTATTGTGAAATGGATTTACCCGTAATAAAAGTGTATATAGAAAGTGTTTAAACCTTAGACCGGGATGTGCGGTGGTTTTTCCCCCCGAAAGATTATATCGGTAAAAGTTTATTAACAAAAGACATTGAATTGAGAAACAGGTATCGTTTGTAGCTATTAGTAAGAAATATTTGTAAAGCAGATAGATTTAGTTAGAATAATTAAAGAATGTTGTTTTCTGGAATTACCCGAATGACGTTTTAATAGAGAGAGTTGGTTGATAACGATATACGTCACAGAGGTAGAAGATTTTTATTGGTCAATTTTTGAATGCAAGGAGGGGTGGTTTTGGCTATGAGATAGGAGAGAGGAAAGGAGTTAGTCAGTTTTCGTCGCCCAAGAAGGAAGGAGCTTTGTGGTTTGTGTTTGTTTGAAGTCCCGAAGACGTAATTTACCGGGTGTGTTTATTTGCTGTGTAAAAGCTGATCAGTGTGAAGAACGGGGTACAGAGAGATAGAAAAACCAAAAGGTTATAAGAATATTAATATCAGACGAAGCCGGAAACATTTGAAGTTATAAACAGGCGCGGAGATTGGTTCAAAAGGAGGCTGCATAGAATTACACGAGTTGTTGGGTTGCAGATACAAGGACAGATAGGAGAAAGGTGTACGTCTTCTGGACCAAAATAGGAGCAGAAGCAGAGAAAGGTTTTTTTTTTATGGCGTGGCCATAGAATTGCAACGGCAGATAACGAAAGGTCAGTCAATTTTCATTAGAGCAGGAGTGTGGTTTTCATTTATAAATTAAATAAATTGAATAAATAATAGAGACAGTTAATTTTGCGATCATTTAAAAAAAAAATTATAAAGAGAGCTTAGTTATAACACATATTAAAAATCAATGTAAAATAACATTTGGGTCCATGATAGAAAACAACTTCTCATATATTTAAAGTATTGTATTGCAAATATTACCGGATTGATTGTTATATAAAATTTCAATAAAATAAAGGACATCTCACATATACTTCAGTTGAAATTCTGTGTATTTTATTCAGGTCATATTACCTATCCCAATTAGGAAGCCAATTGGAAAATATTTTGAATCCACGATCAAAGGTAAATAGTACAAGTTAAATAACCTGAGATTGTAATTAATTAATGCTGATTTATTGTGATTAATTGGAGATTAGATCATTTAATAAATATAGACAGGATCTTTTCTAAATAAGCAATAGAATGCAATTTAAATAGCATAACAATATATATATATATATATATATATATATATATATATATATATATATATATATATATATATCTATATATATATATATATAGTAAACTCTTAAATATTGGGGAAATCTGCAAAAAAAACTCTAATGTGTATGAATTATTTCACCTAACGTTTACGCCAAAGAGAATTTGGCTTCTTCAGGGCTGAAAGAGAATAAATTATAATTAGCTACCATATATTATCTAATAAAAAACATTTACCTTACCGTGAAATTTTAGAAATGTCTAGTTATGATGTTAAAAAACTTTAGCTAG
The DNA here is from genome assembly GCA_918026665.1 of Diabrotica balteata. NCBI lineage: Eukaryota > Metazoa > Arthropoda > Insecta > Coleoptera > Chrysomelidae > Diabrotica > Diabrotica balteata. The sequence continues at coordinate 147,506,368 of OU898278.1, read as the reverse complement.
TAACAACATAGTGGTGTTTTTTTGTTACTATGTGCAAAAAAGTTTATTTGTGAACGTTGGAAATGTATGGTAGCTTTGAACTTAAAACGCAAAGGTTTACCCAAGGACAATCGAAAAACCCAATGTAACTACATTTAAAGGAAGTAATTCTTTGAATTGTCGGCAATAACTAAATTTTTAATTGTTGTAAAGTTTGAATGTGAGCTTCTGTTTTCATAGAACGCAAGCGCCGAAACAATTACGAGTAGTTCTTTTGATATGAATGTCGTTAAGGTTCATTCAAGAACACTACAATTCTCCACCGTGAGAGCAATAAATCTAAAAGAGAGTTCAATGAAATGTCTTATATTTTCCTTAACGATTTTTCCATCAATGTTAAGAGTGACATTAAGAATCTAAGCGATATATACCACTTCTTACTTAAATCAGATACCAATAACAATACAACATCACAGATAACCAACTTGACTGGTATATCTATTAACAACTAACCTACTTTAATAATAATTTTCATTAACAAAAAAAGATAACATTCCTTTGCTTTTCTGAGATACATCTCAATAAGATATTATTACAATAATACATGAACAATTTACTAATTAAAAATAAAAGAATTTCAATTAGAAATTCTAAACTAATATCTCCCCAGACTGAGATCTAACTTCATCGGTTTTACCAATGAACCTTAACGACATTCATATCAAAAGAACTACTTGTAATTGTTTCGGCGCTTGCGTTCTATGAAAACAGAAGCTCACATTCAAACTTTACAACAATTAAAAATTTAGTTATTGCCGACAATTCAAAGAATTACTTGCTTTAAATGTAGTTACATTGGGTTTTTCGATTGTCCTTGGGTAAACCTTTGCGTTTTAAGTTCAAAGCTACCATACATTTCCAACGTTCACAAATAAACTTTTTTGCACATAGTAACAAAAAAACACCACTATGTTGTTACTAGCTAAAGTTTTTTAACATCATAACTAGACATTTCTAAAATTTCACGGTAAGGTAAATGTTTTTTATTAGATAATATATGGTAGCTAATTATAATTTATTCTCTTTCAGCCCTGAAGAAGCCAAATTCTCTTTGGCGAAAACGTTAGGTGAAATAATTGATACACATTAGAGTTTTTTTTGCAGATTTCCCCAATATTTAAGAGTTTACTATTTAACTTATCTGCAAAGATTAAATTTCTTTTCTATATATATATATATATATATATATATATATATATATATATATATATATATATTTATATATATATATATATATATACATAAATATATATATACATAAATATATATATTATATATATATATATATATATATATATAAATATATATAGGTACAGGGTGGTGAATCGTCAAATAAGCCATATGAAACTCAATGAGAAATTCTAAATTGTTGAATTCCTGCTTCCCTAATTATTTTACACCAAAAGTCATGGGAAACTATTTGTAGAGGACTCAAATATGTATCGAAAACAATTGTTAAAATTGTTCTACGACTTAAACGTATTGGAAAATTTTTCTAAAATATAACACATTTTTCAGGCCACCCCTAAAAGTCAGGCCAGACGCCGTGAAAAGAATGTGTATTACGTGTTACGTTTTGTCATATTGACGTTTATAATATTTGACAATATTTAAATAATAGTATATTACATAACGAGAGTTGTAAGAAGCTTATTACATGCGAGTAAAAAAGTTGCGCGCGAGCCGCGTAGCGGCGAGCGCAGTAATTTTACAAGCATGTAATAAGCTTACAACTCAAGATGTGTACTATACTTTTTCTACCATTATTTTCGTTTATAAAAATAAAAATTAAATTACCACTATATTTACACTGACAGATTAATAATTTTTAATCTGTCAAAATAACATCTGTTAATTCGTTTCCATGGTAACTCGACCAACTGACTTACGAGGCTTATGTGATATTACACATTTTTATAAAACTGAAGCGTAATTTTTTTTATTACGTGCTAGTCATTACGTGTCAGTATCTGTTATGATGCATTTACTTAGCATCCAAATAGTAGGTAATATACAATTTACTAGTAAGAGAGTAGAAAAAGTATATTATATTTATCTATGATTTACCTAAATGGCCAAAATTTTGTGATTTATTATTTAAAAGACAAATTAAGTTGACTAAAAAATGTACTCAGTTAAGGAGAAAAGAGCAATAATAAAAATGTTTTATTCATGTTTTATTATAACATTTGTTATAGTTATATGTTTAGAAATTATCGTATATTATTATTAGGAATAAAGATCACAGTAACAGTATATTGGAATTCATTGAATTGTTGTATAACTTAACATGGAATTAAATTTTAGTGTATTAGAATAGGTATCTTACTTTAAATAAAGATCCGGTAGTGACAGGAAAAAGTTCGCGCTATTGCCAGAATACAACATTATGCGATTTTTCGTCAACTGAGTACATTTCATTATATTGATCGATTTGTAAACAATATAATTTATTGTTCACGAAGTAATATTGTTCAGTAGTAGTAGTATTTAGTAAAATTCATTGTTTATAATTTAATCATAAAATAAAAAAAATTGACATTTCAAATTGTCAAACATCTGACATGAATATGATAAAACACACAAGTTATAATATATTCTTGTATTACGTGTGGCCTAACTTTTAGGGGTGGTCTGAAAAATCTATTATATTTTTGCAAAATTTTGAAGTACATTTGATTCGTAGAATGGTTTTAACATTTGTTTTTAATTTAGAATTTAGTCCTCTACAAATAGTTTTTTATGACTTTTGATCTGAAATAATTAGGAAAGCAGCAATTCAACAATTTAAAATCTCCCATTTAGTTTCCTATGGCCCGTTTGACGATTCACCACCCGGTATATATATATATACATATATATATATATATATATATATATATATATATATATATATATATATATATATATATATATATATATATATGGGAGTCCTGGGAGACTTTGGACACAAAGAGAGAATCGACACGTTTAAATTATTTCCCGGGAAAAATATGATTAGCGATATCCCTGAACAAACTGCTAAAACAATTTAGTGAATCAAGTCCAGTCATCAAATAGTCGAGACTGTAGCAAAAAATAACTTGAGTATTCGCAAGAGCGCTAAGCAGTATGGAGTGACCAAAATCCGCTTAGCAAACCACATCAAGAGCGCAAAATTAATTGGAATGGATCAAATGAACTTCAAACCAGATTTTTATATATCACAAATTTTCACAAATGAGACGGAAACTCAATTGAAAATTATTTGCTTAAATGTTCGTCAATGTTCTATGATCTTACACCCAAATTAACTAAAAGTTTAGCTTATGAATACGCTGTTAGGAATGAAGAAAAATAGGAACTGACAAAATTGGCATCAGAGTGTTGTAATCATTAAAAATTTCAAAAAAAAAGAAAACCAGAAGCAACTAGCTTAGCACGTATAACTAGTTTTAACCGAACAAATGTGATGATATTCCAGAACAAATTGGAAGATGTGCTTACTCGCTATTCCTTTACACCGGCTCAAATTTATAACTTAGATGAGGTAGGTAGGTACATAAAATTGTTCTCATCATATTAAACACGAATTTTTTCAGACGGGCGTGACTACTGTCCAGCGTGTTCAAAAGGTAGTAAGCAAAAAAGATGAATATGAAATAGGAAAAGTAACATCCAGGGAAAGAGGGGTACTTATGACCCATGTTGGTATTATTTGTGCAAATGGGAATGCTTTGCCACCAGTTAGGATTTTTCCGCGGCGAAGATTTGATGCTGCCAGAATGATGAAGTTAGTTTCTGATGACGGACCTTTAAGTTTAGCGTATCTCAGCGAGTGGATGACACGTGAAAACTTGATTCAAGTTTTAAAACACTTTGTAAAAAATGTTAGATGTTCCCAGAAAATCAGGTTTTTTGCTTATAATGGATAACCATGAATCGCATATATCCTTAAAGGCCGTGGAGTTTTGCAGAGCCAATGGCATAGTAAACGCCTTTCCCGCATACCTTAAATCAACTCCAACCTTGGGATGGAAATGTTTTCGGTCTATTTAAAACTTTTTTTAATCAGGCAGCAGATTCATGGATGCTTTATCATCCTGGATAAACCCTGAGCATATACAATGTACCTTTGATGTGTTTTCAGTCTTGGGGCAGAGCCGCTAATCCAGTACATATGAAATCTGGATTTCGATCTACGGGGATTGTTCCATTTGATAAAAATATATTTTTTAAAGAGGATTTTCTATCTTGATTTGTCAGATATCGTCCTATACTTGACACTATGGCTTCTGCAGCTACGGGTTCGGTTCAAGATCAGGAAATTTCAGTTCTGCAAACACCACCTAAAAACAACTCATTACAAGACAGAAATATTTTATCTCCAGAACTTATTCAGCCCTATCCAAAAGCGCCTACTAGAATCATTTCTAATAGATGTAGGTAAAGAGACCAATGTATAATTGCAACTGACACACCGGAGAAAAATCTACATGAGGAAACTTTTGAAGTAAAAAAATATAGTCGCAAATAAAAAAAAAAGAAGTTAAGAAGAAAATCCTACAGGAGGAATCATCGGACTCCGAGATTAATGAAGTAGAGTACAACGATAATTCGTCAGACAATAGTTTCGAATTAGAAGAAGAAAGGCTAGATACAGAAATTTCTAAGGGCAATTACATTGTTACCAAAGCTTTTGGGAAAAAACGTGTTAGAAATTTGGTGGCAGTAGTTGGTAATGTGGATCAAACAGATTGTGAGGTCAGATTCTTAAAGAAAAATATACCATCAAACAGATTTAGTTTTACTTCTAAGCCTACAGCTACAGTGAGTGTTACTGACATTGTAGCCAATTAACCAATGTGTTATCTGGATCTACATGTTTGTTTGAAGCCACTTAATATGAAAGTAAAAACCCTTTAACTGTAGTTTCATTAACTTTGAATTACATCTTTGATGTTTAAAAACTATGATGTTTAAATTACAAAAGGAATTAATCTCATGGCAACGTACTACTCCGCTGGGGTTGCAATTCCTTTGAAGAAGTTTCTGTGGGGACTTGATAGCGTACTGCGTCAATATCACTCATAGCTTTTCTAAAAATCCAGTATCTCTAACTCAATATTACTTGTATCAACTTAGGACCTCTTTTTCTCCTTACCAATTTATACTTTTAACTGTTTAACTTTTAACAGTTAGAAACGCACAACTCAAATTTTGCAAGAAAAATGACACCAAAAGTGAAAAGATTAGCAAAGATACAAGGGCTCTCATGGAAATACGACGAAACCTAAGAGAAAACGAAAAGGGAAATAAAGAAGAATATAAAAAACTAAATAAAAAATTTCAGCGGAAATTAGAAAAGATGTAAGAAGATATAATACTAATGTAATTACTCAAACAGTAGAAGAGAACAAAGGTTTAAAGATAATGAAAAGGAAACTTACGCAAAGTAAAAAAGAAATATACAAGCTGAGAGATAAAGACGGAAAGGCAACAACAAATAAACAAAATATTCTGAAAATAACTAGAGAATTTTATAAAGACCTCTATACCAGCCAAAGACCACAAGACAATTTCCCGACACGAGTAAAGACGCTCATAAATCAGGGATCGGAAGTACTTTTACCCATTCCTGTGTCAGAAGTAAGAGCAGCTTTAAAGGAAATGAAGAACCATCGATCGCCTGGTGATGATGGACTCGTTATCGAGGCAATAAAAGCAGGTGGAGAAATTTTATTAAAATCAGTAAGCGAACTGTTTACTAAATGCTTACATGCGGGTACGATTCCAAAAGACTGTACCAATGCAGTAATAGTCTTGTTACACAAAAAAGGCGATATTACTAAATTAGAAAATTATAGACCCATCAGCCTCTTGACACATATGTACAAACTCTTTATGAAAATCTTAACAAAGAGGCTAACACCTAAACTTGATTTCTATCAGACCAAAGAACAGGCAGGCTTCAGGGCAGGATATGGCACAAATGACCATTTGCATACCATAAAGATCTTAATAGAAAAGTGCATCGAGTCCAACATACGACTGGTTCTTGCATTTGTCGATTACGAAAAGGCTTTTAATTCTGTAGAGTTTGAAACAATCTGGAAGCCCTAAATCAAAGCCGAATAGATTACAGGTATACAACACTAATCAAAAACATCTATCATAACGCTACATCAAGTATACGACTGCACGAAGACACAGAAAAATTCAGCTTAGGTCGAGGAGTTAGACAAGGAGACAATATTTCACCAAAATTGTTCACGGCAGCTCTAGAGTCAATATTTAAGGGTACTCAATGGCAAGATATGGGCATCAATATAGATGGAGAAAGATTAAATCACCTAAGGTTTGCAGATGATGTTGTATTAATCGCAGATAACTTACATGATACAGTTTCTATGATGCATTCGCTTAAAAGTCTGTCTGAGAGAGCAGGATTAAAGATAAACTTTGAGAAAACTAAAATTATAACAAATCTCGTAATGAGTGGAAATATAACTATTGACAATAATACCATACAACAAACAGACACTTACAAATATCTGAGACACGAAATCAAAATAAGCAGAGACAATCAAACACATGAAATACAGAGGCGAATAGATCTAACATGGGCAGCATTTAGCAAATTAAGCCATATTCTAAAAAGTTCAATTCCCATGTGTCTCAAGCGAAAGGTTTATAACCAATGTGTTTTACCTGTACAAACTTATGGAGCAGAGACTCTAACACTCACGCAAAAATCTGCGAATAAACTTAGAGTTACACAACGAGCCATGGAACGTGCAATGCTGAACGTGAGCCTTCGAGACCACATAACAAACCAACAAATCAGGCGAAGATCAGGAGTTCAAGACGTCATCGAAAGAACCACGACGCTTAAGTGGAACTGGGCAGGGCACTTAGCCAGAACACAAGATGGACGGTGGACAAGACGTATTATGGAATGGAGGCCCAGAAATTATAAAAGAAGCCGAGGACGACCACCGACTAGATGGACCGATGACATTAAACGTGTGCTGGCTACAAGCGGCCCAGTGTAGAGAACACTGGAAAGAACTGAGGGAGGCCTATGCCCAGCAGTGGACGCGATTGGCTGATTGATGATGATTGATGAATTTGTACTTTTACAAAATTACCGTTTTAAAACACGTTACATTGAGTCAATTTACATTGGGTAGGGGAGTCTGTGCAATAATTCTTTGTTGAATACTTCTACAATTTGTATTACTCGCTTTCTATCTTATGAGTTCTTCTATCTTATCGCTTTTTCTTTGAGTTGTAATTTCTGTCTTTGAATTGGAATATTTATTTTGCCATTTACCTGTTATCTTAATAATTTCATGCTTTTGTTGTGTTCTCTTATTCTTATTGCCTTCTTTTGTTTTCATTTTTATGTTTACCTACATCCCTTTTTGTGTCCTAGATATTTATATTACCTTATTAAAATTCTTGTTTAGGTTAACTTTAACGCAAGTACAAGCTGAGTATAGCCGCAAATGTCAACAATGAAACAATATATTTTGGTTTGGCTGTTTTGGCATGTTTATGTTGTATGCTTCAATTATAAAAAAAGAAAAGTACATTTTGATTATATTATGTTATAAATTCTGCAATTTTTATATTTGTATATTTGGAGGTTAATTGCAGTTAATTATTAGAATTTTTTTTTTTTTTTTGGTAATTGACCTTTGATAGTAGCGACTAGATTTGGCAATCCTCAAACCACCAGTTGCCAGATTACAACAGATGTTTGCAATTAATCTCGAAAGACAAATATTTACTCGTTATTGTTTTATATATATATATATATATATATATATATATATATATATATATATATATATATATATATATTCAAGAACTAAACTCAAACTATATATATATATATATATATATATATATATATATATATATATATATAATATATAACATATAACAATAATATATAAATAACAAAAAAGAAACAACGAATTAGTCGACAGATGGGAAAAAATGTGCTACATCTCACCAACCACTGCTAATTCCCTTAAGATACATAATGCTGTAATTCCAAAAATATACGGTCTACCCAAAACACATAAAGAGGGTGTGCAGCTGCGACCTATTGTTTCATGTATTCAGTCTCCTTTTGAAAACCTTTCAAAATATTTGAAAAACATTATTTCCAACGTAATAAATAAAAATCCACACTATTTAAAAGACGCTGATCATCTGAAATTAAAACTCAAAAATATACATTTACCTCCAAACTATAAATTAGTTTCTCTCGATGTGGTATCTTTATACACCAATATTCCAATAGCTTTAGTGAAAGACATAATTAAAAAAAAGTGGAACGAAATCAAAGCGTTCACAGACATCCCTCTAGAAGAATTTCTGCTAGCAGTCGAAACAACATTAAAGTCAACCTATTTCCAATATAAAAACAAAATCTTCCAACAAACTGATGGATGTCCTATGGGTGCTAGCATATCCAGTGCCATCGCTCAATTAGTTTTAGAGCATCTAGAAGAAATTGTTTTAAATAAAATAGATTTTGATATACCTTTTTTCTATCGCTATATAGATGACTGCTTGAGTGCAGCACCAGAGGATAAAATGGATAATTTACTAAATGAATTCAATAACTTTCACCAAAAACTAAAATTCACATTAGAAATTGAAAAAAATAATCAAATTAATTTTCTGGACCTGACCTTGCATAGAGAAAACAGCACTATAACTACTTCATTGTACACCAAAAAACCTGGTCGTCGAGATATCTAAATTTCAACTCTCATCATCCCCTGTCTCAAAAGAAATCAGTAGTTATCGGACTCGCTGATAGAGCTATTAGATTATCCGATCCTATCAATAGACCTCAGGCCATTAAAAAAGCAAAAACAGCACTTACACTTAATTCATACCCACACCACCTTATCGACAACACTTTCAAATCGCGACTGCATAAATTTTACAATAACAATAATAATAATAAAACCAACACGGTAAAGAAAAACTGTATGTCTCTCCCCTATATAAAAGGATTATCAGAACAAATAGCAAATCTTCTGTCTAAACATAATATTACGGTTGCTCATAAAGGTCACAATCTTTTGAAAAGGAATTTTACTAGATTGAAAACAAAAACCCCTCTATTAAAAAGATCACATGTTGTATATGAAATTCCCTGCTCGAATTGTGATGGAGTTTATATTGGACAAACCAGTCAACTACTTAATTCAAGAATACGTTCCAACAAATATGACAAAAAAAACTCAACCGTCCTCACAAAACATGAAAACGAAAAAAAACATAAATTTGATTTTGAGCAAACCAAGATCCTAAAAAGTGAACCCAACAGGAAGAAGAGGGAGCTTCTAGAGTCTATACAAATAAAAAAAAATAATAACGCAATAAATGATAAAAAAGATGTCAAAAATTTGAACAAAATATATTTTAACTTAATTTAAATATACATAAGTCAATCTCAGAACGCCTATGATGTTAAAATAACATTGTTTAAATGATAAGCTAACATCAGTAAACAACACATTAGATTTAAAATACATTTTACTTTTAGTGACTTAGTGGGTATGTCCTATGTTTTAATATTATTTTAATTGTGACGTCTAATTGTTAACACCAAATCTTTACATGCTTGGTAAGTCAAAAGTTTATTTTTTAAACCATATTATGTCTGTAATAGAATGTTTTTTTTTAGTCAATATATATTCTTGAAAAAGGCATGGATTTCCTGCCGAAACGTCGGAAAAAATATATATAAAAATGTCTTAGTATCAAACTAATTTTTTTTTTTATGAACTTAAGCCCAAGAGAATCCACTAAAATATATATATATATATATATATTACAAATTACAGAATTCATAAAATAATATATTCAAAATGTACTTTTTAAAAGCTTTCTGTCTTTATATTTGACGATATATGCATTATAAAAAGATCCCAACACTGCCAAACCGAAATATTTTATTTCATGGTTGACATTTACGGCTATATTCAGCTTGTACTTTCGTTAAAATTAACCGTGTTTGTTTGTGTTTACGTTCTTTTTGTTATATGCACCCGTACTAATCAAATAATAAACCAGAAAATAAAAAAAGTGTAAATGGAACGACAGTGAAAATACTATTTATTTAAATTTTTAATAATAAATCAAAATAATTGGTATAACAATCATATATATTGGTATATATTATTATTATCAAAAAATATTTCTTAAGTCTTATTTCCCATTAAAAAGTGATATCAACCAGAATATGAACTGTGACCATATCCGCTGCTAGTATGTTGACCACCTTTAATACCAATTCCGAGACCAATCCCAGCACCTGCTCCTCTATCTGAGGGGCCAGTTCCATATCCACCAACTACAACATGTCCATCAACACCCTGTCCATGTGATCCAGTTCCACTGCTACTGCCGAAGTCATCAACATCTCTGTGATTACTTCCAATACCAATTCCAAGACCTATCCCGTGACTGTATTCTCCCCCTGATTCATGACTTCCCCCAGACCTATGGCTGCCAGCAAGACCCAATCCTAATCCCCCAGTATGGCCAGATTCTACGACAGACGAATGACCTGATCCATGACCTCTATGATCTCTATCAATGTTGATGCCATCAGTTATTCTGTGAACATATTCACCTGACGAAGAATGATGCGATCCATAATCTCTATGATTTCTTTCAACCTCAATAACATTAATTATCTTGTGAACATGTCCACCTGATGAGTGGCCTGTTCCATAACTTTCTCCAGTTTCCTGTTTTCCACTTATAGCTGAATTAAGACCCACTCCGTGTCCAGTAGAGATGTCGTGTCTATGATTATTTGACCTGTGACTAGTTCCAACACCAATCATTTCAGAATCTTCCGCTGAATGATCATCGTGAAATGGACGATTGCCAAAATGTAATGAATTACCCCTAGAATTACCTGATGCATGAGAATGGTCACGACCATGATCATGTATGATAGTTTTTGTACTGTGAGCACTTCCAGAAGTAATAATTTCAGAATCTTCTGCTGAGTGATCATCAAAAAACGGACGATTACCAAAATGTACTACACTACCTCTAGAATTGCTGGATACATGAGAATGACCACGTCCCTGATCATGTGTGGTACTTTTTGAACTGTGACTACTTCCAGAAACAATCACTTCAGAATCTTCTGCTGAATGATCATCGAAAAACGGACGATTACCAAAATGTAATGAATTACCCCTAGAATTGCCTGATGCATGAGAATGGTCACGTCCATGATCATGTATGACAGTTTTTGTACTGTGGCCAGTTCCAGAAGTAATTATTTCAGAATCTTCCGCTGAATGGTCATCGAAAAACGGACGATTACCAAAATGTAATGAGCTGTCCTTAGAACTACCTGATTTATGAGAATGAAGACGTTCAGAATTTGACCAACTATGACTGGAGCTACCACTATAACTACCGCTACCTTGTGTATGTTGTCCAAGAGAATTATATTGGTGACCTATATCCAAATTTTTGCCATTCGAATTACCTCTTGTTGTTCCAGAACTGCCTCCATAGCTGTCTAACCCATAAGAATTCGTATGTAGTTGATTGGTGTCTATATTTGTTGCTTTTCCTTCAATGCCAGTAGTTCTGTGAATATTTCCACTACCTGTATGACTTTCTTGGTTATCTATTCCAAATATACCATTTACAGTTTTTGTTAAATCGATACTTTTTACTCCATCTAAACCTAAATTAGTTGGTTTTCCTGTGTGAGTATCTGCATCACCTCTCTGACCTTCTTGTTTATCTTTTCCAAATATACCACTTATAGCTTTGAATACTCCATCTTGATTTGTGTTGGTAGCTCCGTGATCTTGGCTACCAGTGTTGATTCCACTTCCTAGTAAAATGTCGCCAAGATTAGGTAAACCCTTAGTATTTTGCGATTTTGTTTGCGTTCTTTGACTACCATCAGTTGTCAATATAACTGCCCCCTCTGTTTTACCGGATAAATCTCCTTGCAATGTACTACTATGCCCTCCACCTTGTCCATCGATACCTTGGCCAGGCTGATTTCCTGTTTTCTGTCCCAGATTTATTTCATTTTGCTCTACACCTACTTTGTGGCCAGCGACATCAACTTGTTTGGTTAAAGCAATTCCTTTACTACCTCCCAGATCCACTCCTTCGTCGTAGCCTAAATGCATTCCTGCAATATCAACATTTGCTTTGACGTGCGCGCCTATTCCTGGTAGACCATTAGTTTGCGAGTTTGCGTCATGTCCGCTTCCTTCAAGTCCTAATCCGATACCCAAATTAAGGCCACCTTTTGTTTCAGCTTTAGAGGCACCATATTGATGAGCTAGAATTCCAGATGAACTGAATACTAGTAGAAAAATCTGAAAAAAAAATAAAAATTTAGTTCGACAACTATAAAGAAGCTATAAAAATTTGTAAACCAACAGTAAACTCAATAAATATCTAAAAGGCATAATTTTTAGAAGAGTCAAAACGATTAATTTAATCGTCTATGAAACGAGCCAAGTAGTATTTTAGTGGTAGGTAATTACTAGACTTCGGCAAATATGCATATTGCATATTTTGCATATTGTGCATATTTTATGCAAATATTTCATATTTTGCCATATTTGTATAAAAGTTTGCATAAAGTGCATAAAAGTTTAGATTTTTATACTGTATTTGAAAATTTTTAAACATACCAATTTATTTCAATTCTTGTATAAAATTTTGTAGTCATTTTAATCAAGAAATGATCTAAGTACGTAATCTCTACAGGTACAAAATATTTACAATGACAAAGAAGATCAATTTAAGTAGCCCTCAACATTCTTAGAAAGTCTCGGTCACTGAGGCATTCAGTTATTGGATAATCGCTAAGGGTTCGCTCATTTGCATTTCATGATCTAATTCCCAAATCTATCTACAATTTATTGTATCTTAACAGCAGGTAAATGGCTAATAGTTTTGTTCCTAATTTAGGGATTTTCCAAAATCTCCCAGTTTATTGAATTAGGTACCTAAACATTTCTAATTTGATGCTCAGATTTGTAAATCATTTTTGTTTTGATATTCAAAGCGTAAACACTCGTTGTGCGTAACAAAAAGGAAGATTGTGATTTTATAATGCCTAAAACAACCAGTGCTTCAACTTGGACTAAACCTTATAAAGAGCTGTCTATGGATATGGGAAAAATCTACTGTTCAGTCTGTGGCAAAATTGTAAGTATCTAATATTTTCTATTAAATATCTAATATTTCATACATACAGGGTGTTTCCAAATGACAGTTACAACGTTGGACTGTAGATACTTCTTGAAAAATTGAACAAAACGATATAGTTAATGAGGGGTCAAACTTATTTACTTTTCGAGATACAGGGTGTTAAAATTAAAAAAAATTAAATTCTTTTAGTTAATAACAACAATAACTTTAAAACCAATAAACGTATTTACTTGAAATTTAGTACTCGTAGGTTGTTTTTAAATGAAAAATAGCTTCCTTTAGTGAGAAAAAATTGTCCATGGTACAATACAATGGTGTGTATTTAGAAAAATTTTTCACCTTTACTTTTTTTATGAAGTCAGCTATTCTAAAACACAATTATTTTTATTGTAATTGAATTAACAAAAAAAAAAACTTTTGTTGAATTTTAAAATAAGTTATATGATGTACTAATGGTTAGTAACAAAAACTTATTTGTGGATTAATACTGCATTTAAAACACTTAGCGAGTGTTTTTTTTCCAAACCAGTTATTTGATTAATCAAAAACACCTTGTATATTTTTATATTTTAAAGGTTGGGTTAAAATAAAGGTTTTTATTTTTATTTATAGATAGCATGTGAGAAGAAATTTCAGATAGACCAACATGTGAGAACTGCTTCACACATTGCAAAAAAAGGAAAAATAGGAGGAAAACATCAAACTTCAATGGCTAAATGTTTCCAATCTACTTCAAAAAAATTAGATGAGCAAGAAACTTTTAATGAAGACTTGTGTCGCGCATTAGTGTCTGCAAACATACCGCTTTCAAAATTAGCAAATGTAAATTTTAGTTCGTTTCTAAAAAAATATTGCAAACTTAATGTTCCAAGTGATCGGTCTCTAAGAAGAAATAATGTGAACGGGCTGTACTCGTCGGTGTTAATTAATATTAAGGAAGAAATTGCAGATAATTATTTTTACATATCTGTAGACGAAACCACTGATTCCTCAGGAAAGTATATTGCTCATTTATTGATTGGTGTTCTTAAAGAAGATACCTTACCAAAATCTCATCTTATTTCATGCCAGCAACTTGAGAAAACAAATGCTTTAACAATTTCGCGTTTTATACAAGAAACATTAGCAACTTTTTTTCTTCCGACAACTATTCCTTCTAATAAATTACTGCTTATTTTATCGGATGCTGCTCCTTATATGGTGAATGCAGGACAAAAGTTAAAAATATTTTTCCCAGATTTAATACAGGTTACTTGTGTAGCGCATGGATTAAACAGAGTTGCAGAGGAAATACGAAAAAAGTTTCCTCTTGTAAATACCATGATATCCAGTGTCAAAAAAGTATTTCTTAAATCTCCTATAAGAATTCAACTTTATAAAGAAATGCTACCTAACATTCCTCTTCCACCACAACCTATTTTAACGCGATGGGGAACATGATTAGAAGCAGCTAATTTTTATGCAGATCATTTTGTTAAAATAAAGAACATAATTGATACGTTAACAGATGAAAGTTCCCAATCTCTTTTGGATTCTAAACAAACTTTTCAGAGTAACATGCTTCAACAAGAACTTTCATTTATAAAATCAAATTTTAGTTTTGTTCAAAAAACAATTACTCAGAATCACCAAAACTGTCATTGTTCGAAAGTACAGCATTAATAAGAGAATTTGCGTCATTTTGTCGGAACGTTAGAGGTAATATTGGAAAAGATATTTTAAAAAAATTTGAAGCTACTATGGAAAAAAATAAAGGTTACCATATTCTTTCTGAAGTAGTCAGTGTTCTAGCTGAAAATATTTCGGAAACAATTAATTTAGAACCAAATGTTTTGGTTAGTTTGAAAAATGCTCCCGTTACATCATATGTACTCAGACAGAAGCCACAAGTTTTTGTTAGAAAATTTAGAACACCACTTGGTCATTTATTGTTACCATAATTCTAAATAAGTTTATTCATACTTAAAAATGATGTAGTTACTTAAAATAAATGTAAATCTTAATGAATAGTAGAAAATATTTAGTTATGTACACTTTTTTTTTAATAAAATTGTTACTATTTTACGATTTTTTTATTTATTTGTATGCATATTTTGTAAAATATTTGCATATTTTCTGGTGAACACGTGCATATTTATGCGCATATTTTCTACATTTTTATTTGCATATTTGCCGAAGTCTAGTAATTACCAACGGCAATTTTTAATAATTACTAATTATTAATATTCACTAAAAGATATCTTAATAATTACGTCGATATTGCAGATTAGTAATATACGGATATGTTAAATATTTTACACTTTGTAGAAATTGTAAAAAGTGTCTAGATTTCATTTTCAGTACTCCGATGTATTAGACTGATATCTTTTAAGAATTGTTCTCCCATGACAGGAAGCAAAAAGTCTTCTATATATTTCTGTATATATATGATGAGTAGCTGTTATGAAGAAGCAATGTCATAGTAATTTCGCTGATTCTTATTCTACTCTGTTTCCTTATATACATGTAGATATGTATAGCGTTAACAGGCGTTTTAGGTCCATTGCTGGATGGATAATTTCCATTGTTTTCTGTTCCTATTGGATCTATTGATATTAACTTTCAGTCCCATTTTAAAGCTTTCTCGAATCAGTCTTTTTGTTATACTTGCTAGTTCTTTTCCATTTCTTGCAATGAAAAGCACAGTTTCAACGTATTCTGCATTGTTGATCTTTATATAAAATAGTGCCGGACCCATTTATTTCACTAACCCTTACAGTTTGTTTTAGAACTATATTGAATAGCAAGATAGAAAACGAGTCTCCTTGGCGAACACCTTTTTTCACTTCGAATTCTTCTGAGACTGTACCGTTGCATTTTACAGCACAAATGGTTTATCTAATTATCAGTTTTACCAATCTTACTATTTTTTCTGGCACTTCGAATTCTTTTGGCGTTTCTATTAATTTGTTTGTGTCTATTGTATCGTAGGTGGCTTTGTAATAAATTAAAAGTACTTGTGCTGAAATGATGTATTCATAGTAATTGATCAGGATTTGTTTTAGCATAAAAATTTGATCGGTTGTTGATCTTTCCTTGCGAAATCCTCCCCGGTATTCTCCTAGATTCTTCTCTACATATATCTCGAATCTTTTTTTAATTAGTATGACAAGCACTTTATATTATTACCTCTAACAAGGATATTCTTTTAAAGCTTGCATATTCAGTTCTATCTCCCTTTTTGTGTAGAGGAATTATAATGGACTTGTTCCATTCTTGAGGCATTTCTTCGGTATCCCACATTTCCAGTATTAGCTCACTAAATTGGTTTATTAAAGCATCTTCTCCATATTTTAAGTTCTCACAATGCCGCTTTCCTTAAGTCTTTTTTGATTGTTCATATCTTTTATTATTTCTTTAATTTCTTCTCTTGTGGGTTTTTGTATTTCTTCTATTACTATTTAAGGTTTAGGAACATTATAATTTTCTTCAGTAGTCACTTCGTGATTTAGCATCTTTTCAAAGTATTCTTTGTATCTTTTATATACTTGGTCTTCGTCCACTATTAGGTTTCCTTGCTTATCTTTTTCATTCGTCCTTTTTTCCTGATACCCAGTCTTTATGTATTTTACCTCTTTGTAGACAATCTTTATTTCATTTTTCTTGTAATGTTAAAATTGTAAGACAATATTGGAACAGTTTTTCTGAGTCTATAAAACTCCATGTTCGGAAAAAAAAATTTTTTTTAAACTTTCCTTTTACTAATGCCACTTCTATTTGAGATTAAATATTATAATAACTAGTAATAGACTTTATTAACTGATCTTCTAAAAATAATTAAAAGCCACTATTCAGTCAAGTTCCGTAGCGAGGATATTGTTCTTCGCCTTAAACTTTTTTTTTATTATTTTACCGTGCATGATATTTCTAAACAATCATTCATCAGCACCATCACTGGCTCCACAACCCTTTTTAAGTCTTGCCCTGTTCCAGGATTCTTCTCTATTCTGATCTGTTTCGTGCTGTTTTTCTCCAAATTTTTTTTTAAGTTCATTACACCATTTTCTATTTGTGCTTTGTATCTCAGCAGCGGTCTTCTTCTTGTTCTTTTTCATGCTGGCACTTGTTTACTAATTTTGCTTGCTATTTCACCTTTTTTAATTGCCTTATTGAATGCAGCCGTTCTATTTTAATGAATTTTAAGACATCCAGATCCTGGTAGATTTTGTAGAGTTCGAAGTTGTATCTTCTTCTAACAGAGAATTGTCAACAGAAGATAGAATACCTAACGAACTCCTAACATACGGAGGACTAGATTTAACCAAACAACTACTAAAATATAAAAATATAAACTATAAAAATCGATGTTTTTAGTAGTTTTTAAATATTTAAATTTTTTTAATTATGTTCCCGACCTATTTGAGAGGGAGGATAAGTCGATTATTATTACTAAAGTTATTACTATTACTATTTCTGAAAAAAATCTAAATGCCACCTCTCACATACAAATTTAGTCGATTTTTTACACCGCTGGTCTACTTTAACAGAATACTGGAAAGTAAAATTATAATCGATAGTAAACTGGAAGAAAATATATATTATGTGGAGAGGAAAGAAAAAACAAAAAATAATTTGATAAAATATTCAGTGAGAAGACGATCAGAAAATGATCTTTATGAAGAAAATGTCAGAATTGCTAAAATTACAATTAAAACAGTAAATGCAACTACTTCCCACTAAAAGAGTAGCATTGATAAAAATTTCATAAATACAAAAGAAAAAAAACTTTTAGAAAATATGACAGAACTTATAATCGAAACGAAAAGGACCACAATTGATTACACAGAAATAAATAACACAGCAAGAAAAATAGTCAAACAAGACATACTTGATCACAACACCAGACAAGTGTAAAATATTATTTAAAAAAAAAAGAGAGAGAGAATAGATATCGCAGATAAAATAAGCTGCATGCCAAAAACGCTGATTTAAGAGCCGTTTTTATTGTATAGTTGGTAACATCAGAGGTGCTTTCTGCACATGGCTTGTGTTGGCTTCTCCATCCAAATCAGATTCTTCCTACATTCTTATACACTTGCCTTCAATGGCAGAACTCCACTAGCAGTTCTGTCACTCTAAAAATACCCACTTGAATCTGACATTGCTCGTCCCCTCCAAAACTTCTATAAAAAATAAAAGGGAAGCAGCCCTACTTTGAAAAGGCAAAATCCTAAACGAAGTTTCACAACATTTAGGTTCAGAGAGATCTCTCAATACACAGAAATGTATAATGGGAGAATTAAACAAATCGCGAATAAGCGGGATGCCCTATACAGAGCTCCAAAGCAACGAAAGCGATTAGAATCCAGGAAAACCTTCCTTGGAACAGCAAAAAATTAAGTTTAATGGATCTGTCCATCTCTAGACTTTAAAACGTAAAATACAAGTAATGGGCTAAGAACGGGAGCCGCTGTAGTAAAATCAAACATGACAAAATGAAGGAAATAGACCCAAATAATATAAACTGTGACTGTGGGGAAATCCAAAATATGGAACATCTTGTTAAATGCAGAAATTTTCCTCATCGATTTACCTTCGAAGATTAGTATAATAACCTATCCCGGTACAATAAAATAAGTAAAGTAAAGCGCCGAAATAAAATATTTATCAACAAGAATTTGATTATTCTCTAAACTGCCTTAAAAACACATCTTCCGGTCCAGATGATATTCTACCTATTTTCTTGAAAAATATTCCAGAATCATCTAAACTTATCCTCCTAGAACTATTTAACTCAATATTTGTCAATAATATATTTCCCAAGATATGGTGCCATGCAATTATCATCCCAATTCTTAAACCCAACAAACCTAAAGACGATTCCTTGTCATATCGTCCAATCTCCTTGACATGTGGTATGTGTAAACTAATGGAAAAGATTATAAATAACAGACTAGTATGGCATCTAGAAAACTCAATGTTATTATTCCCCTATCAAAGTGGGTTTCGTAAAGGCAGATCCACTACCGACAACTTAGTATCGCTTGAGTCTGAAATCCATAAAGCATTTCTACACAATCAAAAATTACTAGCTGTCTTTATTGATATCAATAAAGCTTTCGACACTGCATGGAAATATAACATCTTAAAAACACTACAAAAATTTAAAATTGAGGGTCACACACTAGCTTTTATACAAAATTTCTTAACTCATAGGCACATTGAAGTAAGAGCTAAAGATTTTAACTCTAGTCCACGCTCTCTTGAAAATGGAATCCCACAAGGCTCCATTTTAAGCCCAACATTGTTTCTGATTGCAATAAATAACATCTTGGACGAAATGAGATTACCTATTAAAGCCAATTTATACGCTGACGACTTAATTATCTACCACAAAAGCAGAAGTGTGGATTGTGCGGCTGAAGTAATACAGAAGTTTTTAAATACACCGGAAAAATGGTCACTTAAAACTGGTTTTACCTTTTAAAAAACACAGTACATAATATTCAGCAAACGGAAAAACATAAAGAATGTTAATCTAACTTTAAATAAACATGCTCTAAAAGAAACAAACGAAATAAATTGCATGGGGTTAACTTTAGATTGCACCCTAAACTGGAAAAGCCCCATACATACCTTGCAAAAACAATGCCAACCCAAAATTAATTTCTAAAAGTCTCTCAAACCGTATGTGGGGAGCAGATACAAGAACCCTATTAAAATTATACCAATCACGTATACGTAGCAAATTAGATTACGGCTCAATATGTTATGGTACTGCCAAAAAAACTATATTAAAAAAAATAAACTTAATTCAAAAAACGTAACTAAGAATTGCTCTGTGCATTTAGAACTAGCCCAACCAATAGCCTTCAAGTATTAGTTAACGAACTACCTATACACTTACGAAGGCAACAATGGTCACTAAATTATGCAACTTGTATATCATCAAATCATCAAAATTCCATGCATTCAAAAATTTTAAAACCTAAATGTATCAGTAATTACAAAAATAAACCGAATAATATACTCCCTTTTCATGAGAGAATCAAGAGAGAGTCAAAACTTTCCCTCTTGGTCAACTAGTCCACCAATTGTAAATACATCCCTTACTCGCTATCCCAAAACATCCACTAACCCAACAGTAATACATCAATCATACCATGAAATAATATCTCTATATCCAAATTCTGAACATATTATCTACACTGATGCATCAAAAACTCAATCAGGACTAGCAGTGGCTTACATACACGGAGCAGACCACTTTAAAATACGACTCCTTCCGAGTTGTAGCATATTTACTGGAGAAGCAATGGCTATTTTAGAGGCACTGAAAGTTTGCAGAAGAAAATCCACACATCATTTTATTATAATATCTGACTCATTAAGTACATTAAAAGCTTTACAGCAATTGTATCCATCAAATGAAATTATAATGCTAATAAAAAATGAACTCATACTGCTATCAACATAAAACATAGAAATAACTCTTTTATGGGTGCCATCACATGTGGGAATCAAGGGAAACGAAGCAGTAGACCAACTTGCGAATGAAGCTGCACTAGATGAAAGCATCTCTGTGTCACACATGATAACAAGAAACGACCATAAAACCTAAATTAAAAACATATTACCAACTTATGGCAGTGTAACTAGAATTCCACATCCAACAAATTAAAAGATGTTATAGAAACTGTCGGTAACACCTTACCGCTCCCACTCAAACGTTGTGAAAAAGTGATAATACCTCGACTACGACTATACCAACCTATATTCACTTAATAAATAAAGAAGCCATCCCTTTCTGCCACAACTGCAAAATCCAAATCACTGTGAAACATATTCTGTTAGAATTCAAAACATACACCCAAGAAAGAAGAAAAAATAACCTCTCTACCAACATGGAGGATCTACTAATCTGCCAGTTCAACAAAGTGCTGAAATATTTGAAAGACATTAAATTTTACAGTGTTTAATAGAACATATTTAAGTTATACATATACATTGTAAGAAATTAAATACTTGTAATTTGTGTTTGTACCCATTGCTAATAACTCTTAGTAGTTGATGCAGGGTCATTTTTGTTTAAATAAAAAAAATATTTATTATATAAATTCTCAGAATTTGTAGATAATGAGCCACAGATAAAAGAGAAATAAACAGGCTATCCTTATGCAAATGGAAGATAGCGGAAAACCATCGAAAGGGAAACTATTGTCTATCATTTAAAATATTTACTAGACTACATAAAAAAATTATTCAAACAAATACAAATGGAATTTTCTAAATAATTTTGATCTTTTTAAAAGTAAAAGAATATTAAGAGAAAAAATAGTGAGAAGTGGAAGAAATTATAGCAACAAAAAACGAGAGAATACAATATGCCAATGCTATTCTATTTCGTAGATTACATAAATGCTTTTAATTTAGTAAAAGGGGATCCCTTTGGAGTAAAATGAGATATATAGGAGTTCCTAACCACTTGGTAGTACATAGACAGGGCTGCATACTCTCATTAATATTATGCAACATATATTCTGAATATTTAATTGAGGAAAATGTTAAACGAAACGGATTAGGGAATCGCTAAAGGTAACAAAAAAATCAGTTACCTGCGATACATAAATAACACACTAATACTATTAGCAAACGAATTCAAAATGAACGGCTAAGCTGGTTAAGCAAAGAATTGGGGCTCCAGATCAACACTGAGGGGTTCTTGTTGGTGTGGTTTTTTCGATGAATGCGTGGAAGAAAGAATGAGAATCTGGTGATAGCAGGGCATAGCAGAGATATTATGCCTTAACCAGCCCTTCAATCCTGATGTCTGGAATGACAGAGGAGAGGTTTTTAATTCGACACCGGCCGTCTCGGAGTGATGACGGGACGAAGTGTCAAAGGTTTTACTCCCTTGGGAATCTCGTCCTGGTACAACTTCGTTAGGGCATTAGGAACCCAACACTATCTGGGTCTGTATGCAGATTTTTCTTCTTCTCTTTAAAGATGTAAAAAAATCAAGGCAGAAAAACAAATAAAATGATCGTAGACAGGGCAAATAATATTCTACCGTGCGTACGCCAAGTGGCGAATTTCGAAGTAGTTAGATTGGTACACTTGGGCTCCACGAGAACCAACAACGGCAATTGCTCCTCAAAAATTAAGTGTAGACTAGTAGTAGCTTAAACCCCACAACAGCTAAATTAATTAAAATATGGAAAAACCGAAAAATAATAAGAAAGACTAAACGCAGGTTGGTCAATCCCTTATTTTTCTATTTATCCCAGTGCTACATACCCGGCCGAAACATGGATACTCAAATAACCAATAGGAATAAGATCAAAGCTTTTGAAATGTCGGTCTACAGAAGAATTCTACACGTAACTTGGACATAACACAGAACCAATCTATCAATTCTGGAAGAGCTTATCATAAAATACAGGATATTAAGAAAAGTAATCCGAGCATACCTAAATTACTTCGGCCAAATAGTCCGAATAACGGAGACTATGGAACTATTGGTAGTAGAAGAAAACGTAAATCAAGACGAAGATCAAGAGAAAGGTCTCCAACAAGATGGACTGACCAAAAGAAGACTCTGGCAGGAAAATCCCCACTTCAAGCCATTTATCTGGCTCAGGAACGCAGCCAATGAAGGCAGCAAGATATCAATATAGATGTTACCTCAAAAGGCTCGGAATGAAAGACAAAATAACCATTCCCAAGAAGTCTTAGCAAAGCTATAGACGAAGACAAAGAACTTATTTAAAAAA
Organism: Diabrotica balteata; assembly: GCA_918026665.1. Taxonomy (NCBI): domain Eukaryota; kingdom Metazoa; phylum Arthropoda; class Insecta; order Coleoptera; family Chrysomelidae; genus Diabrotica; species Diabrotica balteata. The sequence goes on along the minus strand of OU898278.1, from coordinate 147,483,350 downwards.
ATACATTCATTACATTTTAATAACGAAATTTGACTAAAGAATTTTATTAAAGCGTAAGCAGATAGTTCTGAAATAAAAAGGGAGAGTATTTAAAAATAACAAGATTTGTAGCTGGAAAAACATAATCAAAAGTCTCAATTAATCGAAGAAGATGAAATTATATGTGTAGCAGATAAAAAATATTGATATCTCTTTTCCAATTAGCACTTTAAAAAGTTGATGTTGCAATGTGAGTTTGTTTTATTTACTTGGGGAAATCCATATTAAAAATTAAAAATCACATAAAAAAAAATTTTTTAAAAATACTTACTTTAAACGCGAACATGTTTCTACAATTTGGCTTATATTGCTAAAGTGAAGCGTTGATTTATTCTGTCGTTCTAGTATTACTTATTTTGCATTTCTTTGAAGAGATAACCTTAGAATTTTCCCTAATAACATTATCTTAACCTCGTTTAAAAGAAAAATGCTCAAAATTTGTAAATATGTTATTTATAGAAATATTTTCAATGATATTCCCAGGAAACATTTACAATGTTCTTGTACCATATAAACAAACTTGTTTGTTACATAATTTATTATTGTAACAAAATAACAAATTTCTATTACTATGAAATGATAGATATAAAATTAAAGCTTTCAATTATTTACCAAAAAAAACTGTTAAAGTTATAGGTCACAATCTAAGCATTTTCTACTGTAAAATACAAGATGTTGCCAATTTTATTCTATTGCGAAATATTTTTTTTCTAACACGTCCACCTAATATTGTTTTCAAATCCCACTTATTTTTCCTCGTTTTATTTTTGTCTTACACTTTGTAAGAGACGTTTAACAGTTATATTGATTTGATACATATCATAATAAAATATTCGTTGAATAATTCTGGATTACTAGGTAATACCTAATTGGAATTGGGTGTTTTTTACTTAAATGAGCTCCACTGTATATAAAAAATAGGGCAGATACTCTCCCTAATCATTTCTTTGCAAGAGAATGTCTTGCTGCTAGCTTTTTACACTTGATTTTTGATTTGGTAAGCGACTTCTGTTTCTGAGACCTTCTACTTCTTCTTCTTCTTCCTGTAGGACATGGTCCTGTTTATCCTATCGTCCCAGCTCTTGCGATGTTGATATCCAGATGTTATACCACCTCTTCTGGAATCTTCCCAATAGTCTTTTTGTGTTAGGTTTATGTGTGTTGCCCATTTTGCGATTCTTCCTGGGTACATTCTATAGACATAATCCCTCCATTTGCAGCTTCATGTTCATGTCCATCTCACCACGTCCTGAATTCCAGTTTCTCTTAATCTATTCCCATTCCTTATTCTATCTCTAGGAGATTTAGAAATCAAATAGATTACGTCCTCACTAATATTCGCTGGAGGTCGTCCATTCAAACAGTCAGATCATATCCAGGGGCGATATGCGGATCCGATCATACTCTCCTCGTAGCTAAAGTAATGCTTAAACTTAAAGCATCCAACAAACAAAGAGAGATAAAGAGGGTAGAACTAAGAAAGAAAGAAGACCTTCTACAGGAAGTACAGAAAAGTATGCCCTCTATTCGTAACGGAACATTACAAGAAATATGGGAGACTGTTAAACATTGCGTAGTGGATCGCTCAAAGAAAAATAATCCGGTGAAACGGAAACACTGGATAACAGATGAAACTCTTAAAATAATTGAGAATAGAAGAAATCTTTGTAAAAGTGGTGTACATAGTGAAAGGGAAGAAGCTAGTTTAAGAAACCTCAATAAAGAAATAAAACGAAGATGTAAGGCCGACAAAAAACAGTACTATCAAAGTATATGCAAAGAAATTGAGAGACATGGTCAGAATAATCAGCCGAGAGATCTATTTAGAAAAATACGCTACCTGACAAGAGACTTCAGAGCCAGAACTTGGGCCATTGAAGATAACACTGGAACCCTGAGAACAAACAGAGAAGACATAGCAGAGGCATGGAGATCGTATTGCAGGGACCTATATAAAGATGATCAACGCCAAGAGCTTGTTAACCAAATCTCTGACGAGGTGGAGGAAGAACCTGATATACTCGAAAATGAAGTAAGACAGGCTATCAACAAGCTCAAATATAACAAAGCACCAGGTCCAGATATGACAACAGCAGAAATGCTCAAAGCCACAGAAGAAACCGGCATAAAGTTACTTCATCTACTATGTAACCAAATATGGCATTCCAAACAATGGCCTGAAGACTGGACAAAATCTACAATAACGACCATACATAAAAAAGGCAGCTTCCATAAATGCGACAATTATAGGACTATCTCTCTTATATCCCATGCCAGCAAGATAATGCTACATATAATCAATGAGAGACTGAAAACATTCCTTCAAAGAGAAATTCCACAAGAGCAAACTGGATTTATGGTAACGGTAAAGGCACTCGAGAACACCTGCTGAATATAAGACAGATAATCGAGAAATCTAGGGAATTCAACATCCCACTATACATCTGTTTTATAGATTACCGTAAAGCGTTCGACAGGGTCAAGTGGAGACACTTATGGCGAATACTAAAAGAAGTAGGCGTACCACAACATCTAATTACGCTTATAACCGAACTATATGAACACACTACTGTATCATGGTCATAAACTAAACAACCTACGTTTCGCAGATGACACAGCCCTTCTTGCAAATAGTCAAGCAGAGCTGATAGAACTTATACGACTGATCGAAAACGAAAGTCAAATATTTGGTCTGCAATTAAACATATCAAAGACAAAGATCATGATAGTGGATAGACTACACAACAATCATCCACATATAACCACAATTGACCGGTTCGAGGTTGTGAGCTCATACTTATATCTGGGATCATTACTCACAAACACAGGGTCATTATAAGAAGAGATTAAACGTAGATGTGATCTAGCAAAAGTTGCGACAGCAAAAATGACCAAAATATGGAAGGATTGTCAAATTTCAAGAGCGATAAATATGAGGTTGATCAACTGCTTAATATTCCCAATACTGACCTACGGATGTGAATCTTGGACTCTGCGACAATCGGAGAGAAGAAAGATAGATGCCACTGAAATGTTCTGTTGGAGACGAATGTTATGAATTCCTTGAGCCGACCGTAGAACAAATAATTCAATTTTAAGAGAGCTAAAAGTTAGCCAACGACTCTCTAGTATGGTCCATCTCCAACAATTAAAATATTTTGGGCATGTTATGAGAGCAAACACAGAAAACATGGAAAGACTCATAATACAAGGAAAGGTAGAAGGCCGAAGATCACGAGGAAGATCCCCAACAAGATGGATAGATCAAATTACAGGAATATGCCAAAGACCTATGCATGAGTTAAAAGAAATGACCAGAGACAGAGATCTCTGGAGACGGACAATACACGACATCACGTCGACCACTACACTCCCCCTGGGGGGTCAGGATTGAAGAGAGAGAGGAGAAATTCCTCTTATGATTCTTAATACTTTCATCTGTATAGTTCGCATCAAGCTTTCTGTAAGCGACGTTTTAGCTCTTGTTTCCGTTACGTATGTTATAGATCTTATATTATAGATATTATATATTCACCTTCAATCGGATGGGGGCCTTCGTCAAGATTCACAACCTCTCTCTTGATACAAAAGTAAGAATGCTGTGATGCTACGTCTTCTCTGTAATTTTTTATGGTGTTGAATCGTGAACCTTGAACGAAGATATGTGCAGAAAACTGGAAGCATTGAAGATGTGGCTATATCGGAGAAAACTTAAGATCCCGTGGACTGACCAAGTCACAAATGAGGAGGTCCTCAAAAGAATGAATAAGAACCGAGAGGTACTGACCACTATCAAATCAGTAAAGTTACAATTCTTCGAACATATTATGCAAAATGAATCCAGATATGTTCTCCTTCAAGCCACCCTACAAGGAAAAATATTTTGAAAAGCATGTCCAGGAAGAAGAAGAATATCTTAGTTAAAAAACTTCAGAATCTGGTTCAATACAACATCTGTGCTTTTCACAGACGGATAGGCACATCAAGAATGTTAGTACTGGCCTTACACATGCTTTATATATCCGTTTTTTGCTCTCTACTCTTAAATACATATTCTTCTTATTCCGATATTCTGTCTGCCTATTATACGATACATCTATTCCGAGGTAGGTAAAATTGATGACTTGTTCTATTATATGTTCATTAATCATTAGTTTAGATCTGATGCGGCTCTTGGCTAAAACCATTGATTGGGTCTTTTCATGGGGTATTTTTAACTTGTGTGCTATTATATTGAATCTGTAAAATAGGTACTGTAGATCATATTCTACATCTACTATCATCAATTTTATAATGAAACACTGACAGAGCTTCTCAGAACAGATGGAACACGATTTCTACGGAACACAAAAAGAAATATGGAGAATGATCGGAGGAGAAAGAAAAGAGATAAACTAACTAATAAAAACCAAACTCATTCAAAAGGAAATATGGGCAGACTACTTTCGATCTCGATTTGCTAAAATTGACGATAATGGAAATTGAAGCTGTTGAACCGCCATTGAATTTACGGGGGTAGTATCTTACCGACAAATATATAGCTCGTATCATTAGCGCTGAGACCAAGTATTTCTCAAAGATATACACAATCTGGCTGTTTTAGATTTGACTAAAAGGTATTAAGAAAGCTACACAAATCTGTCTAAATTTAAAAAGGTACTTTATAAGGGTCATCTTTCACCAGTTTATACTGAAAAGCCTCATGTGCTGTTCTCAATAAAAAATAAGACAGAATTTCTCAATGATGTCCAATGCCCCATGTTTAACGCAGAAATTCAGAAGAGATGGCCTAATTATTATTATATGTTTACCGGTGGTTCAAAAAAGGAAATAACACTGCTTGCGCAGTATACCAACAGTATTCTCGACAACAGCATAAATATAAGTTACCTGATGAAGCCTCCATCTACACATTCGAAATGCTGGGTTTAAAGTTTGCTCTTTCTCACGCTTTGACAAAGGAAATGAAGAACTGTGTAATATTTACAGATAGTAAAAGTGCAGTAAACAGATTATGTGTAACAAATAAATCCAAGCAATTGACTCATCTTAATATAGAGATATTAAAATTGTACTACAAGGTTTCAAAGCTCGGGGGAGAAGTTATTATCGCATTATCATGCGGAGAAACCATATACAACAATATTCTACCGGTGTCAGATATAGATGTATATAGTAAACATCGGCTCAAATTAAAATGGCAAGCCAATTATACGGAATCCGAAAGACAGTCATCATTTAAATATTGGCAACCCACACTTCTTAAAAAAAAGGTGGTTTTATTCAGAGTCCAACAGAAGTTTTATTAAAACTATTAATAGGCTTAGGTCAAATTATGCTCTAACACCTTCAAGAATGTACAAAATTGATCTAGCAGACACTCCAAACTGTATTTGTGGTAAATATGGAGATTTAACACATATTCTATTATAAGACTGTGTAAACCAACAAGGAAATATTACATGTTTTTATGAAAACTTACGAAAACTAAATGCCTGTTTCCCATTTCACGTAAATGAATTAATTTTCTCTGGAAACTTAGAAATCTTTAATTGTATTTATCGGAAGAAATTGTAAATATAAACATTAAACAATATAATGTACCAACCCTAGAATTAAGATAAAACTTGTAAGCAATTTGCGAACATATCAATCATGTAATAAACCTTTTAATACAAAAAATGGAAAAAATGGAAAAAAACAAATAAATAAAAAAATATGCAAAACAAAGTTAATATAAAAAAGTCCAAAACAAAATAAAATATATATATATATACATATTACATACAATATCAAAAAAGTAATACAAGGAAATAAAAAAATAAAAACTAAATAAATAAAAAAAATGAAAATAAAAAAAAATCACAAACAAACAAAAAAGAACAGTCAATTCTTTTTATCAATCTATTTATTAACCACTCTGTATCCCAAAATAAGTTAATTAAAACTATACCATGCAATATATCAAAGTTCTGGGAATTTTGTGCATTATCCAAAAAATTTACAATATACCTAACCAATGTTTCATTTAAAATAAGAAAGTTGGTATCATAGTAATTTATATAATATAACATCAGTCAACATTCTGTATATAAAATAACAAATTTTTATTGGAAAAATGCGCAAAAAGTATTTTTTTAAATACTTGTTAAAACTATTTTAAAAAACCTTTAATTTTGATTTGCTATTATTTACTATTAATTTTAGAGTTATTCTTATGCAACCAACAATACACATAAACCTCATTGTCACATTGATGTGGATACAAATGAACTGCGCAAGTCTGCACAGAATAGTGGGTCAGGCTTTAGACACTAGTGCAAGCCAAAAAGACGAAGTGAAGTGAAGAAGAAGGCTAACAGCAGCCGTTGAAGTGAGAAAATTGGCAACGTGGAGGTATTGTCCGATAGTGGTCCTATAAGCCCTGTGTTTACTTATGAGATTATGCTAATTTTGTTTGTATTTCTTGTATAATTGGTGAATTATTCGATTAAAAAAAAAGGTATGTATTTTTTACGTATATTGTAATAATTGTATGAAGCATTAAAGAATTAGATATATATATTATTCAGACAAATAATACTACAAACTGTTAAATTCACAAATTCGCTTTAGTAATTACAAACCCCAAGTCGATGTTAATTTATTGGCACAGGAGTAGTAATATGATATTCTAACATATTTTTTTAATTACAGATGCCGAGACACTGCAGTGTACCAAATTGCAAATCAAATTACGCAACTACTTTAAAGTATGAAAAGGCCCAAAGTACATTCTCTTTTCCCAAAAACGATCACCTTCGTACTCAGTGGGTTAGATCTATTAACCGTGAAGATTTCAGAGTAACTTCTAGTTCGTAGTATGTAAAAAACATTTTGATGCAACGGATATATATTGAAAGTGAGTCATTCATTGATAAAAATGGTACGGTTCTTCAACGAAATTTGGTTTATCCCAAGTTGAAAGAGAATGCGATACCAAGAATTTTGAAAACCAACCGTCATATTTATCTAACCAAAAACACCAACAAGAAAAAATCCTGAAACTAGGCGAGCAGAAATAAGTCTCCGGGAAGAAAAATAATATAAAAGAACTCGAAAACAAAGACCTTATCGTGGATTTCAAGGAACTTTTACAAAGTGTTAGTGAGAGGGTTGAGTTAAAAAACTGGCAAATAAAAGTTGTAGAAGAAAGGATTTGTTTTTATTTATTAAATATTGACAATCAGTTTAGTGATGAGTGTATAAAAGTTATTTCAAACATTAACATTACGAAGGAATTACTGGTATCTGTTTATGTGAAGGACATCCAACTGTCACCTCATGATTTAAAATGTATTTTACCATTTGACTGTAAGTTATCGCGTTGGTCACAACTAGAAAATCTGCTGTCCAGGTATTCTTTTTTTTTTGAAAGTCCTATTGACAATAATTTTAAAATAACCAAAGATATGTAGTGAAATTGACAGAGTCATAGAAAATACAGATGTAGATAAAATGAAGGGAGTTCTGGCTTTTGTGAAAAATCAGTTACTGTTACTAACAGCAAGTAGGGCAAAATATTCTCTACCAACAATTATTTTGCTCTTACCATATATAATCAGTCAACATCATGTTATAATATTATTCAGCAGTACTTAAATTTGCCCACTAAAAGATATTTACAAATGATAACATCATCCTTTCATGTATCTCCTGATGATCAATTAGAAAATAATTATTTATCATATCTTGCTTCAAATCTGAATGATCGAGAAAAAATAGTCAATTTACTTGTAGATGAAATATATGTAAATCTGGAGTTCATTATCACTCAAAACAAATTACTGGGTTTTGCTGCCACAATGATAAAACAATTAGCGAAAACTATTCTAACGTTAATGATTTCATCAGCATTTGCACATTTTAAAGAAGTGGTGCGTTTAGTACCTGTATGTAATATTGCTGGTAATGAACTCAAAGGACATAGTTCTTGAATCAATTCAGTATATTCGGACTGTGGATTTAAAGTATTGTGTGTAATTACCGACAACAATCGTTAAATCAAAACATGTTTGGTCAGTTTATCTCCAAATTTTTCCATATCTAATCCTAAGTTTAATAATGAGAATATTATTTATTATATGATTTTGTACATATTTTTAAAAATATTAGGAATAATTGGCTTAATAAGAAAGACCCAGAAAAAACCTTTATTTTTCCAGATTTTAATAATCATTCAGTTCTTCGAAAGGCATTTTTTTAAGGACTTACAAACATTGTACCAAATTGAGATAAACTTTTTAACCAAAAGAGCATATAAACTAAATCATAAATCTATTTATCCAAATAATTTTGAAAGACAAAAAGTGTCTTTGGTAGAAAATATTTTTCATGAAAGTACAATAGCTGCTTTACAGTCATGTAGTATTTATACAGACACAGCCTCATTTTTAGAAATTATTAGAAGTGGTGGAACATAATTAATGTAAAAACTAAATTTAAAGGACAGGCAAAAAGGAATGATTTGGCTACCCCAATTTTTTCAGATAATGATTTCAAAGTAGTTTTTTTAAAAAAATTTGTGATGTGGCTAGATTCTTGGCATCAAATTCCTGAAGGCTCTTCACTTACAAATGATACATACCTTGCTCTTAAAAACAGACATCAATTTTGATCAAAGTAATAGAGTATTCATTTAATCATTTAAATATAGAATTTATATTACTGGCCAAATTCCAAACGGATAATTTAGAAGAAAGGTTTGGTCGTTATAGGTACCTATCTGGCTGTTAATTATAACATTTCAGTTACTCAAGTGATTGATTCAGAAAAAAAAATTCGAATACAGAATATTCTGAAATCGTCTGTTACTAGTGATTTAACACAATTAAAATTTCAGCCACCTGATGATCTAAATTGTGCAACACTTAATCAGTTCATAGAATGTTCAGAATTTACTTCTATTTTTAATAGTGATTATCTGCGTACATACAATTGTGAGGATATCAAGTCAAATATATTATTAGCGGATATGCAGTTCATACTGTACAAAAAACTCTTTAAATGCCTTACCTGTAGAGTTCTGATTGTACAAAGTATAGGTGATAAGGTAAATGATGAATATTTTGATTATCTGCAACGAGGTGGTTTATCTGTTGCAACAAATGAAGTTCATTATATTTATTATCACTCGTGTGCTCTTTTTGAATACATAATTAAACATCCAGAAACTATGTCACTGTTTTTGTCTCATAAAAATCAAAAATATTTATTGGCTTCTTTAGCCCTCACGAGTTTGGAAAGTGACAATTTTTATATTGATTTTTCTAAAATTTGTGTTTGTGGAACCAGCTGTTAGAGAATTATATTTTAAAATTTCTGTGATTTTCTCCAATACTTTGTTAAATAACTTCACAAAAAACAAGAATAATGAAATTATGACAAAGAAACTAACTAAAAGTTTATCTAAAAAGCGCAAGCTTTCAACTTTAAAAAAATAAATACCTGGAATTTCAATAACATTTTTTTAAGCCACTCTTAATTAAATATAATATTCGCTCAAGGGATACTAGAATTCAATAAACTGCAAGTTGTTTACAAAAATATTAAAAGAATATTTTCTTTTTTTTTAACGTAAATTATGTAAATAATGTAAGCTGAATGCACTTGTATTACTTTAAATTCTATTAATATTACACCTCATTGTATTCAATGTTTTGCAGTTTTAATAGATGTGATATATATATATATATATATATATATATATATATATATATTTATATATATATATGTACCTTATCAAAACTATTTTGTTCGATTTTTTTACTTAATTTTAACTTTATAGCGAATATTATGATGTTCCTCTTTTATTTATTATTTTGATGGGCTCTTTATAGTCGGACTACTTCTAACAGCTGATGCGGCGTTGCCATTTTTAGTTCACGGCTTGTAAGCTTTAGGTGGCTGTGCTAACAGGAGTTCAATAATTAGATTGTCGATTGTCAGTGTCAGTTGTCATTGGCATTTGTCAAACTTCGAAGTGGTCGAAATAATAATAATAAATACATAATGTAATATACATAAGGTAATTCACATTTTTGATAAAACTAAAGGATTTTATTTTAGACGTATATTTTAAAAAATTAAGACTAGGTACGAAATCAGTAAAGTATTTGTCAAATTAGCAATGATTGCTAATAGGAATCACTTTGTCAATTTTGCTGATTCTGCAAATCGCAACAATGATGTCTGTACGAATCAACAACTACAATGTTTGAAAGAATATTTTAAAAATGAAATCGACTCCAAACGCACATTTAACAGGATTCACACTCTTCAAGATTTAAGAAATATTTTAATAAAACGTGATTGTGACCAAAATTTATTAGATGTTAGATTAAACCAGATGGGTATTGAAATTATAAACCCTAGCAACAGAGTAGAGCCTCAACGACCACCTATACAAAATGGAGAGATCAGACACAGACAAAGACCAGTCAATGTTCCAGATGTACCAGGTAAAGTATGGAATGCTTTCATAATGTTAACTGGAAATGCCATGTGTTGTAAAGTTTGAAAGGAAGATGATCTAATATTTCGTAGGTGAGATATCTCAGCTAGGAAATATAGTTGGGTACAATTTTATTCTACTCAATGTTTCAAAATTATGTTTTTAACTAAACATTGTTTTTTCTTTTGATTATATCTAATTTTTATAGCTTTTTTGTTCAATAACATGAAAAAGGAAACATGTAAATTTATTCCAGATTTGTCATCTTGCCTTTTGTTGTCTTGCTTTTATCTAGTTCTTTATAATTTTTTCACTAAACTCAATGGTTTATTGATTATTATTTATCAGTGTTTTCTATTGTTTTTTATATTAATGTTGTTGTATTTACATTGACTTTGGATATCTGTTTAACCCATAATGACAGATGTGATATCTCTGTGACTTATTCAGGTTTCCAATTCTTAATATTTTTCCAAATCGCACACCCCACCAGTTCAATGTCAAGTGTAACTTTATTTTAATGTGAATAATGACTCACAACTAAATATCCAATATCTGCGGCTGGTTGTTTAGCTTTTATCTAGTTATATAATGCAATACCTACCAGAACTCACATCTAATAAGTCATAACAGACAGTAGTAATAAGACATAGTATCTTTATGTTTTCTGTAATTTCTAAGTTTTGTATCATGTATTAACAGCTAATAAATGTACAAACAAGCAACTGGGTTCTCAAAGAAAGAAGATGGTGTAGATGTTAGCAATGTTGATTCCAACAGAAACTTTATACTAAATGAGCATGATACAGACAGTAAAATCAAATCAGATGATAAGAACCTCAACCCAAAGAATCACAACATAAAGAAGAATGTGAAAAGTGTTTTATGGTAAAAATATCTTTAGATAGTCCAAGAAACTTCTACACCCAAATGTTCTAAGATCTGATTTTTTCAACCTTAAACAAGTGGGATACTTTTCTTTGGTGATGAAATTCTTTCAGTTATTTAAAATAGACAAATATACTGATTTTTAGATAAAGATAATGCAATGTCAAGTGATCTTCATAATAAGGATAAGATGTCAATCAAAAGGACATTTGTTGATATCAATTTTTTAATTAAATTATGTCTGTGTGATTTGATGACCCTGACACAAGAATTGATAGACTAAAGGCATCCATTTCTGAAAATTTCACATTTCACAAAAACAACAATGTATTCAATTAGTTTTAATGATATTGTTTTGTGGTAGATCAAAATTTAAGATTTAGATGCCAAACAAACTCTTTGAATACGTCATTAAATTTCTTGTTTTAACAGATACTAAAACAGTCTATTGAATGTCTATATTTCTTCTTCTTCAGCCTTAAGTAATCCAACTTTTAACATAGGCCTCCCTCAAATCAATCCAGTGTTTTTTATTTTATGCCACTTGCTTCTAGTTGTGTCCTTCTATCTTCGTAATGTCATCAGCCCTATCTCATTTGTGGTTTTCCTCTGCTTCTCTTTCCTAACCATGGTCTTCATTGTTGTACGACATTTTTTTGTATGACAAATGACTCAATTTTCTTCCATTAACATTTATTCCTTTATCTGTGCAGTTAATGTCTTTGAACACATCTTCCAGTCCAAGTGTGAATAGCTTTGGTGAAATAACATCTCCCTGGCAAACTCCTCTGTTGATTGGTATTGCTTTGGTTTTCGCATCTATTTTTATTTTCATTGTAGCTTTCTTGTAATTATTATGTATGACCATTCTGTATCAGGAGTCTATCCTGCAGTTGTTCATAGCTCTCTCTATTGCCCAAAGTTCTATGGAGTTGAATGCCTTTTCATAATCAATGAAGCCAATGTATAAGTTCAAGTGATATTCATTAGCTTTCTCTATTAGCGTTCTGACTGCAAGAAGATGATCCGCTGTACTGTAACTCATTTGGAATCCTGCCTACTCTACCAGGTTGATAGCTATTGAGCTTAGATGTTAACCTGTTAGTTATTACTCTCATAAACAGTTTGTATATTTTGGGACAACAGGGCGAATGGCCCATAGTTCTTCAGATCCCTGTCTCCCTTTTTGAAGACCAGTATTGTCAAACTTTCATTCCAATCATCTGGGACTTCTCCTCTGTGAAGACATTCGTTGAAAAAAAATTTCAATTATTCAAGAATAATTTTACTCCCTCCTTCAACATTTCTACAAGTATTCCATCTGGGCCCAGAGTCTTATTGCTCTTTAGTTGTGCCATAGCTTGTTTTATTTCAATGGATTCTATGTTAGGGAGTATTTCTGAGTTGACATTTGTTATCTTTCTCTTAAGATCTTCCTTTGCAGTGTTATCCGGGTTCTTGTTTGATGAATATGACTCATGGTAAAATGTTTGAGTAACTTTTAGGATTTCGTTCTTTTCTCTGGAAAAATTCTGGTGGTGGTAACTCTGATGATGAAAAAAAATTCTCAAAACTTACACAGTCTGTTCTCACACTTACAAAACCCAATGTCAACACCAATCAAAAATTAACTGCAGACAACTGGTGTCTGTCAATAGAATTAGTACATCTTCTAAAATCAAAAAACCTTAGATATACTGGAATTTTAAAAAAAAAAAAAAAAACAAACTGGAAATGCCAACTGAGGTTTTGCCAAATAAAACCAGAGAAGTCAGATTATCTAAATATGGATAAACAATATTGTTCTGAAGTTATTTTCTTGTGGCATTGTAAGTTAATTACTATTAAACTGGGAATAAAAAATAAATAATAAATTCTCGAACAATTTCCGAAGTGGAAATTGAAACGTCAATAAACATATTTTTATCTTTAATTGTGGCTTATTCCCAGTTTAATAGTAATTATGGATAAACAAATATCATGATGCTTTTGTCTAAGGTACAAAAAAGAACAAAGCTGTAATATAAATACTGTTGATGCACTATTCTAAAAGCTCTGAAAATCAGAAGTCAACAAACTTGAAATAATTGCTTTCTACAATTTGATAAATGGGGTTATAGATGCTTTGGATGAGATGTGCAGAGCATATTCGACAAATAGAAAAATCATTCGATGGCAATGGCAATTTCTTTTAGATTGCCAGATATACCTTTTGTAAATTCATATATTTTGCATCAGCCATATTGCAACAATAGAAAAATTAACAGGTACAATTTCATAAAACAACTGGCCATGCAGTTAGTTACTTGGAATGACAGTAGTGATTTGGAAATTTTCACATAGGTTGAGAAATTTGGTTTAGATCTACATTCGATAGAAATTAAAAATCACTGAAAATCCTAAAATTGACTAAAAACAGAACTAAATGTTTGAAATTTTTTAAACTTGGAATACATATTTACAATTATATTACAATTATATTTACCCATATACAAAAAAATTGTCTCTTGTTGTTTTGATTTTATACTTTTAAGAAATATGAGCAAAGTGTTTGTTTATTTCATAATTTGTTAGTATTGTTATATTCTGTAAAACTCTGTAAAAACATGCAAAATAAGACTTCCAGTTTCCATTTTGCATGTGATCACAAAATTGTTGGTGTGACACTATTAATTTGTTTTTATGTTTTTAAATTTGTATCTGCATGGTATCTATTTTAGTAAGTTTCTGGTGTCAAAGAATTTGTGTATAAATTATGGTTAAAGAATTGTATAAAGCTTATTTATTTGATGTATTGGCATTTCATTCAAATTATTTAGTTAAATGTATCAGATATCGATACATTTTTGGCAAAGTAACGTAAGTCACCAAAAACGATTTATAGAAAAAACAATTTTTTAATTCAACCTGGTTAAACTTATTTAAATTATAACTGAAAAAAAACTTGCTCTACTGGTCCTAAAAAAGTAATTCTAGGCTTACTACACTCTTTCAATACCTTTTTAACAGTAATAGCATTAGTTTAATTGAAAAACATTATTTTCGCCAAAAATGTCACTTACGTTACTTTGCCAAAAATGTATCGATATTAAGACTTTCTTGTTTTCCAGTTATTTTTTTTGTATTTATATGAAAGGGATAAGCATATAAACTTCAAATGTAAGCTAGGTTATCACATACCTAAACTGAATAAAAATTAGCGTTACTCTTAACTTTATATTGCTGTAATATTTATAATAAAGGTCCAACTAACTATTAAAACATATCTTTAGCTGTTAAGACACAAAAAGAATGTAAAAATACAGCAGGATTATGAAAGTCCAATGTAATTCATTTACTTGTGCAACATAAGCTCTAATGACATTTGGGGCCTATAATTCTTCTACCAAGTTTTTCTGTCTATCTGTGTTTTTTGTCTCTGCACCAAATTTTTGTTGTTTCCTTCTTTCGTAAATAAAAGAAAAAGAAAAGTAAAACAGCACAAATGGTGGACTGCAACCATAAATAAATATTCCTGAGGATTAATAATTAACTTATAATAGAAATAAATTTTGGTTGGTCCTGGTATAGTTGTTATATTTCTCTCCATCATTAGTCTTCATCTTTTTCTTCTTCATCTTTCTTATTAATTGTCATTGTTTCTACTGCATATAATAATGTTGGTCTAATTATTTTGTTCTATCTGTGCATCTTAGTTTTCTTAGTCAGTAGTTTCTTTCAAGTAATCTTTTATTTGCAAAATAATCTTAGTCATCTGTTGATGATTTTTTTTTTATTTCTGATATTCTTTCTCTGGTTTTGCCTTATTATCACTCCTATGTATTTAAATTACTCTACTTCTTTAAATGCTGAACTCCTTTTCTTTTTTACTCTGAGTGCCATATTCTTTCCTTTCTCTTTTATTTCTTTTATTATTTTTTAATTATATTTCTGTTCTCTGCAATAATAAGGATATGATCTGCGAGGCGATTATTTTCCTGCCTCTTGTTCTTAGGGTCCCTTTGTTTATTTTTAGTAGTACATATTCCAAAGCTAGATTAAATAGTGTTGTGGGTAAGGCATCCTTGATTTATAATGAGTTTACCTGTCTTTCTTCTTTGCAACTTTATACTAATTTTGGTAGTTCTCATTGTCATGTTATTAATTTTTTTATTTTTAATTTTTTCCGTGCTATCATTAGTTGTTTTTTTTTAATCGAATCAAATGCCTATTTAAAGTCGATAAATATCATTTCCAATTCTAATTTGAAATTATTTGCATCGCATTTCTTAAAGGAAGCACCATGTTGCTTTAGAAAGATTTATACTAGAATTTTTAGGATACATACCTCAGAGTATGGCTAATCTCTTAATACAGTATTCCATACCTTGAAAGTATATGGCAGTTTTATTTGAGTGTATGGTTCTGTTCTTTAATGTAATAATGTAATTTTATGTTACTAATTTTGTATTTTTGCGTTTAGTTATCACCACTGTTAATATTAGATTTTGTGTATTCTAGCTTTTCCCCATATACCTGCTGATCCTATTGAAAGGATAGATCAACTTATTTCTTTAGAAATAGGTCAGAAATGGAAGAATTTGGCTCGTGTATTGTCAATTCCTGAAGGACACATCGATCGACTAAATAATCTTCCAATTGATGAAGCTACTAGAAGAGTGTTGCGTTACCATCGTGAATGTGAACGAATGTGGAAAACTTCCCTTATTAAAGGTTTGCAAAAAGCTCGACGTGGCGATTTAAGTATTCAGGTCCACACTATTTTGGAACAATATAATTTAATTTAGTTCGATTAGTTATTTGGTGGATAAACTTCAATACTCAAAGGCTTATACTGTTTATTTTGATGATTTTTTCAAATGCTTAGTATCCGATTTTTGAAGAGGTAAAGCATAATATGCAGATGTTAATTGCTAATCAAGAAATTTGCTGCTTAGATAAATAAAATCAAATAATTATAATACAATAGTGATATATGCAATAAATGCTCAAGCGATACTATTTCCACCAATACAGTTTAAGTTCGACAATTCTATGAGTGCTAAGCAATACTTTATGTATGTTGCATAATAATTTTTCTATAGTGGTAACAATGAAAAGTAAAACGTATTGAAAATCAATGAGTAAATTATACATTTCGGTTTTATGTTATGATTTGGAAAATAAAAACACAAGTAATTGCTTTTTCAATTAAATTAAAAGCAAATTAAAATAAATGTTGACTATGTTTTACATTATTTAAAAAAATATGAGCCCTCAAATAAATTAAGAAAAAACTTAAGCAAATGCATCAACGCCCAATAATAAAGCAAGAAATATGGGTCACAACTTTCTTGCTTTGAGATAGCAGACAAATTTACATACTTTGGTTCTTAAACATGGACTATCTCCAAAGCAGATGAAAACGTTCTTCTGGTCTTTAAACAACGGATTCTGGGAGAAATATTTAGTAGCCTGTGTGAAAATGGTATCTGGAAGGATGAAGTTGATGAAGAAAACATGTCGCCAGAATGTGTGACAAACTGGCAATGGGCATCAATGGATAGGACTGAAAGGCGAATGACTTAAGAAGTTCGAGGCTCTCATTTGGGGCTGTAGCACTATGACGATGATTTGAAAGATTCTGCAAACAAATATTGCTATTTACTAATTTTGTTGGGAATAAGCCACAAATATTTGACTTTTCGCTTTCCACTTCGGAAATCGAAAAGGTAGTTTGAGAACGATTTCTGAAGTGGAAATCGAAATGTCAAATAATGTCAAATTAACTTAATAAAGAAAACTTCAGAACAACACAAATAGTGTTGTACCATTCAGAATTGACATTTCTACTTTGTTCAAGTATAGGGGATACATTTACAGATCGAGAGTGTTTTCTGGCACAACAGCCAAATTTGGACGACCTGCTCCAAAATCAGGCTGTAGGAAACTGGTACAAGAAAATTCGGAAAATCAAATCAATACGATGGGTGGTGCTGGATCACCGAAA
This sequence comes from Diabrotica balteata, assembly GCA_918026665.1. NCBI lineage: Eukaryota > Metazoa > Arthropoda > Insecta > Coleoptera > Chrysomelidae > Diabrotica > Diabrotica balteata. The sequence goes on along the minus strand of OU898278.1, from coordinate 147,465,942 downwards.
ATCGTAGTGAGTTGACCTGCAGATTGTTGTTTTAATTAAATGTTTCAAATAAAATGGTTAAGATCTAATTTTGTTTTTGGATTAATTTTTCAAATCGTTCTTAACAACTCTATTACCATTCGTAGGCAGGACGTTTTGAGAAAGGTAAAGGTTAAACTTGTTCCCTGGTCCGGTCTGATCCAAAATCTCTATCACTGAAGCTGAAGCTTATTGTATTGGTCGCCCATTATTGTTTCCTACACCCAGTCTAGAATTTTTCTCTGCTGTACAAGTTTGTACAGGCCCTTTGTTGTAGAGCGCCTCCCAATCGCATAATACATGTTTCACAGTTTCTGGTTCCTTAATTAGTGCCTATTTATTCATTAACTCTAGTACTGGTGCGTACCCGGTAACATTTCTGTTACTGTTGTCTGCTACTATTCCTGACCGTATGTAGTAGCTCCTTTGTTTTTTTGTTCATGGCCCACCAATGAAAATTTTACCATGTGTTTGTTTTGGGATTCTTTCCCAATATCACCTATATCTTTCTCGGATCCAGTCCTCTACGGCCCTTCGTACTACAGATCGTCTTCGGTGCTCCCATAATAACAGATGCTCCGTTTGGTTCGTTCGATCCCTTTTTAGCAAGTTGATTTGCTTTTTCGATGCCCTGGTACCCAGACAAGTTCAACTTTGTTCCGATCTCCAAGTTCATTCAGTTCTTCGATGTTTCGTTTAGTTCTACACCAGTCTGGACGTCACGTCCTGACATATCAGTGTCGCTTATAATAGTTCTTGAAAAACAGCAGATACATATATCTGACAATTATGTATTTCAATCGAAAGACTGATATTTTTTTGTACACACTTATGACAAGTCGGAAGAAAATGCTATTCTGCCTACCTCCTCAGATCAAACAATGGTCGGGTTCTTACACCCGCACCATGACAAAAAATTTTTTTCAATTTTTTTAACGTGTTTGTGAAGTCCAGTGTCGGTTTTTTATATGTTTTTTTATGTTTTAAGAATTTCAACAAAAATCATAATTTTGAAATATAAGGAAATGAGATCTCTCCTTTGTAGTGGTATTTAAAAAATTGACCATAGCTCTGATGATGGCTTTGTAAAGCCGAAAGCGCTCAGCTAGGAATTGTCTAAAATATACACACTTCAAAAATACTTTTTTACATTTTCTTCCGACCAATTATGTATTTGCTTGCAGTATCGCATAAATCTCAGCTTGGATGACAGTGCAAAGCCCTTCAACCCCCTCAAGCAAAGCCTTCGCTAATTCTTTCGATTTTTGGAGTATATCCCTATCTTGTTTTAGATCCGTCTGTATACAAGATCTTATCCTGTTGGGTGTGGTATTCCCTGTTTCTCCGCACATATCTGTCTAGAACAGATACCTATTATGAATTATTAGAATTGTATTTTTTTGTCCTATTCCCTTCATTGTCAAGTGCAAGGGAGTCAATCATAGTGAAGCTTCCATAGATGCTGTTCGAGTGACGCGCATGGCACCAGCTCTCCACATACACACAAGTGTGTGCACTTTGTTTAGCTTGCCGTTAGCAGTCGTTTAAAGTTTCGTAGTCCACCACATCGTCGCTGTATAGATAATTGGGGGTTTGATCACCATGTTTTACACCCAGTGTAGCATGTCCGGTCGTAATGCCCATTTCTTCCCATACATGCGTCTGTAACTCATAAGAGTTGTTTATTTTTTCTATTTGCCGGTGCCAGATAAGTTTTGAGTCTTTTATAACACCTAGCTTCATTACTTCTCCCTGAATTAACTTCACAAGATACATCGCCCAAAGTTAGGGCCATTTTAAAAGATAATCGCGACTTGCCACTACAAATGAATATACAATCAGAATCTTCAAATAGGCTAGTCAAACACGTTGTGTTTAGATCTTCAAATTTATTTTTATATTAAATAACAAATTCATTAGCGGAAGCTAATTTAATTATTTACACAAACATTTGTGATGGATGGATTGAAAACATTATGATGGATGTCGACAGATAATATGAATCTCTGAAGTGACCTATAACCGTGTTAACAATATAATTGTAAAACTATGAAGAAACTTACTTAAAGTTGACATTCCAAGAGTTTGATATATTTTAATGCATTGCCCTAAATTGTTAATAATCAATGTTATAGTTATTATTGATATAATTGTTCCGGTATTAACATAAATGGAACTTCTTATTCATAAGTTTTCATTTCTTTCTGGTCTTTAAATTTATGGCAGCATAAAAAATGTATAATCTGTATGTATTGAAGTTTATCTGCTTTATTTATCATTATTTTTAAATCAGATCAGTATACATCAGTATACATATATAGTTTACCACTATCACTCACTACTTAATGAATTTTTTTATAACTTAGATCGTTGGTCATACACCCGTCAAATTTTATATACAAAGTTATGTGTGTAGTATGTGTGTTTACGACAATAACAAAATTCTAAGTCTCCCTATCAAAGGAAATAAGTATTCAGAAAGGTATACAACTGGGATGTATTCTCTCGTCAATTGTTTTTCTTCTTACCGGGGTGGGTATTGGTTGACTGCTCAACATGCTTCCATCTCACTCGTTCGGCGATGATAGTTTATTCGGTCGGTAGCCCCATTGTTCTGAAATTCGACCGTATGTTTTCTCCCCATCATATTCGTGGTTATCATAGGGGCCTTCTCCAAGATTAACTTGACAAGTAGGTGATTAGGGAGTCTGTGAGCCGGAAAAGCCCATATTAGACGTTGGGATTTAATATCGTAAGCGACGACGTTATACAGTGTCTAGCTAAGTCGGCACCATACGGGAAACTTTGTTATTTTTAGTTATGAAAAAAAGTTTCTTTATAAAAAGTTCTGAATTATTTAAAATCTAGAATGCAAGCATCAGATATCAATCTTTTTAGTCATATGCGTTTTATCAAAAAATATAAGTTTATGTAAAAGTTAACAATATCCACAATTCATATTTTTTGACAAACCGCTAAAAATATGATGCAGACTTAATTGGACACCCGCATTTATTCTCATTCGGTATTGGTTAGTATTCGGGTGGTATTCAATTTGTACTCTGAATATATTTTCCGTGAAGCAGTGGGAAAGCAAAAAGGATGGTCGTTTCAAAAAAAGTTAACTACAATGGTGGACAATTAATTTTTAATGGACAGATCAAAAAACTGTTGACAGCACCTTATCTTTCTAATAAACTCCTTAAAAAGATAAAATCAAAATACCTGAAATACCGTGAAACCCATAGACGATTAAGAGCCGAGATAAGAAAAACTATAGAGAAATGGTTCTCGGAGAGATGCGAAGAAATCGAACAGTGCGAAAAGGTATACGACTATCACAATATGCATAAGAAGATAAAGGAACTCACAACAAAGAAAAGCTACAATATTTTATCGAAAGGGCTGTGCGATGATAATGGAAATCTACAACTAGACCCCGCCAAAATAGTTAGAATCTGGGAAACTTATGGGAACAACTGTTTAATGATGACCGTCCCAGTGGGTATACACTGAGCAATGATGATACTGGCCCTTCTATTCTAAAATCAGAAGTGGAGAATGCTATAAAGGGTCTTAAAAATAACAAAAGACCAGGCAACGATAACGTATACGGGGCAGTATTGAAAATGCTGTGCGAAACAAACAGTCAATTTCTAGACTCACTCGTCAGACTCTTTAACAATATTTATAACAGCGGGGAGTTTCCTGAAGACTGGCTAGAGTCAACTTTTGTTGCCATACCGAAAAAACCAAAAGCAAAGTCTTGTGATCAACATCGGATGATAAGTCTAATTAACCACATTTCGAAGGCATACACCAAGGTTATTTACAACAGAATAAGCAAAAAATGCGAGGATAACATTGGAGATTCGCAGTTTGGGTTTCGGAATTCTCTTGGGACAAGAGAAGCACTTTTTAGTCTACAGGTACTCATCCAGCGCTGCAGAGATATGAACAAAGACGTGTACGTATGCTTTATAGACTACGCAAAAGCATTCGATAACGTAAAGCACGAAAAGATAATTGAAGTTCTCCATAAGATCGGAGTCGACTACAGAGACATTCGAACAATAGCGAGTCTCAATAGTGAGGGTCAAACAGCTAAAGTGAAAGTATCTAGATCTACATTGACCAATAAAATTGAGATCAAGAAAGAGGTACGACAGTGCTGTATCTTGTCTCCAATTCTCTTTAATATATACTCAGAAGAAGTATTTAAGACAGCGCTGGAAGAAAGCACAGAAGGCATAAAGATGAATGGAGAACTAATTAATAACATAAGGTATGCTGATGACACTGTGATTCTAGCAAGTAGCATGGAGGAACTGAGTTGCCTAATGAGTAAGATACAATAAACAAGTGCGCAATACGGACAGACTAAATATCACAAAGACCAAATGGATGTTAGTAAGCAAAACCCAACAACCACCACAGCAACTGATATTAGACAATGAAAGAATTGAACACGTGGATTCGTACATCTACTTGGGAACAAGAGTTAACTCAAATTGGGATCAAGCGAAGGAAATACGTATAGGAGTAGAAAAGGCAAGAGCATCGTTCACTAGCATGAAGCAAATTTTCACCTCTTAAAGCCTCACCCTACCTCTCAAAATTCGACTTCTGAAATGTTATGTATTCCCGGTTTTGTTATATGGAATGGAGGCGTGGACAATGATCGCAACATTGATGAAAAAAGTAGAGGCCTTCGAAATGTGGGCTTACCGACGTATATTACGTATATCCTGGACTGAGCACGTGACCAACGAAGAGGTACTACGCCGGATAGGTAAAGAGAGAGAGGTAGGAATAAGTATAAAGAAGAGAAAGTTGGAATACTTGGGTCACGTTATGAGACATAATAAATATAGAGTACTACAGCTGATCGTTCAAGGGAAAATAGACAGCAGAAGGGGTTCAGGGAGGAGAAGACACTCGTGGCTCCAAAACTTGCGGCAATGGTTCGGATTGTCATCTGCTGAACTATTAAGATCTGCCGTAAACAAAGTCAGAATAGCCATGTTGATTGCCAAAGTTCGGAACGAACAAGGAACATGAAGAAGAAGAAGAAAAAGATAGAGGCTTTTAAAATGTGTGTCTAGAGACGTCTTCTCATCAGTGACCTGGATGGATAGAGTACAAACGAAGCAGTGCTGAAAAGACCGGAAATTAAATTTACTATGAAGAAGGAAAAATTTTAGTTCTTTGGTCACGTGTCTAGAGGATCAAGATATGAGTTCCTGCAGCTTATAATCCAAGGAAAGATGGTGGTTGGACGAAGAAGCATGGAACATAGAAACATTTATTGACTGCGAAACCTTTGTGAATCATCGGTCGAATTATTCGAAAGTGCAATCAGCCATGTTGACCAGTGACCTACACAGGAGACATCGGACAAATGTAAGAAGAAGATGGTTTATGGTTAAACTTTTTTCTAGACGTTAAAACTGAGGTACAGCTTTTAGTTAGAAATAATTAGCTTTATAGTTTAGTCCCCATATATGTTGTCTTTAAGGATGTCAAATTTGAATAAGGCAGACAAATATTTGACATTAAAGCAGTCGTTTCGACTGTCATTTAATAACCATTGAAGAATAAATTGCTGCATTCTGAGTTTTATCTCTTATGCTTAATTTTAGTTAGGTACGTGTCCATATGGAAACACCGAAAAGAAGTGAGAGTAACATTTTTAATGGAGAACATAGAGTTAAGTTCTGCCATTACTACGTTCAGTTAAAAATTTAGTTGAAACGTAAAATGATAATTTCGTGTTTAAAAGTTATCGGCTAGATGCTCTGATAGGGGCTGTTAAGATATTTTTATTTATCTTCCGGTTTTCTATCTCCTTAGCGTCTTCCGAAACTAACCGATCAGTCTTACGGAGGAACGATGCGCTCTTACCATGAAAAATGTGTGGCTTCAGCCTTGAATCCACTTAATCACATCAGAGTGAGTCCGCCAGTTTGCTGAGCTATCGACCCAACTAGATACTTTTTAAAAAAAATTATCTCAGCGGTAGATTTTTTGATTGTTTGTATCTCCACAATGACCACAGGTATCTTCGATAACTGTACTTTTTCTTCAGATAGCCAAAATTATCTCTGTATGTTATTACTGTAAACGTCACGTAGGAAGATCCAACCTCGCGCGTGTGGCGTGTGCCGACTGTATCCGAAGAGATGGACAGTAGCGTGATTATGATTTATATATAATTAAATATATAAATAAATAGATAAATATGTACTGATTCGAATCGAATCAGTACGAAAATAAAGATTTGCACTGGTTCTTCGTAACTGCCCCCTACTATACTGGTTTACTATTTAAGATTAGATTCATGAAGTGTCATTCTGCAATGGATGAATTTCCGTTTAGTCTGAGGAGAATTTGTATGTGTAAACGTGTAGGGAGAGACTGTTTATCAGTGCTAATGGTGGAGAGTGCTGTTATTTAGATATTTTAATAGTATTACTTTAATTGTACAATGTGTTTTCCAACTTTTTGGCTCCTTCTCGACCAGGTCGATGACTGAGGGTTACCAAGCCGCGAGACTTCATCTATCACAAATAAACTCAGGTTCCAATAAACCACATTTCTTATTTACAATAATATTGTTGTTATTGTCAACTAGTACAGAGGGAACTCGTTTTTTAAGTATGTTGAATATTTATTTTACTTTTTTGTTCACATTAAAAAACTCGTGCCTAGATATCACATAGTCAATTTCCTCGCACCTTTTTCTCATCCATTTTTATTTGGCTAATTTTATCTCCCTTTTAATTGTTCTCTGTAGATGTCTATATTCTGTTTAATATAAGCCATCAATTCTTGTTTTTACTGAACTTAATTGTGTTTCTTGAACGATCTTTAATATATCTTTAATGCTCGTCTTACTTTGTTACTGTTAACGTGTTTCCTTTTTATTGTCGGATTGTAGAAAAAAAACTCTCAAACCCTTTAGGAACCTTGTTCCTTAGCTTTATTTTATACTCAATATCAGTACATACTACTTAGACATTGCATATTTCTACCATACCATAACCTATATGTAACGTCTTATACCTCTATTTCTAATCATCTGTCGTTCTGATTCACTCAATGACATAGAACATCACAAAAAGGATTAAGGGAAGTATTACACTTTACATTTATCACTGGTTAAATATGTTAACAAGTTGACCAGACCTTAAAATATATATTCTTACAGATTTTTACAACAAATATCTTTATAATGAATTAATATCCCTTAAAAGCCGGACAAATATATTGTATTCCAAAATTCGCTCTAGAATAAATAGTATTCAAAATAAAAAATGGAAATAAATAAAAAAAAATAAGAATTTGCCTCGTTAATTTACATCATGATAATGTCTAGGTAAGAGAATTTATTTCTCAATATAATATATCTACACATTTGATATAACAATAAAAATCAACGGTTAGTCTTTGATTACTAAATTACTAGACATACAAAAAATAAAAAGAATATAGTGTTTCCATCTTCCTCCACAGAAAATTTCAGCTTGTGTTAATTTTCTGTATCGGAAAAACAAAAAAATCAAATGACATAATAAATTGTGGTTGTTTCGTTTGTTCACTATACCCTTGGAACCACTAGACTGCCACCAAAACTTTCTGCCGACATATCATACCTCAACTCTTTCCATACGACTCTCACATCTTGTTATCAAGTTTTCGGCATCTCTGTGGTCTCCAAGTTCACAGCTTCGCCTATCTGAACCCTAAAAGTTGGAACTACACCGACGCCTTCTGGTGTAAAGCGCACTGTCTATCTGCCTGTCTGAAAGTGACTTATCACGGGACGAAGCTACTCCCCAGGTCTGATGCACGGAACAAACTTTCTAGAGGCATCTGGCAGAGCAAATAGCTATATCCCAAACAAACACTTCTTCTTTAAGTGCCATCTCCGCGACGAAGGTTGGCAATCATCATGGCTATTTTGACCTTCGAGGCAGCTGCTCTGAACAATTGCCTTGAGCTGCAACCAAACCACTCCCTCAGGTTCTGCATGCTTCAGAACTGCATGCTTATGACGTTGACCATCCCTTGGTTCATCCGCCTTCGAGATAGATTTCTCTATCTCAGGACAAAATAGTGCCCTTACATCTACCAGCTCCTCCGCTCAAAACCGTTGGCCAGTATTTGACTTGGTTCTATATCAACCCTAAAATCGAGGGTTGCCACTTACGCCATCCGCACCGTACCGAAGTTTTGCTTCTCCGCCGTAGCTGCTGTTGTGGACTTTATCCGTAACCCTGGACAAGGGACCCTAAACAGGTACTAGTTTCCCGGGTCAGCAAACAAACACTTAGATTTTGCTTATTCTGTTTTAAAAATCCACAACGCAATTCCAAAGTGCTAGGTAAAAACTTTATGAAATTTTTATGATATACATAGTCGTAGTGGATTGTCATGTTAATTGAAAACATTTCTAGCCAAGACTTGGCTCGAATGATCAACCAACCAAAGTTCGCTTTGCGCCAGTAGTCTGCCAGATCGCTGAGCCATCGAACCAGCATATTACTATGTTATTTAAAAGCTCTGATTTAAGAAATAATGATAAATTACGGGACACACTGTATATTTTTTTGTAGTTTTAAGACCATAATTTTATAATAGATTTTAGTGTACTGTTTGAGATTTTTGTAGGATACTGGGTAGAGCACTGTGACCTATATTAATATTTTCCCGTTGAGAGTGCTCTAGAAGTAGTGAAATTATAAAGGGTATATTTAACAAACACAAGTTTTTATTTTTTTATCGTATCATTGCTTACCATAATCATTGAATCCATTTAATTTTGAACGTTATTTACAGTACAAGAGTACACCATTGAAGATACTTGTTTTCATAATAAATTTTAGATTTTTTTAGTAAAAAATCTAATTTAATGTTACCTGCTGCTTTTTTTAATGCCGTCAAGCACTTCAGGATCTTCATGACGAGTTTCTCGACGAAAAACCCTTCTGCTCCTAAATGCCACCTCAATAATTTTGATGTCCCGGTAAATTAACCTCTTTTGTAGGCTTAATCGATAACATTATTTACGTGTTTCGTCGTACATTCTTAAATGTTTCTGATCCTCAGAATTGTTTTGTCTATCCATGCCTCTCCTCCCATATATTTCCTTCTATTATCAATTGCAGCTGCTCCTGTACCTCATTTATGTCTGAAGTATGACGTTTTTCTTATTTTTATTGTGTTTACAAACTACAATCGGGTGTTCAATTCTCAAAATTGTTTCACTCGTGATTCTGCTAGTCCAGCTGATCCACAACATTGCGAGGTTTAAGTACCTTTCCTATGTACATAATAATATACGTTGCAAAAAAATAGGAGCAGCATACATTCCTGCGTAGCTCCCCTTTCTACATGAATATGCTAATGATGTAACGAATATTCGCATATTTTTGCATATTCGCATTCGCGAAATTTGTGCGAATGTTTGCGAATATGAATAAAAAATAATAATTTGACGATTAGGTCAATAAAATAAAAATCCATTCACTTCTCAATTTTTTTTATTAAGAAAACTCACTTTATTTTACAAGCTTAGAAAACTATAAAATTGGAAAACAAAAAATAAATGATTTAATGTAAACAAACAAAAACAAATTATTCTCTGAAACTTTTATTATTCTGAAGTTTTTAATTTTAGATAATCATCTTGAAAAAGCTAAGAATTAATCAGCTACAAACTAAAATAGTCTATGTGTTTTTATGTAAAGAGTTTAAACAAACAAACATACAGCTGATAAAACAAACAAAACAACAGCCTGTGATTTGCTTATAGATCTTTTCCAAAAATATTAATTTTGTGTTAACAAGAATATTGCTCTCTCTTATTAAAAAATATCAATTCTCTGTTTTTACTTATTTTTCAAGATTTTTTTTCAATAAGTAAAAACAAAGAACAGTTCTTCTTCTTAACGTGCCCTATCAAGTCCCCTTGACGTTGGTAATTAACTAATTAATTAACATGGCGAAACTGTCCCTGTCTCGAACTATTCTAAAGAGTTGCTCAGCTTTCCTTATTCCTGTCCACTCCCTGATATTCTTCAACCAAGAGGCCTGCTTTCTACCAATTCCTCTGCGTCCTTCGATTTTACCCATCATAATAAGTTGAAGAATATTATATCGGTCTCCCCTTACTACGTGTCCAAAATCTTTCTACCATCAAGCCATCTTTCTACATTTGATGTTATCAAGCAGCTCGCGAGCAGCATTTGCTCTCTCGAGGACTGCCACATTTGTCAGCAAAGAACAGTTACTTTTTAACAATTAAACTTTAATAGAGGAATATTAAACTTTAGAAATAAAAACTTCGACGCCTTTTCTCCTTCAAGCCTGTTTCGATGTGGCGTATAAAGAAATCCAGCGCCGCTAAACAAGCGCTCGCTCAGGATACTCTTTGGTCGTATAACTAAATATTGCCGTACTACAGGAAAAAGAAAATCGTACTTTCCCTTGTTCACTTTCCACCATGTTGAGGGTCGACGTTAACTGCCACGCGTTTTTCCGATGAGTATTCTGTGACTTACTTTACTTTATCGTGTCCGGACATGTCATTCATAAAATTTCGGCCCAGTATCGGGCTACGTCGGTTCCATCTTTGTTGGCGAGCCACAAATCTTTAAGGGTACATCGATGAGGACAGTTTCTGCATGTAAGAAGATGTTCCATATTCTGTGTTTCTTAACAGTCACAGTTCACATCATCTTGGTCTATTTTTCCCCATTTTACCATGTTTGATTTTACTGTAGCCACCCCGGTTCTTATCCTATTCAAAGTTTTCCAAGTTTTAAAGTCTAGGGTCTGGCCGGTCCATTAAACCTGGGGAAGTGGAAAATACTCAGGCGGTTCATCGTGCACTGTTCCAAGGAAGCTTTTCCTAGATTTTAGTGGCTTTCGTGGTGTTCGAGCTTTGTATAGGGCATGTCGCTCGTCCGCGATCTGTTTAATTTTCTCTATGTGTTCTGCAACGCCTCTGCGTGTTGAGGGTTCTGCAAAACCCGCTGCTCTATATAGATTTGAAAGTGGCGTTGGTTTCATGCACCCCGTTACTATCCTGCATATCTTATTTAGTGCAGTATCAACTTGTTTGGTGTGGGCAGATCTGCTCCAAACGGGGCACGCATATTGAGCAGTTGAAAAAAACAGTGCCTGTGCTGTTGTTCTTAAATCGCCAGGACGTGCGCCCCATTTACTTCTCGTTAGCTTTCTGAGTATGCTGTTCCTAGTTGTTACTTTCACTCTCGTTTTTATGCAATGTTGTCTGTAGGTGAGGGACCGGTCCAGAGTTACTCCAAGATATATAGGTTGGTTTGTGTGTTCTAATGTTTTACCATTCCACACAATTTTGAGTTTTCGCTTGGCTTCCTTTGTGCGAAAGTGGAAAGCACAGACTTGGGTTTTAGAGGGATTGGTTCTCAGAGAGTTCTGCAGGTAGTACGCTGTCATTCTTTTCTGTTCGCTGTTCAAACTCATCATTTCTTTTCAGGACAGACACGCTTTGCATTCGGGTAAAGTGAACTGGAAAATATGTCGATTTGATTGTCTCTGAGCAAATCAAAAATATGCTCTATGACAAGTTCTTTACTCGACGTATTTTTAAAAAAAATTTCTTTATATCTTGAGTCAATCAAGGTCGCCGTGGCAAAACATTTCATTCTCTGAACCCGAAAACTTGCTAATGAGCTCGTCTTTTATGACGGTAATCGTATCACCAATGTGTTCATCGGATGAATCAAGATCATGAACAACTTTTTCTAGATTGGTGAATAAGGGAATTACAGAGGAAATAGAAACATCGACAGCACTTAACTCTCTGGTTACTTCTTCAAATGGTCTTAATAAACCGATAACTTTTTCAACAATCATCCACTCTTCAGAAGCCAGTTAAATTTTATTATTTGCCGAAGCGTACAGACATAACGACTCTTTGACTTGAAAAATAGGCTCCAACATATAAAAAGTGCTGTTCCACTTAGTAGCACATTCTTGGATAATCTTGAGAGGTTTTTTATTTAGCCTTTTTTGGACAGCAGTCGAATGATGAAAATGAGTTGCCATCTTTTTGTATTTTGTTATGGCAGCCACGACAGATTCTTGAGCCTTCATCCCTGCTTTAAACACGTTTTGTATCTTGTGAGAACCACAGTCAATATATTCAACATTTAATAAGTTTACACATTTCACTTTTTCTTTGGGTAGTTCCCAAAACGACAAGATTGTGAGCAATATTTTCTGCAAAATTACTGAATTACTGAACTTATCTAACTACATACCTCGCGCAAATGAGACTGCCGGCAGTGCCGGAGACAATTAAAATTGCCAAATTAAAAAAAACTGAATATTCGCATCCGCGAATGACGGTGACATATATTCGCATTTGCAAATGTTCAAAAACTGACATTCGTTACATCACTAGAATATACTTTTAAATCTTCTAACTTATTAGGAGCACATTCTCAATAGTTCCAATATATATTTGTGATAATAATAATACATTTTTCATTGGTCATACTTCATGAAGTATTACAAGTAGTTTAAGTGTGCTATATGAAGGGTGTCTTTAATTTTGTCTTTATATGTATAAATTGTTAATGTCAGACAATTTTCTGGTAGTCGTCAGATCTCATATTTAGTTGTAAAGAAACGTTTTAATTTGGTTATTAATGCATCACTTAAATGTTAATGATACGATAAAGCTTTGAATGTTACTCGAAGCCTATGTGCTTTAAATTTAGTCTCGTACATTGCCGGGCAACGAGACAGGGTAAAGATAGTTCAAACACTCATGACCTTGGAGCTGCGCGAAAGCGCAAAGGCAGAAAGGTTCTATTGTAAGTGGAATTATACAGTGCATAGTACAATGCGTTTCGCATGGAAGTGGGGACTAAACCAACCTCGTCTACTGCGCCTTGGTCAGGAGTGCTTGCACTATCTCTACTCGACTATTATAAATCTCACAATCTTCTTGTAATATTTATAGTTATAAAACTAATGTCATATATATTATATATTCTATAACTTTTAAATATGTAAGGTATAGGTATAAGTCATATCCAAATATTTAGTTTTAGAAAAATGAATCAAAATTGACCGACAATATTCATTGCGACTGTATATTTTCCTAATTATTATCGTATTGTGCTTAAAAACAAAATTTTACCAAAGCTAGATTATTTAGTTTTCCTAATTGTTAACTCATTGTGATATGGATTTTACCTTTATAAATGTCACATTAAATAAATATATTTTTTGATGTTTCTAGTTGTCAATTTTTCTTTTCTAGCTAAATACGGCTAAAATAGAATGTGTTGTGATTTGTCTCCTTTCTACAACATAAGTAGAGAACCATACGTTGGAACTGGCTGAGTATGAAGACTTGGATTAACCCTAAATTACCGGACTTGTTTAGGCGCACGTGATTACCAGACTATCGTAAAATTTTACTACCTATAATAAATGCATTGTAATTACAAAATGTATATTCAAAATCTGAACAGGAGAGTTTTTATCACTATAACAACATATTTTAAACGAATAAAAAATAGAATTTGTTAATTTTTCCAACACTTGGTTCAAATTTTTTCACGATGCTCACCGCATATCGCATGCTTGCATACTTGGCAATATTTAGTTGTCATTCGCCGTTTTTGGCTTAGACAATAAATGTAATTTTTTCTTTCTTGATATGTGGGAACTTCTGCAGCAGATATCTTTAAAATGTGGGCTATATCGTGACAAATATTTCGACGCAAAGTAGCGGTTGCGAATCTTTGTCTCTTCCATAGTTCGGCAAGAGACTGGCTCAAATCAACCATATACTGGTACCGAGAGAAGAGCTTTTTACCTCGTTTTGATGTGTTGTATGTGTAAATGACATAGGAATTAATACTGGATGTATTGACCATATCATAAACTACACACAACGGCCATCTTCGGATCTTTCTGTTACAGCTGATGTTGGAACACATTTGGTCTAAAGTATTAACGTCTGTTTTTGTATTAATGTAATTTTTTATAATTACAGGCTTGTCTATTTCTTCTGATACTTCTGCTCTTGCGAAGTTGAAAGCACTAAAAATAATTCCTGTTTTTTTAGGAACGTAAGATAACAAAGTTTTCTTCTGATCAAAACAGAACGTCGAAGAGTTTGCTTTTCGATGTTTTAGTGCCAACATGGCCCTGATTCTAATTGAGATTTCGACTCAAAACATGTCGAAATTAATATGGCGACGTCGAAATGCGACTTTGCGAGCCTAGTGGATTTCAGCTGAACTAACCAAAGGACGTCACTAATTTTTGATTTATCGAAAATAATTTCAACTTCAAGAAAGTGGTTGAAATTTCATTTCGAGTCGAAATTAATGTGCCATGACTGGCTAGACTGGAAGAAGTGAGATTAGGCTCAGTTTAGGCGGTGTTGTTTTGTTAGATTATTGCAAGAAAAACTGAGGCAAAAAGTATTAATATGGCTGCGTTTTATGAGAAATTGTATGTGATTCGGCACATAATTGGTCGAAATTTTGACACCTATAAAAATAGAACTGCAGTACCTGGGGGCCCCAAGCCAGATGCTACTGATTATTTTTTTAAATACTGTGGTGCAAAAATTAAAGAAATAAAATATCCCAATAGTAAAACTAAATTGGAAACCACAATTTTTGAAGATATTCAACAGGCTTAAAAATTCTAAATTCTACTCTCTTATTTGGAGATATAAAAAAAATCTTTAAACTCATCACGCATTTTTAGAGCTGTTATGTACAGTTTTTAGTAATACATCTCCTACTTTCAGTGGTTCCGATGCTATTTGATCGAATCCCTGAGATTTATTGTTTTTCACTTTGGCTACTGCTGTTCTAATCTTAGTTATTGCTGGTGCCTGGTGGGCACTTTTCTCTGATGTCTGCTTGGTCTAATTGTATATCAAAGTTCTCCTCCAGCCGCCATTATGACATAAGTTTTACGTTTTGGCGCAAAAATTGGCGCATTTCTTGTAGAAATGCGCCTTAAGAAGAATGTTACGGGATACTCAAAATCCTTTTTCACTTAGTGATGCTCAATTTAGGCAGCAATTACGCCTTAATAAACAAGCTGCAAATTATTTGATAAAGATATTTGGAGGAGGGTGTTTATGCCTCTAGGAGACCCAAAATGTTTAGGATAAGTATTACTAAGCTGCAGTAAATTTAAAAATATATTTTTATATATTAATAATTTTTTTGGTCCACAGACAATTTAGTGCCACTATCACCGACAGCCTCTCCATCCATTTTCTTTCAATTCAAAATATAATAACTGAGAACGGCCACTAAAAATTTAACAACTCAAACAAGAAACAAAAGGTGTAACGTAAACAAAACAAACATTTAACAAGCGTTGTGCAGCGTGCACAATAAACAAGACGGTCAACCCAAATTCTGAGCAGTGTCAAAATGATAAAGTAAATATCCCCACTTCTAAAATCGAAATGAATGAGAATTGCTAGCAATTGCGACTGTCATGGAGTAGTCGCTTTAAAATTTCGACATCGAAATGAAATAGAATTAAAGCCCTTCTATGTGGGAATTTCTTTTTTGTTTTTGCGCACCTAATGCTGTTAATTCAATATGGCACAAAAAAAGAACAGTTCATCGACTAGTTTCACTGACGTAAACCAGCTGTCCATGGTTACGTTCCAATTTGATCCATGCACAGATTTTGTTAGTTCTTTGACATAATGCTCTGCTAGTGGCAAACCATTGGTATTAGTTTTCTTTCCCAAATAGGGACATGCATCCAACATACATTTACTGGAGGAATCACATAACATAACAATCTTAACTCTTTGACTGCTCAACGCATTTTCATGAAATGCGGCCCTATGCTAATCAAGATTTTTTGAAAATATTGATTCGGAAATGAAATATTTATTAAATAAAGGGTTATATTTAACATAATTTATATAATTTAATTTAATTTAGTTAATTTTAAAAAATGACTCGGATCCGAGTCGTGAGCACATTAGTTATATTTTTACTATGTGTGCTAAGCGGCTCGGATATGAGTCGCTACTGTGTTATTCAAAACAAAAGAATTAATATAAAGTTGAATTTTGAAAGTATCAAAACAGCATTTTTGTAAAGTTTTGCTGATTCATAACCATGATAGAAAGGTTTTTTTCAATTAGTTTTATTACCTGTGCAGTTCACTGAAATTTAGAAAGTAAAAACAGGTAAACAGCTTAGATAGATTGTATGCCTGATAACGAATTGAGTGATTTAAATCGACCACCCTTGGCAATTAAGAAGATATTCAAAAATGTTAATTTGAATATTAGTAATTGTTAGAAGGATTACAGGTAGGTAAAATTAAAGGCACTTATAATATTAAAATGTATATTTTTAAACAGATATTCTAATTATTCTACGAAAATCTAATAAACCAAATATTTCATTCAAACCTTATAACAATAAAATTTTAATTTATTCAGAAAATTTTAATCCGCTGAACATTTTAATCTTAACCAGAAAACGTTTGCAAACAGTTGCACATTTTAAAACAGAAAAATCACCAAAATAATATGTATGGATGCTCAGGATGAAACTGTATAAAACATATCCGATTACTTAAAGAAAAAATTAGGCAAATATTGAATAACACCTGTATAAGTTAGATTGAAATATCTGTTACTGTAGGAACTTATCTATCAGTTAAATACAATATATTTAAAAAATATATGAAAAATTTATTTTAATAAAATGTATTTTTCTTATATTTTTTGTATTTACAAAAATACAAGAAGCTGGAGAAACATCGTTAAAAACTAAATAAACAAAACACATAAATATTGCATACATAATAAAAATCACAAAAAAAATATGTTTAAAATTAAATTAAGATAACTGGAGAAACAAACTATTTATTAGATTGATGATATTCTCTAAAACAATCACCTAGGCAGAGACCGGGTTTCCCTTCACAATCAGCACACTCATATATTGTGTTTTTCCGAATTTTGGACAAAGAACATACTCTGCATCTTTTTCTCTTTGTTTCACCTTTTTCAGATTTCATAATAATGATGGTAGGTATATGTTCAGTAGTGGGATTGAGTCGTACATCTTTATTTGTTTTAGGTAGTAATTCACGAATTACTTCAAGTCTGAAATCTGAAAAACGGAGTTTTTTTTCAGAGTATTTATTGTTCAACAAAAAGGCATTCAGTAGCATTATCTGGAAAAAATGGAGACCTAGTTTCTTATACCAGCGTAGCGTTTTTCGGGAGCATGGGTAATACGACAACATCTGATCCTGCCTATCTATACCAGCCATATATTTGTTATATTTTAATATTGGTAATGGCTTGACAACTTCCCATCCTCTATTCGTAGTATGTTCCGTAAGAGTATTTGGAAACTCACTAGATATATACAAGACATCTCTTTTATCATGCCATTTACCAATCATTATCCCATCGCAGTACTGTGCTTTAGTTTCCCCTTTTCTCAATTTAGCATTGATAACCTCTAGGGGATTTCCTGATCTACCTGCGCGTAATGTACCTGTGCAAAAAGTACGCCTTCTTAAAAGATGTTTAGCCAATAAATAACTGTTATAAAAGTTGTCCATATAGAGGGCATGCCCGGAATCCAAGAATCTATTGGCAATTTCGAGAACTACCTTGGTAGCATGGCCCTTCCCTCCTATGATCTTATCTGAAGCCCCTGCATATACCAATACACTTTGAACAATACCCGTAGGTTCAGTGATCATATACAGCTTAATTCCAAATTTATGACGTTTTTGCTTAATGTACTGCTTGAAATTAAGTCGACCTTTCCATGGAACCATAGATTCATCTAACGATAAATCTTTCCCTGGATAATATAAACTAGCCATTTTATTGTTGAAAAAGTCTATGACCGGCCTTATTTTATATAACCGATCTGTAGGAACTTTATTAGGTCTCACGGGATTAGGGGCGAAGTGTAAACACCTCAAAATCAGAAGAAATCGATCTCTGCCCATGTTCTGTGAGAAACATTTTATATTAAACAATGGATCTTTTTTCCAATAATCCTCCAATTTTGAAATACGGATAGTGCCTGTATGAAAAACTAAGCCTAAAAACACTAAAAATTCTTGTAAAGAAAGCGGTTTCCACCTAGAAATTCTTGAATTTTCCTTACCACCAACTTCAGATAAAAAAGTTTGTTCAGCATACAAATTTGTTTGATTTACCACCATGTTTAAAAAATTATCATCAGCTACTAGTCTGAAATAGTTTATCGGCTTCGCATTCAATGGAGGATCAATTAATAAGCCAGCACGTTTTGTAAATGGCAAACTTCGCATTTTAGAAACATCATCTTTCCAAGTTGCAGCTCGGTTTCTGACATCCTCTTCTTCAGGTGCGTCATTGTCTTGGTCTCGGTCCATAATGCCAGCCATTTCATCAAATATGTCATCGTCTATACAACAATAAATTATCCCTTATTATCTAAGATTAATGAAAAGAAATATAATTTACTTACCGGAATAATTATTGTCAGAAGAAGATTCGGAATCATCGTCACTCACATCAAACACATCGTCGCTAAATGAGTTGTTTAGTATACTAAATAACTCGTCCTGTGTTAGTTTTTCCCGTTCGCATCTCTGCAATTTCATTTTTTTAATGCCTGAAGGTCCAGGTTCATCATGCTCCATATCTGTTACAAATATCCTTGATACACTACTGTCACATGAAAACGAACGGCACTTTTCGAATATACACTATTTCACCCACGCGCTCACAAAAAATCGACAACTTTACTCAAAGGCTAACAGAGTAATAATGATTTCAATTTCGCTATGCTTCTGACTCGGATCTGAGTCATGAGCATCAAGCGCACAGCGCTGCCGACTCGGATCCGAGTCATGCGCAGTCAACGAGTTTTCCGTACTTTGAAGGTTTATTGGGAATGTACATTCTGAAACGGCATTTTCCCCGGAATTCAAGCAGTTGCTCATCAATTGTAAGATATGATGATGGAGTATATAAAGTGCGGCATATTTCAATGAAAATATCCCATATTTCGCGGATATGAGTGAAAGGATCATTTACTTGTCTGTCTTGCCTTGTCTGCTTTTCGTCAAATCTTATACAATTTAGTAGAAATGTAAAGCGATTACAACTCATACAGGCTCTGTAAAACGTCCTGAAATGGAGATGTTAAAAATAGATTTGGCAGATAAATGGTTATCTTTTTTACGACAGAAAGGACAAGAATTGCAAGTAAAGCTCTTAATTCTTCAATTGATATTTGAGACACATTTTCATAATTATTATGTTTTTCAGCTTATCTTACAATTTCTGCATTTGTATGTTGCAAAATAATTTCAAGTAGAGTGTTTGGAAAGAAATGTAAGAAGTGTTCATTAAAAGTATTACAGTTTTTAGCGGTACCTCTGGGACCTGATACGAAGTGAATAAGATTCCTTGCAGCAATCCTTGAATTATGGAGAACTTCGGTCAACCACTCATGACCATTCTTACCCTTCAAACTTTTTTGTTGGGACCACTACATACTACGATTTTCCAGATATGGACGTAGAAACTTTTCCAATATCCGAAATGGCATTTTGCTCTGTCGGTTCATTAGAACAAGGAGATACAATCAAATCTTCGACAGTTTTATTATCCGATTGTGAAGATTCTATCTCCTGATTTTCTTCTTCCGAGTCGCTGCCACTGTCTTCGAAGGGATCCTAGTCAAATTCTTCACCATTCATAATCCGCGCAGCCTCTTCCAGTTCTTTTTCTGTCAGTGGCCTTCTGGAATTCATTTTACTGAAATCCAAAATATATTGTTCTGAAGCTATTTCCTTGGGGCATCTAATGCAATTTACTATTTTATTTGGGAATAAAGTCATAATGTTAGTTTGAAATTACTTTATTTGACGTTTCTACTTTCACTTCGGAAATTGTTATCAAAATACCGATTACAAAAAACGATTTCCAAAGTGGAAGTCGAAACGTCAAATAAATTAATTTCAAACTAAAATGTTTGCTGTATTCCCAAATAAAATAGTAAATTCCAAAATTTATATTTAATACAAAATAAAATAATGAGCTAACTTACTATGAAATTTATTCGAAGACGATGGAAATAGCCAAAAAAAATAAAACTATCGTAGATACCGGAGCTTCGTAAAATTGACGACGAAGGTGTGAAAACTAAATAGTATTTTGAGAACGATTTCCGAAGTGGAAATTGAAACGTCAATAAACGTACTTTAACCTTTAATTGTAGCTTATTCCCATTTAAATAGTAATTACTTTGAAATGCCACAAGAAAATAGCTTCAGAACACTGCTTAAAACGTTATAACAGACTTTACCCAAAGACAAAATGCAAATGAAGAAGCATACAACTATTTCACATCTAGATGTAATGATACTGGACAATTTAAAATAGTTAAGAAGACAAACTTCTTCCAATTGCAGAAGCAATAGTTTATTTTATTCTTGAAAATACGCTTTATACATCAAGTAGTCGAAAAAAAAAAATGTAAGTACAGATTTTTTGTTTTAACGTATATCATTGACAATAATAGTAAACAACTCTTTTTTGTTTTAATGTATTTCATTGGCAATAAAAGTAAACAACTTTTTTTTAAAAACGCCATTTAAACAATATTTAGCATTTTATATTGCTCCAAATGGCTTCACCATAGGAAGTTAGTTTTAGAAAACTACATATTCATATGTATGCACAGTATTATTGTTATCTGATATAACGAGGTAATTAGTCTGTCATTTCAGTTCTCGTTATAGAGTTTATTATATTTAGAATGTATGTTTAATAGTATTTTCTTACGTACTTATTACTGAATCCGTCAGCATCTTACCTAATGCAGAATTCGAATGTAAAATTTTGCAGTTCATGTGAGCTGTACTTTATACTACGTACAGGTCCGACCCTGTCGCGCAATTAACTCAATAGTCAATGTTTTTAGGATCCACTTTTTCGGGCATGTGTATTACTTATATTCATGAGATTTAGCACCAACTGTAGCAGGTTGACAATATTATTGAACTTCTCTCTCTCTCTCCATGTCTCTCTGTCTTTTTAAGTCTTTGCAATAGAAGCAGACTGATTGAAAATACCATTCAAGTTTATCGGTTTTATTCATATAAATACAGATAAGCATAAATATGTACCTTTTTGCTAGTTAAAAAAAAAATAAACAAAATAACCTAAACAAATATGTAGAATTTCATTCATACCAAAAGAATTCTAAATTTCTGTAACAATAAAAAACGCTCAAACTAAATATTATTATTGAGTACTAAAAGATACAATTTCAAATTAACTATGAATGTTAATATTAACTGTTTAATTAAGTTGACAACACAGATTTTCAAAAAAATGTCCAGATGCAACGTGAGTAATAGCAAATTCACATGGATTGACCAGCAAAAGAAAACAAAAGTGATATAAATGTTAAGACGCTGTTTTTTATGACAAAAAAATTAAATACTGAAACTATGTACTTTTGAAGCTCCTATCTTTGTAACAACAATCAATGTGTTACCATTATTAAGTCAAATACATGCAATAATAAACTTAACATTCATCACATCACCTTTGAATCAAGAATATGAAATGTTGTGGATATAAAAGTTTAGAAACGTTAAATGTACAACAATAAAAGTATGACATTAAATTAGTTGCATCTGAATTTTCTATTGCTTATCCGTGATATCTAAAATTCCCTGCAGTATTATACAGTATATGAATATTTTGAAACGGATCCAGTCTTCTGAATCGTATCTGTATGTAACTGGTAACCCAATGTAACCCTGGGAGGTATATGAAGCCTTTCCTTTAATATTCTTCCTATCTCTATAACTGCGACGTTATTCCGGGCATCAGCGGTCCAAACAGCTAAAAATAGTTGATTTAAAAAATACATACAATTAAATGGTTACGTAACACTCCGCTACTCGTGCAGTAAATGATGTAATCGTTAGTACTCGTGTTAGAAAATAATTACGTTTTTTACAGGTACAGTATGATATCCAGAAAACGGTTTTATGGTTCAGCCAATGAGAAATAAACCGAGAGCTTATTTTTCATTGGCTGATGCAATAGATTCTCATAAGTTTCTTTAATGTGCACGGAATACAGGCACCGAGTTATAAGTATTAATATTATGCAACATGACACACGTCAGACTTCAGCAGTATCAATAAATAACCGCCATGATGTGAAATATGCCAATAAAGTACTTCTTTGCTCTAGTACAAAATATCTCAAAAGGTTTTTGTTTTATTTTGTGAAAAATCTTAAAATGAGGGGACAAATAAAAAACATTCAGAATCAATGTTCCCGTATTAGTTAAGGACCCTTATTAAATTCAAAACACCACACGTCATGTCAGCCTGTGTTTAGCCGGAGATACACAGGCCTGTTACTAGCACAATGACATACCAGTACCTAGCAAGCACCAGCTACTGTCCCCAAACTGGCATGCTAGCTAATCGCAAAGAATTTGATGTTTCTTGCTAGTAGTATGCTGTGAGATGCAAGGCGCGTGCGTAGGGGGTGTCACTGGCATGTGTGAACGCGCGCTACCGTTACGGGCATGCCAGTAGCTAGCAGAGAATTGTCAGATTTGTTACACATTGAGCCGTTTAGCACCGAAGTGGCAATGTCTTTGCGTTTTATTTTTATCTTAAAATATTCGTTACCCCCTCCCCTTTCCATCGATACCTCACACGTTGTTGTACGTTGAACAGTTTAGCGCCGATGTGGCAATGTCTTTGCGTTATATTTTTATCTTAACATATTCGTTATCACCTCCCCTTTCCATCGATACCTTGCACGTTGTTATACGTTGAGTTGTTTGGACGTTTCAAGCTTGTTCTTTTGGCAATGCCGCCATCTTTGTTTTTTTGTGTTAACGTACACGTCGTGGCGTGGAGTATGAGGTTACGTAAGCTTGAAAGACGAAAAGAAGAATTGATGCTATGTTCACGTTTGAGGGATGACAGACGAAAAGAATTGACGCATCGTTCACGTTTGAGGGATAACAGGCGAAGAAGAATTGACGCTATCTTCACGGATGACAGCTGTCAGCGGCCATCTTGTGACGTCAGAGTGGGTCTCCCAAGCGTCAAACCTCTACTTTATTCGCTCCGTGGGTCTCCCCTCTATTTAGTCACGTGACACGCTGTCAGATTTGTGAGGACGTTTTAGTATTAAGTCTTATGGGATTATTTTGTTAAACTTAAATATTTTATTTTGTAGTGTTATTATCCGGATACAATTTTTAGAATTAATTAGTTATCTATTTATAGTGACATTTATAGTTCAACAAAAATATTTTTTGTCGTTAATAGAGATTTATTAACATAATATACGAAAGTGAGGTTATGTATACATGATCAACCAATGATCAACATCCATGGTACAATGAATATGTTCATTGTACCATGCACAAAAGCGTCCTGATAAAATTTCAAGTTATCGCCACCATGAGCAGGTCAGTCGATTTTGGTTTGACACTTTGTTAACCCTCGGAGCGAATACTAAACCGGCTTTAGTATGAAGCGCATGAATTTATCATAAATTTAGAAGACGTTAGCGAAAGTGAAACGAAACAAACTTTTAAGGCGGGTACACATAAGCCGGAGATACACATGCCTGTTACTAGCACAATGGCATACCAGTGGCTAGCAAGCACCAGCTACTGTCCCCAAACTGGCAAGTGTGTACGTTAATTGGCATGCTAGTTCCTAGCATGCTAGCTAATCGCAAAGAATTTGATTTTTCTTGCAAGTAGCATGCTGGGAGATGCAAGGCGCATGCGTGGGTAGCAGAAAATTTTCAGATTGGTTATGTTGGGAATAAAAATTAATCGTTTTATTTTTAAACTTCTTAATTTAAAAAATATTTCGTTGAGGTGATGAAAAGCATCAAATTTATTGCTATATATAGAGAATTGAGTGCCTTTGGATTGTAATTTATCTCTATATAAAAATAAAATAGCCCATGACAACGCTTACATACCCAAATCCCAAATTTTTCCCTTTTCTGAGTTCTGTTTCGGATTCAATATTAAATTTCTAACAATATCCGTGGTCATCAGCAATATTAGCTTGTTTAATTCATTTCGAATACCGTATTAATTACAAAACAGATACTTATGAAAACTAATCGATTGTTTACTAACACTGACATGTGTAAAAATCTACCCTGCTTTTTCGCCTTGCCAGTGTAGGCAAGCGAGCTACTGGCATGCAAATAACTAGCAAATGTGTTTTGTGCTTGCCCTTTACTGATCTATGCTAGCAACTGGCATCCCAGCTACTTTTGGAATTTACTGGCATGTGTGTACCCGGCTTTATGCTAGTAAATTGGGAAAGTAGCTGGCATGCCAGTTGCTAACATAGGCCAATATCTGGCAAGCACAAAACTGCTAGTAATCGGCATGCCAGTAGCTCGCTTGCCTATACTGGCAAGGCGAAAAAGTAAGGTAGAATTTTACACATACAATCGAGTGGTTTTCATCTGAAACTAAGTACTTGTTCTGTAATTAAAGTTTTTGAGTTTCAAACAAAAAAGGGATCTATGGAAGGTATTCAGAATGAATTAAAAAAGCCAATATTACTAATGACCACAGATATTGTTAAAAATTTAATAATGAATTTGAAGCGGATCTCAAAAAGGAGAAAAATATGGGTGAGAAATTGGGAGTGGTAGGCGAGAAAATCTTGGAGCTATTTTTTATGTTGGCCTTTATCTCTTTAAAAGTAAATACCTCCGCCCATTTCCTCTTGAATTTCTGTGTAAGCATTGTCACGGGCTATTTTATTTTATGTTATAAAAAGATGATTAAGAATTTAAAAGGCACTCCAATTCTCTATATATGGCAATAAATTTGATGGTTTTTTCTTCACCCCGACGAAACATTTTTAAATTAACAAGTTTAAATATACAACGATTAATTTTTATTACCAACACAACAAATTTGACAATTTTCTGCTAGCTACTGGCATGACCGTAGCGGTCAAGGTTAGTAGATATTTAAGTAGGTTGTCTCGTAACTATGTGGGCGAAGCGAGGGGAAGTCAGAATGCTTACGTCACTCATACGACAACGTCAAATTTGACAGTTGATGGACAGTTGTCTGCACGTCTGAGCTCTCATCTCTGGTTTCACGTTTGTATTCGTATATTTTTTTTTGTGGAATTTTCCTATAGTATCATTAGTTCGTGTATTTGTTTAGTTATTGTTTAGTTTTTATTTTTAAGTATAGTTATAAAGACAATATTATTTATAGAGACTTATTATTTAGTTATTTGTGTACATACACACTTGTGAAGTGTGTGTTTTATTTATCAGACCGATAAACCCAGGAATTAAAAATAGTTTCTATTATTTAAAAATTCACGGTCATGAACTAACAAACCTATAGCCTGAAGATTTGTGCTTGAGGGACTAATCATTTTTTGTATTTTAATCTAATAATAAATTATTTATATTACCTATTTGTTTTTTTTTTGCCTATCACTAGATATGATAAGAATGCTGCAAATTCCAGGAAAAACATAATAAGTAAGTTCATACATATTTAGTATTTTTGCTTTTTTACTTTTTCTACTGTTATCTCCACTTAAAACACACAATATTATCAATATAATCAACTCTATTTTTTTGTTATCAGACTATTGATTTAAAAAAAAAATTGATATAATTACTAATATAAGAACCACTTACCATCCCTATACCCACGAAAATCTCAAAATATCTTACAAAACCTAAGTTTTTGAAAATTTTATTAGCATTGAAGCTTGAACTATGGCAATTTTAAAAGTGTCGTATGGGTGACGTATTCCCGCCTTCACACGCCAGTGACACTCCCTACGCATGCGCCTTGCATCTCACAGCATGCTACTAGCAAGTAAAATCAAATTCTTTGCGATTAGCTAGCGTGCCAGTTAACGTACACACATGCTAGTTTGGGGACAGTAGCTGGTGCTTGCTAGGTACTGGTATGCCATTGTGCTAGTAACAGGCATGTGTATCTCCGGCTTAGCGATAACGACTACAACAACTACCAATAAATG
Source organism: Diabrotica balteata (assembly GCA_918026665.1). NCBI lineage: Eukaryota > Metazoa > Arthropoda > Insecta > Coleoptera > Chrysomelidae > Diabrotica > Diabrotica balteata. Next base: position 147,439,788 of record OU898278.1, on the reverse strand, counting down.
CAAATATATTTTGCTGAAATTCAAATTAAAATTTTTACTATCGTACTTTGATTTGTTATTTATTTTTTCTATAAGATTTTTTTCTGTTATTCAAATGTTTATTTATAATGAAAATGTGTGCAATGCATATAATTAAACAAATTGTTAATATTTTACATAAACATTATTATAAAGAGTAACGTTTATTCCATATAAAAATTAAATAATTTTTTCAAATGTAAATAGTGGATTACCTAAAATAACCACCCTTATTAATAAGTTTTGTTACAAATTATTTAAAATGTATTACATATTCATGAGATTTTGTACCAAATGTCATCATCATCACGTAGCGCTACAACCCTGGGTGGATCTTGGCTGACTGTACAACTTTTTTCCAATTTGTTCGGTCTTCCATCAACCTAGGGTCAAATAGAATGTTCATTTTCCGAAGATCTGCTTGGGTGTTATCTCTCCATCGCATTCTGGTCCGAGTGGTCTTTTGCCTGTGGGAATCTCCTCCCATACCAGTTTTACAAGTCTCTCGTTATGCAGTGTGTGCACGTGGCCTGCCCAGCTTAGTCGCTGTGATTTAATTTCTTGGACAATGTCGGCGTCGTTGTAGTCGTCTTTTAATTCGATATTGGTTGTGATATTATACTGGTTTGTGGTGAGGTCCGAAAAAAGTATTTTTCTTCAAAGCGTCTGAGCTTTTCTTCGTTTGCTTTGGTCATGGTCCATGATTCGCATCCGTATGTTATTACAAGTCTGACGATGGATTTATAGATTTTGATCTTTGAACCTCTTGTGAGATTTTTCGATTTTAAGAGATTATCCAGTGCGAATAGACAGCGGTTTGCAGATTGGATTCTGTCTTTTATTTCTTTAGTAGCCAAATACCAAAAAATATCTTCAGTAACCAAATGTAGCAGGTTGAAAATTATTGAACTTATCTCTCTCTTCATGTCTCTCTGTCTTTTTAAGTCTTTGCAATAGAAACAGACTGATTGAAAATACCATTCAAGTTTATCGGTTTTATTCATATAAATACAGAAAAGCATAAATAATATGTAACTTTTTGCTAGTTAAAAAAAAATAAACAAAATAACCTAAACAAATATACAGAATTTCATTCATACCAAAAGAATTCTAAATTTCTGCAGCAATAAAAAAAAGTCACTCAAACTAAATATTATTATTGAATACTAGAAGGTACAATTTGAAATTAACTATGAATGTTAACATTAACTGTTTAATTAAGTTGACAACACAGATTTCCAAAAAATTGTTCAGATGCAACGTTAGTAATAGAAAATTCCCATGGATTGACCAGCAAAAGAAAAAACAAAAGTGATATAAATGTCAAGACACTGTTTTTTATGGCAAAAAAATTAAATACCGAAACTACTTTTGAAGCTCTTATCTTTGTAACAACAATCAATGTGTTACCATTATTAAGTAAAAGATATGCAATAATAAACTTAACATTTATATCACCTTTGAATCAAGCATGCGAAATGTTGAGGATATGTAAGTTTAAGGTTTAGAAACGTTAGATGTACAACAATAAAAGTATGCCATTAAATTAGTTGCATCTGAATTTTCTATTGCTTATCCGTGATATCTAAAATTCCCTGCAGTATTATACAGTATGTGAATATTTTGAAACGGATCCAGTCTGCTGAATCGTATCTGTATGTATCTGGTAACCCAATGTAACCCTAGAAGGTATATGAAGCCTTTCCTTTAATACTCTTCCTATCTCTAGAATTGCGGTGTTATTCCGGCCATTAGAGGTCCAAACAGCTAAAAATAGTTAATTTAAAAAATACATGCAATTAAATGGTTACTTAACACTCCGCTGCTCGTGCAATAGTACTCGTGTTAGAAAATAATTACGTTTTTACAGGTACAGTATGATATCCAGAAAACAATTTTATGATTCAGCCAATGAGAAAGAAGCCGAGAATTTCTAAAGATTCTCTTAAGTTTCTTTAAAGGTCGCGACATATTATCATGCATGTATAGTATCCAGCACGTAGCGTTCCCACTCCAGCAATCGGACTACACGTTCACATTTTCATACATAGAACGTTTCAGTTTGTTTCGGTTAAGATATGATCTCGCTTTTCGTGACAAAAAATATCTGCAATTGCTCTTCTACTTAACGATGAAGAACGAAAAACTGTAGTAAAAAGAAGGTTTGAAGTACATTGAATGTTAAGAGAAAGGAAAAAGGAAGGTGAATACTGGACTTAATGCAAAGAATGAATTGATAACGATGAAAAATATTATGGATATCAATCATACCATATGATGGTATGATATATACATATCAAACCAAAGAGTATTTAAAAAAGGATGTATCACGTGCAAAAGTCCTAATTGTTTATCACTTCCGTGATCAACTTGTCACAAAGCAATGAAAACACATGCATAAATGACAAAATAGCCTCGAAAATTATTTTTTTAATATTCTGTATCTAAATCAAACAAATATCTAAATAAACAACGAGGAGACAACGACGAACCCCAAATTCACATTATCCGTACCAACAGATTTAGACTCGTTCTGAAGCCGTAGGCATCCGGAAAATATTGTATTCGAATATACTGAATGGAAACGTTAGGTGTCTGATACTATACGTTCCGGACAGTATGAATTGTTCATATTTTAAACCATTTAAATATTATATTTTTCGGAAACTAAGCGCTACGGGCTGGAAACGCAACGTGCATGATAATATGCCACGACCTTAAGATGCACGGAGTACAGGCACCGAGGCATAAGTATTACTATTGTGCAACATGACATCCTTCAGACTTCTCTTAGAAGTATCAATAAATAACCACCATGATGTGGAATATGCCAATAAAGTACTTCTTTGCTCTAGTACAAAATATCTCAAATAGTTTTTGTTTTATATTGTAAAAAATCTTGAAGTGATGGGCTCAAATAAAAATAACATTCAGAATCAATGTTGGGATATAAATGGGTAGAAAGCGAAATCATGAAGTTGCTTCGAGTTTACTCCACTTAGCCTTTTCTACTCAAATCCGACTCTGGTCCTGTTAAACCGAGCAACCCAATTGGAGATCCGGTATACAACCCGTTGGAAGGTTGGGTCGGGAACTGACGAGAGCGGGTGAAATGGTCCTCCGAAAAGGGGGTTGTGCTATGGGTTGGCGTTCCGTACATGTGAAAATTTGGAGCCACGAAACAGAAACAATTGCCTCAGGACAGGATGGATAGGAAATATAAACAACACTCGCAACGAAATAAGGACATTTGCATAGAAACGTGGAATGTGTTAAGTTGGCACAGACCTGGGATAGCCACGAGATCCATTAGACAACTACAAAAATATAACATGGATATAACAGCAATACAAGAAATAAAATGGACAGCAACGGGAATTCTGGAAATGGAAGATACTATAGTCTTTTGGTCTGGTAGTGAGAATATACATGAATACGGATGTGGCTTTGTCATTGCAAAAAGACTAAAATCCGCAGTGATAGATTTCAAGCCAATAAACCAACGAATCTGCTATATTAGACTCAAGGGTAAGTGGTTCAATCTCACAATATTCTCAATATATGCCCCAACAGAAGATGCCGAAGAAAATAGGAAGGATGAATTTTATGAATTATTAGACCAACAGTATAAAGCTGCTTCAAAACAGGACGTCAAAATAGTGATGGGAGATTGCAGCGCTAAACTAAGTAAGGAAGATTATTTAAGAGAAGTAATTGGTAAGCAAACTTGTTGCAACGCTAAAGCAAAAATTCAAGGCATGTGCTAGGATCCGAAACAAGAGGATATCAAAAATAAAAGATACACAACAATTTAAAATTCAATGTAATGAAAGATTCGAAAATATTTTACCAACTATCGTCACTCATGATTCCGAAAAGATTTGGTTATCTTTTAAAAATACCTTGATACAGACCTTGACTGACTGCGAGGCACAGTCTAATGCCGTCTCAACCGGACCAAAAAAAGTGTGGATGTCTGTAGATACTTTTGACCTCGTTGAAGAACGTAGAAAACTTAAAATTGCTGGAATCGAGAACCCTCTCAGGAATTCCCAGTACCGACAGCTATCTAGAGCTATTCAGGCTGCTTGTAGACGGGAAAAAAACAAGCATATAGAGAAAATCTGCAAAGAAATTCAACTACACGCCGACACAAATAACACCAAAGAACTCTTTGATAAAGTCAGACAACTCACACGTAAATTCAAGCAGAAATCTTGGTCTATCAAAGATGATGAAGGTAATGTACAGACGGATTTGGACAAGGTTATTGATGTTTGGAGGGCGTATTGTAAGTCGTTATACGCCAATACGGACCAGATGCCAGCGGACGCCCCGTTTGTACCTGACTGCCAGACCTCCACTTTCCATTCTCCTTCAACAGAGACACACCACACTAGTTTTGAGTTTGAACCTGACATACTTTTTTCCGAGGTGGAACTCGCTTTAAAAAGACTTAAGTTAAACAAAGCAGCAGAATATAATCTCATTACTGCAGACGTCTTGAAGCATCTTCCGGAATGTGGAGTGAAAATATTACATCGATTGTGCAATGAAATATGGCACACAGGCGTCTGGCCTGAGGATTGGAGAAAGACCATAATCATACCTCTTCATAAGAAAGGTTCAACAAATAATTGTAACAACTACAGGCTATTAGCTCTAATATCACACGCCAGTAAGGTGATGCTCTACATACTGCAACGGCGTCTAGAAAACTTCATAAGTTGGCAAATAGCACCTGAGCAGGCTGGATTTGTAAAGGGCAGAGGTACTAGAAAACAAATCCTTAATGTACGAAACATCATAGAAAAAGCCAGAGAATACCAGATCCCCATATTTATATGTTTCGTCGATTATACAAAGGCCTTTGATAATGTTAGATGGGACAAACTATGGAACATATTGACGACAATGGGTGTACCTAAACACTTGACTCACCTTATTAGCAAACTGTATCAAGATAACCTGTCATATATTCGAATGGACGGATATCTGTCTGACAAATGCACTTTGGAGAAGGGAGTACGCCAAGGATGCATTTTATCTCCCTTATTATTTAACATCTATTCGGAGTTCATAATGCGCAGAGTTTTGGATGGTTGGGAGGGAGGAGTAAACCTAGGTGGTGTTAAGATATCTAACTTGCGTTTTGCAGATGACACTACACTTCTAGCCTCTACTCCAGAAGAAATTATTAAATTATTAAAAAAACTCGAGGTAGAAAGTGCTAAATTTGGACTCATGGTTAACTACAACAAAACCAAAATCATGGTTATTGATCGCCAACAACAGTTTCCTGAAACCCAAACTATTGCGGGATGCGAGGTAGTCTCATCTATGATATATCTTAGAGCTCTAGTTAAAAACACAGGCAGTTGTGAATCAGAAATTAGAAGACGCATTCAACTAGCAAGAGCAGCAATGAGTGAACTAAACGGGGTCTGGCGTGATCGTCACATTACTATGACAAACAAAAAGAGACTCGTTTCAACTCTGGTCTTTTCCATATTTTACTATGCATGCGAGACATGGACAGTCAAAGAATCAGATCGACGACGTATAGACGCCTTTGAAATGTGGACATGGAGACGCCTGCTTCGAATTCCATGGACGGCTCGCCGTACAAATATCTCGGTTCTGGATGAAATTAAACCGGATCAGCGTCTCTCCAGTACCGTTTACTCTAGAATTTTAAAGTTCTTTGGCCATATCCATCGAAGTGATCACAAATGGAGCGGTTGGTGGTCCAAGGAAGGCCTCAGACTCAACGCCAACGAGGAAGATCTCCACAGCGATGGGCGGACATTACTAAAAAGCTTATCAAGAAACAGTATACTGAGGCAATACATATAACTGATGACCGCGACCAGTGGAGAAATATTATCAATCAAACTGTCCGAGCTGCTGAAGCCCAATTATGAACCACAACACATCTACTAAGATGTTAATGACTGTGATGATGATGAATTGGTAAGCATAGCTTGCACGACACAAAAAATGATAATGGACACCGGCGAACACAATTCGCAATATCTAATAAAATGATCGTTAAATCCACCCAATTCGAGAGAAAGGACATTTACAAGGTCACATGGGTTTCAAATGATGAAAGAACACGAAATTAAATAGATCATGTCCTCATTGACGCAAGGCACTCTAGTAGCATTATTAATTCGCGAAGTATGAGCGGAGCTGACAGCGATAGCGATCACTTTCTGTTGAAATCTAAGTTAAGAACGCGATTATCAATACAGAAACTGAAACAAAAAGGGAAATGAGAAATATGGAACATAGAAGCCCTACAAAGCAACAGATTCCAATTGCTGGGAGAGGAAGAGCATAATGTAGAGTTGAAACAAGCATGGCAGCAAGTGGCGTCAGTTATAGAACAAGCAGCCAAAGAAACCATTGGAAAAAAGAGGACTTGCCCAAAACGGAAATGGTTTGACAAAGGAAATTCTGGAAATACAAACGAAAAAAAGATTGAAAATGCTACAAGACCCCAGATATGAGAACAAAGCAGATTTTAACAGAACAAGAGCACAAACAAGGCGACTATTAAGAACTAAAAAGAGGAGCTACCTAGAACAGCAAATCCGGGAAATGGACAGAAGTGGCAAGAGGAATCAAATAAGGAAATTCTTAATGAAGTGAAGTCAGTCAGAAAAGGTGTAAGTGTTGGAGTAACACAGCCTATGACAAATGAAGCAGGTGGAACTTATAATGATAGAAACGGAAACCGTCGAAAGCAAATATTACGTTTCATTCTGCAGATATCAGTTTTATGATAGAACAAACGAGAAAGAAGCCGAGAACTTTTAAAATTATTATGGGATGATGGGGACGAGATTCTCACGAGAACTATTTCCGAAGCGAAAATTGAAACGTCAATAAACTAACTTTAACCTTTAATTGTGGCTTATTCCCATTTAAATATTAATAACGAGGTATGCTACAAATACTGACATAGTCAAGTCTGTCTGTTCCCTCTAGAGATTCTACAGATTCTGTCTCCGGCTTCTGTACACATTGAAGCTTTTTTTTTTAATTAAAGTGTTTGTTTGTCCTTGTGTAGTGTAATGTGATGTCCCATTTTATATTTATGACATTCTACTCTTGTCGGATAGGCCGCAATTGACGAAATGCCCCTGAAGATGATTGAAAGTACTTGGACAAGATTAAATTAATTAAACTGTGCTCGATATTTTCCTTTTATTTGATCAAAGTTCGTTTATTCGAGCATTCAACCTTATATCAGTATTAAATATATGTATTTAAACTTTTTTCTTGCGCTTTAATAACATTAAACAGTTATAATAGTAGGAGAAAGTTGTTGGTGATTAAATAAAGTCTCTAAATAAAACATTAAAAATATAATATCTTACCTATTTTGTCACCCTTCTGCCTTATATTAACAACTGCTCCACATATTTCCTCAGAATTTTCAAAGGCTTCCCCAATAAGGCATAATATCTAAAAGTATGTTTCCTTTATTTTCTATTAATACTCCAATTTATAAAAATAAATGTATATTTTATGTATGTATAAAAAATGCACCCTAGTGGCCAAAATTCTGGAAACTTTACAAAAATGTTAGTTATGTTATCAGCATTCTTGTTTATCACACGACTTATCTTATTTACAAAATTATCTATACCTATTCCCCTTTAACGATGAAAATAGGAAATGTTGTTTGGTTCGTCAAAAGGACAATGTATTAATTCTTTCTCTATACCGATATCGTTCTATCTTTATAGCGAAGACTTTTCGACGTTCAATAGTCAATTCAATTCACGACTTCTCACTTCCAGTTTCAGTTGTGTCCAAGAGGGCGGTAGCAGGAAGAAATTGCGGAAACCTTAGCGCTATGCTTCAGAGGTTCCAGCAGCAGCGTATGAACCATACTGTGGTAAGGACAAAAACTTATGTCTTTTACAACAGCTGAGAATTGAGAATTTTAAGGCATCTGAGGGTTGGCTGAGCAAGTGGAACTACAAACCCAAACAAGAGTGCGTAACGAGATGTTGAGTGTAAAGGGAAAAATTCTTCTGCTTGTAAACAATTATCCAGTGTACACAATTATCTCATCCTGTAATGTGCGACCTTCAAAACATTGAAGTTAGTTTCCTGTCAGTGAAAAAAATGAGTGTCTTTCAATCCATGGACAAAGTGTAATCAAGAGTTTAAAAAGCCATTGCAGAAGACTTTTGATGGAATCGGTTTAGAACAATGGCGATTTTTTAAACTAAACGTTCTTGACGCCATTCTAATGATTAGTAAATCCTAGCACAGGGTGATAAACAATACGATAAAACATTCCTTCAAACACGCAGGATGTCTGGAAGATCAAGGATTGACTGAGAATGAAGATGACCTGCCGTTAGCTGCTTGGGCCAGACAGTTTGAACTTCCTATCACCTAAGGACCGGAAGAGCTAACTGATTTCGAACAAGTTGATAAAAATGTAGCTACAACATCTGGATTTTCTGACAAGGATATCCTACAAGCAGTTCATATAGAAGAAGAAAATAGTGACCCGGAAGTGGACGTAGAGCCAAAACCAGTTCCGACCCCTTAGCAGCCATTGGATACGGCAAAAGTATTTCATCGACCAGAAAGACGATATGAGTGGTGTGGAAGATGTTATGCGTCTTCATGACGAGGTCAGGTCAGTTCTATGGAAAGTTGAGGATGTGAAGATAGAGATGACATCAAAAAAATATTCTGAAGAAATTGGAAATATGTTGCTTAGGATAGAGACAAATGAAGGAGTTGGGGAGGCCTATGTCCAAAAATGGATGATAAAAGGCTAAAAAGAAGAAGTTACTTATATAGGATGTATAAATTTAGAAAAGAATTGTATAGATACAATTGATAATTTGTGTACATTATTTTGAAACTGTTTAAAAACAAGTATTTTTCTCAGATATGCATTTTTGATAAACAGCAAGAAATTGTCACAACATGTTAATTTTAACAATCACACCAATTTAGAAATGTTGTCTAGACCGGACACTAAAACATCACAGAAAACAATAAATGTCAAGTAACACAGACTAAGAGAGAAATGATCAAACTTGGGTGTACAACATATAGTCAATTTTCTAAACACTGCATGTATGATAGTGCAATAGCATCACTTGACCCTCATATTGTCCTATTACTTACATGTATCGCTAGTAAACAAAATAATATTAACATTTTATTTACTACTTTAGATGACTCCAGTTCATATTTATAAGAATATAGATTAATTACAATGGGTTGAGTTTACCGAAAGTACAAGCTGATTATAGCTGCAAATGTCAAACATGGAACAACAAATTTCGGTATATAAAATGTTGGCATGTTTTTATAATGTAGATGTAGATGCTGTATGATTCAAATATAAAAAGATAAAGCTTTAGAAAAGTACATTTTGTTGGATAGGCTGACGTCACGTTGCCATGGCAACCGTGAACGCTTATGCAGATGGATTCCGCATTTGAAAAATTATATTCACCTATTCCTGAATCGTACACGGCTAGTGACACAGGTCAGGACTTGGCCATCAATTACCTACCGCTAATAAAGCTAGTTGACTTTTTTAATTTGTAGATTAATTAAAAGAGAATAAATAACTTATTTCAGAATTTAGATATAATAATGTTGCTTTCATTTTTTATTTATTTGTCTCAATTTAATTATATTTTTTTGGTGAGCCTCACCTTCACCTACTTCAGCTGGCCAGCCGCCGCTGGTTATCTACATAATAAATGCTTTTTTACTGCATTGATTGGTCTACATTTAAAACAATATTGATATATCAATAACAACAAAGATATAAATAAGTATTTATCAATAAATATAACAGAGCAATGTTTATGATACTTACAATATCCAACCAGTATCTATCTAAATCATTGTTTCTTTGTTTCTTTTCTAAGCTGAGCAGCCATCTGCCTCCTCGTTTATTGGCATCATCTTCCCACATTGGTCTAATTCCTTTCTTGAATAAGGAATAATCAGTTCCTTGCCTCAATTCACTTGAAGGTTTGATGTGGTTATAAAGGCTAAATAAATAAAAACCACACTAATTATCTTGATACACAGAACAAGTCAGCAAACAAAAATCTAGTTTATGGAAAAAAATATGTAAAGTACAATTTTATTTTTATTTTTAAATTTTTTATTTGCCTCAATAATCAGTTAGTTATAGCTACTACAGAAACAGAAAATATTTACAATACATCAATCACAATACAGTATAATATACCACCATTTGTATTTTTTTTTTGTGAAAGTTTCTTAAATGGACAATTGAAGAATATTTCTTATAAAGTATGATTTTATTGCATAGCAGTTAATGCATTTAACCATCTAACCGGTAAGTCGTCCCTGATGATAACATTCCATTAATTCAAATAATTTAATAAGTAACATGTTGTGTCGATCAAACCGTTTAGGCGTCTTTTAGTATGTTTCAAAGTAATACATTGTTGACAGTTTGAAAATTGTATGATGCGTCATTCAAAATGTATTACCAGTCGAGTAGGAACAATAAGTGAGTAGACACGTATTTATTATTGCTCCGTATTAGGAACAAAAAAAAATTGTAATAGATAAATCTAAGTATCGGATTACACTAGGAATTTTTGTGGTGAGTATATAAATACATATATTTTCCTAATTTATTGTTCAATATTGTGCAATATATAGTTTGTTCTCTGTATTTGTTACATTGTATTGTCATCCTCTGGGATGACAAAACGGTTTACGTGAAATTTTTTTTAATTCACTATTGTTCTTGATAAAACTTTTTGTGAATTTTGAGTTGTTTTTATCAATAAATTTATGTTTGTTGGTTTGTAGAAAGACAAAAACAATAACCAATGGACGGACAGCTACCACAACGATTTTTCATTAGAAAAACATCAGAGTACAATGAATTGGAAAGACAAAAGAAGTATAATTTGTTAGATATGTCTGAAGAAGAACGACAGGAGTTCATGAACTGTATTGAAAGTTCTGAGGAAAAAGAGGAGGGTGATTTCGACGATGATGATGACATTGCAGATCCAAATTATGTACCAACTGATATAACTCCGGTAGATGAGCAGTGTATTTCCGAATGCATCGAAGAAATGAATACAGCTGAGTCCAGTGAAACTTTCATGGAAACTGTAGATTTTAGTAATATTGAAGAACATTGTTTAGAAGTTTCAATACCGGAACCAACACCACATAAAGCAGATATTTTAGCGCCAAGTACAGCAGCAAAAACAGTGAAAGCTCCAAAGAGATCTCCATTACCAGTTATACAGTCTTCTGGACCTCAAATTGTGCCATCTGCAGGTGGATTTACCGGTTCAGGTATTGTCAAAAATATATCAAGAAATTATGTAGACACCTCATTTGTTTCTGTTTTTCCAGGTTTAGATGCAATAAAGAAGGATTCAACCGAGTTTTCGAATATACGATGGAGAAAAAAAAACATGAAATTGCATATAAATGAAATAGCCTTCAGAGGCAACAACAATTTGCCTGACAATGTGACTCATCTGTCATCACCAATGCAGTATTTCAATTATTACTTCAATAAAGAAGTTATGACTTTGATTGTTGAAGAAACAAATCGAGCTGCTTTTATTGCCAACTCAAATTTCACAACAAATTTTGAGGACATGTATCATTACATCAGTATTTTGCTGTACATGTCGATCTATAAGTGTCCAAACTTGGAAATTTATTGGGGAAAAACGCATTTCAACCAATCCAGTCCACTATGAAGCTACAGAAATTTGAACTGACCAAAAGATGTTTATGGTTTGAGGATGAGAGTCGACGTGCCAATGTGTGCCAAAAGTGCGACCTACATTTGTGTTGCTCTAACTCAAAAAATTGTTTCTACGATTATCATATATAAATAATGTAATTTCTTTGACTGTTATTTTGTTAAAAATAGATTTAACGAAATATGCTGTTTTATTTCACTTAAACTATTTTGTCGTCCATGAGGATGTTTTACGTATTTTTTACCTGGTGAATCAGCCAATAAGGAAATCTTTATGGGAACTTCATATTCGTCATTGTCATAGCAAGATTAACCAGAAACAAAAATGTCTACATGAAAATATGCACTATTTCAAATTTTCCAGTTAGAGGGTTAAAATCCTCATGTATATAGAGGCTGATGATATACTGAAGAAATTCATGTGGCTCTGACTTAAGAAGAGAACTACATGTTTCAATGTCATTCACACACAATGTGTTAACATATAGACTGGAACACTCATTCGTAACAAGATGAAATATTGTTGATTATGGATACAAAGATTTCAAAATTTTAGTCTCAAATAAATCAAGCTGAACATCTGACTAGATTCAAAATGTTTTGTTTATGGAAACTTGACGAAACCATATTATATTATCAATATAATCTTTTCACTGAAGGGTGTATGTGTTTTAATTGATGCAATTTCAAATAGTTGATAATCTGCATGAAAATTTTTTTATTTTCAGTTACAATTAATTTTGGCAATTTGCATAACTTACTTTTTATGTACAAACACAAACAACTTTAAAATAATTGAAGGGCTTGGAACGTGTTCTGATACATTTTGTTTGAAAATTTAGATATCTTTGTAGATGAAGGCATTATGTGCTATTATTTTTCATGGCACCATCTACCATTCCGTTCTAGCCATAATTTAATATTTAGTTAGTTGGTGAAGGGGTTATGATACACTAACATGCAGAATGTTTGGAAGAAGAAGGTGCTATGTGTCTTCAGCACATAACACCTTCATCCACTTAGTCACTGTGCTTTGTTGCCTTTGTGAACTAAGGTGCAGCTGCTTGTTGAGATGAGAAGAAGTAAACAAACACTAGACCTGGCTCTTAGCAATAAAAAGAAGACAGTTATGAAGGTAATCTTGATGAAATAACTAGCCTAAAATAATATACTAAAATTAATTACCATTAAAAATAAATTATAACATTGCTTTACACACATCAATGATTTTGAAGTTATGTTAAAAGTTAAACAAAATGTTATAATTATTGTTTGGTTTCAGGTGAAGACCAAGATGCGAGTTGCATTTTTGACAATCCATCAAGTGATGAATTTGTACCAGACTCAGACATCAGACTCTTCTAGAAGGTTTTGTTCTTGTCAAGATAAAACTAATTTTCTAGAATACCCTTCAACAAGTACAAATTCTGCAGCAAAAATACATCCACAGCCTGATAGGGAAAGTGATGTGGTAAGCCAGGAAATTCACACTTCAAAAACAAATGGTAGGTGTGTTGAGGATAGGTTAGAGTGGTGAGTAGCTCTAGTAATGGTGACCAGACTAATCTAGATGTAGAACCACAAGTAAAAAAACAAAAATTGTCCAGGAAGTGACAGAAAAACAAACAAACAATGCAAAAAGATATGCGGCTGCTAAAGCCGGGGAAATGTGGGGAAAGTTATGTATCTCATATAGGTATAGTGATTACTGGCAAGTGCATGAATGAGGATAACATTATTTATAATGAGAAGTACTGATTAAAATGTTCAACTAGGATTAACGAGGATAAAAGAGTTTCAATTTTTAATGACTTTAATGAACAGCAAAAATGTAATTCTTTTTAAACCAATTTCAAAAGTGAACCTCAGCAAAAATGCAAGGGTGCGATCAGGCATAAAACTGGATTTTTTTAAGTACACTACCTACTTAAGCAAGTAAGTATCTCTTATCAAAAACAAAAAAAAAAAGGTTTGTCAGCACCAGATTTAAACAGATGGGGCAAGTATAAAAACAGATGTCTGGCTTATTAAACTTAATCCAGATGTAAAAAAATATGTTATGGAATATATTGCTTAATTTTTTGCTGAGGTGTCTCATTATTCTAGAGCTGAGAATCCAAACAAAAATACTTATCACTTTTGTTGTAGGTATTTAAAATGTACAAGCTTTACATTGAGCAATGCAGACTAGACCAAGTTTCAGACATATTCTTAGTAAAAGAGTCCGTGTACAGATTTATTTATAATGATGAATCCAATTTATCCATTGGACAAACTAATAGTGATACATATAGTACATGTGATAGTGAGCAATGTTCAAAAGAACATGTTAATTTTTATAAATCTGCATTTGGGGATTAAAAAGCTGACAGAGAAAGTGCCAATGTGTTAAACGATGTTGAATATATTACTATTGATCTACAATAGACTATGCCATTATTGCCTCATTTTTACACATCAAAAGGTTTTTAAAAAAGACAGATGTGGTTTTACAATCTTGGCCTGCATATAATTACAAAAAATGTAGACAGGTGCCTATTTCTTAAATGGGCAAAAGACATAGCAAATTGTGGCAGTATAGAAGTTGCAAGTTCACTATTGAGTGCGGTTTAGAGTGATGAACACTTTGAGAAAAAAATTATATGCAAGTGTGGTCTAAGTTTTGTGGTGGTCACAATAAGAATTTCCAGATTATCTTTCTATATCAGTACTTGATTTTGAAAAGGTACTTCAAAACTATAGACCATAAATTTTCAGAGGTAGCTCACTCTAACCTAGACTCACAACATGACTTTGGTTGTATTGAAAAAAAAACCTACAGAAACAACCTAATGTTTTTACCAAATGAGTATCAACAGATAATACTGCAAAAAGCCGAAGGAAACCAGGTTATAAATATACAACCTCACTTTAGAAACATTGAGGAATTAGCTACATCTATAAAACTAGTCAAGCCGAAAAAATATCTCCTTGGAGAGACTGTTCAATTTAAAATAGCATCCAATGGAGAAGGATAGATAAACTTGGCAGTTATCTGTTCAAATATAGCTACAACCCCATCATGCTGTTCAAGAAAGTGGGCATTCAATATAATAGGTCTACCAATAACAAAAATAAAACTATGTGTGTTATAGCCTGAAACTTCGTAGTTCCAAGAATAAACGAGAAGATTGGCAGCTTGCCTGCAAAGAAAAAAAAGAAGACGTGAAACCATATTTACCCCTTGAAATATAGCACCTTCACCTTCCAAGTGCTTTAATTTACTTAGGATAATAAATACTAATATTATATCTATTTTATGCATTGGAGTTATCAACGTCAACATCAACTTGTACCCTTTATCTACACCATTTGGTTTTGTGCTTGAATCTTCAAATTTAAAAAGATGGCTATTGCACCCTGAGTTGAAGCACTAGAATTTATATGCAAGTTATACCAGATTTACCTTTCCATCATATTTCTTTCCCAAGTTTGAAATATACTACCATTTCAAGCAGAAATTGATTATTGTATGAATCTTTGTTCACTTATGTAGAAATTATATTGTTATTGGTATATTTCTTTTTAAAAACTTGTTAAAGAATATTAACATATATTAACATTTACTTAAACTAATTTTACTACAATTTGCATTAGAATTTCAATTAGACTATATAAATAACTAATTGAACTGTATGCTTATGCTAGAGAAGAGCATGATGCAGCAATTATTAACTTTGGAGCTATAAGTTCTGACTTTAAAGAATACAATGTGGTAGTTTTTCTTAAAAATAATATCAACAACTGCTCCCTATTTTGACATTTATACCAGATTAACCTTTTATTGCATACCTCCAGAAGTCCTCCACGGTTTGGAAAGTGGCAATTTCTTTTTGATTTTTTTCCCATGCCTGGGTTCTATCATTTTCATAATACCATAGAGTCCAAGCATTTTGTAATGGGTGTTTAATAGAAAAGTCCATGGGTATTTCTAAATCGTTGTCGTTTTTCTGTTCGTTTTTGTCGATCTGAAAGGAAGTCATTTGTTATTTCAACTTAACTATCAATGGGATCATAGCTCACTAAACCGATTTTATACAACTTTTTCTTGGAACTACAATGACAATATGGCAGTTTTTTATCATCATGTGAAAGTTTTTCTGTTTCCTCGGTAACACAGCAAAATATCGGTCTTTAATTATGTAAAGAGCTTAATTAATGACAATTTAATAATTTAAACAGTAATTTACCTCATTTTCTATAGAATTTGTAGACATTTTAGAAGCAAAATTATAATCCTGTAAAACGAATTTTACAGGTTATGTTAAGAGGGGTCAGGGAGCAGGACTGCCAACGACTTAATGACAAATGTCACTAAATTATTTTTTGTTTGTGCCAAATAAAAATTTTAAAATTTCATGCCAATTCATAAAATTATCAATATAATCATTACCAAAGTTTAAAGTTAGTAGAAGATAATTAATTTTTGTATAATTTTTAACATTGCCATTGATAAAATATTTAGGATGTTTACCATTCTTAAAAATATATTTTTTTATTAGATGGTGCTAACAAATTCATTTTTCAATTGTGCTAATCCTACATACTGAAGTTTCAAAACGGTGTATTTAATTATGGCCAAGAAATGTGGTGAAATTCCATTAAAGTAGGCAATTCTTTTTACAGGTATGTAGTTCCATAATATTACCAGAGATATTCCAACTAGCTTCTAGAGCATGACTATGACCCACTATTCTGTGCAGACTTGCGCAGTTCATTTGTATTCTAAACACCGAAGTGTCAATGAGGTTTATAATATCTATTTTATTAAATGATGAATAAATAGTTCCTCGAAAAGCTCTGTTTTTTTAAATATTTTTTGTTGCGCATATGTTTCCAATAAAAATGTGTTATACAGAGTGTGATGTCATGTAAATACTGATGCCAACTTTATTATTTTCGATGGAACACAAGGTGTATTATTTAGTTATTGGATACAATACAAAATACAACGAACTTTATCAATATAATGGATTGCCATGCTTTTATTTAACTGTTTTGATTATACAATGTATTAAAGGCACAATCCCTTCTATATTAACTTTTAAATATATAGCCTTTAAGATACCTACTTATGTACATTCCATTTCACACCTGGAAAAAATATAGGCAGGTTTCATTTATTTGACATATCTATTTTAAAAGAATATAGGTACATATCTTAGAGTACTATATACATTATTAAAAACAAGTTGAGATACGAAAATGAACTCGCTCTTCTTTATTGAAATTAGGTATAGAACCTTTTAAAGTCATAAGGAGACACGCAGAGAGTGATCTATTCATTAACTACCCTGTATCCTAAAATAAATAATTAAAACTATAACATGCAATATATCAAAGTTCTGGGAATTTTGTGCATAATCCAAAAAATTTATAATATACCTAACCAATGTTTCA
Organism: Diabrotica balteata; assembly: GCA_918026665.1. Taxonomy (NCBI): domain Eukaryota; kingdom Metazoa; phylum Arthropoda; class Insecta; order Coleoptera; family Chrysomelidae; genus Diabrotica; species Diabrotica balteata. The sequence goes on along the minus strand of OU898278.1, from coordinate 147,422,555 downwards.
TTTAAAATAAGAAAGTTTTGATAGTAATTGATATATAACATCAGTCAACATCCTGTATATAAAATAACAAATTTTTATTTGAAACAATGCGCTAAAAGTCTTTTTTAAAATACTTTTTAAAACTATTTTAGAAAATCTTTAATTTTTATTTGCTATTAGTTAATATTAATTTTAGAGTTATTCTTATGCAACCAACAATACACATAAACCTCATTGTCACATTTAGATGTGGATAAAAATGAACTCCGCAAGTCTACACAGAATAGTGGGTCAGGCTCTAGACACTAGTAGCGTTCTAGTAGATATTACACATCTCTGCATATTACAGATAAACTCGGTTCGCTATTCTCAGTCCGAACTGTCTATTGAATTTAGTAATTATTTTTTTGCGAAGTTAGTTACTTTTTGACAGACTAAAAGTGACTGGAAATTACTATACAACCAAGCATACGTACTCATAGTAAATATTAATAGTAAACCGTCGAGTTAGAATCTAGTAAACTAACTAAATAATAAATAAAATAGAACTTTGCGAATTACCGACAATCAATATTTATTTATCTGCACCATGTAGTAAATAGTTATGTTAAATTATAACATCTAAAATATATTTTTTACCCAAAATTTGATAGGTTTAGTATACACTTCCACTATTTAGAATAATTCTTCTTTTTTTCAAAGAAAGAAGTCTGCAATACTGCAATAGTAGTTTACTTGATTAATACTAAGAAGTACGGATTGTTGTGTTGTAGGTTTCCGATGGTTTCCGACAATGAATCTGTCAAAATATGCCCGAGATAAGCGAATGGAGTATATACTCGGTTCGCTATTCCCAGTCCGAAGTGTCTAGTTAATTTAGTAATTATTTTTTTGCGGACACCAACAAGGACACGTGCTCATAGCGCATTTCGTCGACCTTTTTTGTAAACTTATAGCACGGCTTATACTAATATTCTATTATTCCTATCATAAACTAGTTTTGGACGACCCGGGATTTTACCTTTTTCATCTAACGTATTTTATTAAATAGATTATATAACACAATATTGAGTAAGTTTTGTGATTATATATCATTTAAAATATTGTTTATTTGGCATTATTATCATCACTTTTTAAAAAGAAATAAATTAACTGCAAAATATTAAACGTTTATTTAAAATATTCTCAAGAAGCTCAAGCTAAAAACTACAAAACTTCAAAAGTTGATTGTCTAAATTTGACGCAACTCAACGATATAAATTAAATTAGCCTAACTTTCTTATAGAATAAGTTTATATATATATATATATATATATATATAATATATATATATATATATATATATATATATATATATATATATATATATATATATATATATAATAGAAACTTATATTACTTTCTTTATACATGCTATAAATTCCTCAGCGAATTTGATTTTTGACGCTATGTCAAACTGAACTGGATGCCAAGGTCCATTCGCTTATCTCGGGCATATTTTGACAGATTCATAGTCGGAAACCTGCAACACAAAAATTCCACTAGTGTCTAGAGCCTTTTTTTCTTCTTTTATGAGGGGGAGTAATCCAAATGTTCGAAATATACCTCGGTCCTAGAAGGCGGGCAGAACAGCCTTGGTTATGCAGGACTCGTCCAGCGTGGCCACGATGATATCCGAAGCCGCTCGCTCGGGTTGTTCGGACCTATCGCCGCCAAGCCAGAGACCTACCTGCTAAAAAAACATTCTCCTCAGCGGTGACTAGCGGCCGGATCGCCCTGATTGGGACGCAACCTCGGCACGGCATTCACCCGAACTTTCATTCACGAACAATTCTCACGCATTCTAGCACTTCCTCACTACGACGGAATTCTTCTCTCCCTCTATTCCTCCTTATTAATGTTAAATCTCACTCATTCTGCCTTATCTTCTTGCTTGGTCCTGGGCACATTGCCTATCTTCGGGTCGCCTTTCTTCTTGTTCCTTCCTTTCCAATGTTTTCCTCACATATCTCTCAACTGCTTTCTACCGATCTGACGACCTAAGCATCACCAGTTCCGTGACTGATTGCACCCTACCTCCTAGCTCTCTCTCAAGCAGGCTCCTCTCAATTATCCATCTATCGCATACCAATAGAGTATGTGAGACAGTGTCCGATATTTCACAATACAGGCATTTGTCATTTTCTACCTTTCCAAATCTGTAAAGGTATGCCCTGAAGCAACCATGTCCTGTGAGCATCTGCGTCAGGAAATAATCCAAACGCCGGTGCCCGCAATCCATCCATTTTCTCATGTTAGGAATCAACGACTTCGTCCACTGCGCCATCCTTCTCATCTCATCCCATTTCTCTTGCCACACCATAATGGACCTTTCCCTTTTTTCTTTTTTTAAACGTTCTATTGCTATGTCTTCATTTCTTCTCTCGTATATTTTTCCTCTTTCCTTCATTAGTGAATCGTTTCTGTATGCACGTTCTGTATGCACACGCCACCCTCAATAGGCTCTTCCTATCTACTCGGATGAGCTGTTTTCTGTACGCCTTTGTTAAAACTGCAGAACTCCAGACCAGCGCAGCGTAGAGGACGATCGATTGCGCAACAGAATGAAGGGCCCTCCTCCTCTCAGTTTTGGGCCCTCCGATGTTGGGCATGATCCCTCCCAATGCTGCGGATCTCACCGCTGCTCTTTGAGTTACAACTTTTACGTGCTCCCTCCACTTTCCGTTTTGACTCAGAGTCACCCCTAAATACCTCACGCATTTCTTTGGAACCACTGTCTTTCCTGCACATTCAAATGATATCCCGTCCCTTTTTCCTTGGCTCCTTGAGAATTATAGCCTCGGTCTTACCCCCAGCCAGTTCTAGCTCGTGCATTTTCATCCATTCCTCAACTTGGTTGCATGTGCGCTGTGCACCAAAGATAAGGTCCTCCCTGTCCCGCGCCACTACCAGCATAGCGAGGTCGTCCGTAAATGCGAATGGGGTTACACCCTCTCCATATTGTTGGCTCACAACTCCGTCATATGCCAAGTTCCATAGCGTGGGTCCTAGGACCGACCCATGCGGCACTCCAGCCGTCACGTCAACCACTACTCCTTTTTCTACCACAATTATCCTCTCTGACAAATAGTCGGAGACCAAATTCATCAAGTACCTCGGACACCTTCTCTCTCGTAGAGCCTTCATTACCTCTTTCCATTTTAATGTGTTGAAAGCATTCCGGACGTCAAACAACAGTAGGATTGCCCACCTCTGATTAACCCCTACTCCGGAACTCCCGAAAGACTTTCATTAGAGCATCCACCGTGCTCCTGTTCTTTCTGAAACCGTATTGCCTGAGTGACAGCCTGCCTGACTCTTCAATCACTGTGTCTATTCGCCCTCTTAAGAGCCTCTCGTATAATTTATCTATGCACCGCAAAATTATAGGCCAATAAGCTTACTATCTGCAATCAGCAAGATTGTAAAGAGAGTAATACTTAGCAGACTCCAAGCTGAAACAGATAGTTTAGATATTATACCCGAAGCACAATTAGGTTTCAGATCAGAGCACTCCAGTGAACTACAAGTACTCAGATTAACAGAGTACATAGATTGGATTTAACGAAAAACAATACACAGGAGCTGCTTTTCTAGACGTAAGCAAAACTTTCGACAGAGTCTGGCATAAATGACATATTTATAAAATGATAAGATACGGTCACAGTGGAGCAATGACAAGACTAATCTCTTCGTACTTAAGCAACCGTAGTTTCAGAGTTTGAATAGGACAAGTCCTGTCCGAATTCGGAAACCCGGAGGACGTAGTACCACAGGGAGCGGTATTGTCACCTCTACCGTACACAATGTACATAGCAGACATACCTAGAACATCAGGTACATTACTAAGTCTATATGCCGACGACACAGCGATAGCTACCAAACATAGAAACATAGACTTAGCGGTAAACAACCTACAAACAGCATTAGATGACATAGAAGAATGGAGTTTAAATGAAAATAGTTTTAAACTCCGAAAAGTCGCAGGCTATACTTTTCAAAAATAGGCACTAGCAACCAGAAGAACAAGTGACTATGTAAAACAACGCCATCGAGTGGAAGAACGAAAGGACTAATAAATAGTATAATTCTTCCTATACTAATATACCTATGCATCTCTCGCGTCCTAAGAAAAGCAGCCAACCTACAAAAAAAAAACCAAAGGAAAACTCATAAAAAACGACCTCGGTCCCAAAAAAAATTTAAAAATACTAACAAAAACCGGCGCAAGCCAACAAAAAAAATTAACAAAAACCGGGGCACGTAGGGCCCAACCCCTTGAGCAACAAGTCTTCGAACTGTTTTAGTTCGCGGATAAGCCACATTAGGATAACAGGATCAAAGCGACAATGTGCTGTTCTGAGTTTGATTCGGTTAGGAAACCACGTTGGAGTTCTATTACCCAGGACTCCCACATGAAGAGCATTTGGCTGATCGTTGTGCCCCTATCGCGCATCAGAGTGTTATAGTTGGGAAAAGGGATGTTCTGGAGCATTGGAGCGGTGGAGTTTTGAAGCGCTGTTGCTACTCAAGTTAATACACCTGGTTTCAATGAATTGTTACACCTGAACGTAATTCTTAGGGCCGAACATGTCGCACAGGAATTAATTAAATTGCTTGCTTGCTTGCAATAGACTTTTTTTGGACTTTGTCTCACCATGCTCACTCCCAGTGGAATACCTTTTATATCACCATCATGCCTCAAGCCGATCTTAGAACATTAATCAAAATTGTATCTCATTGCATCCAAATCGTCATCTGTACAGTTAACAAACAGGTACCAAACCAATGACTTTCTTCTTCTTTATATGCCATACTTCGAGTGGCATGCGCCTACAGGACTGTGTTTCTGGCAGCCTTGTGGACCGTCACTGGATGTGTTACGTTACATGTTTTGGCGGTGGAAAGAAAAGAGCTCTATGAAAGAAGAGGCCCAAACCTTACTATGGCCGAGAGAAGACAGGAAAAGAAAAGGTCAATTGAAAGATGGTAAAAAGAATGGAAGAACACGGAGGATGTGGCACAGTGGACGAAAATGATAATGCAATCCCAAACATAACAGATTGGGTGGACTGTGGCCACAGGCGACTGGATTATTTCCTGACGCAGGTGCTCATAGGACACGGGTGTTTTAGGGAATATCTCTCTAGGTTCGAAAAGGCTGAGACAGATGAATGCCGTGATCAAGAAAAAAAAAAGTAAGAAAGACAGCTGGACCAACGGCAAAAGTATGAGAGAAACATGCTTAAAATTGAAGCTAGAAAAGTGGGTCAGACTGTGTGAAATAGAATGCGTTAGTCAGACTGTGGGGAACGAGGAAATGCTCGTCTGGGAGTGATGCCGTTCTAGGAGCGATGAGGGTCTTCTAAGCGCTACCTGAAACGAGACAGGGAGCCTCCTTGCTGATGAATAGGGTGTGGATGTGGATGAATGGAAAATTAATGAATGAAGGTAGTCTGTCAGAGAAGGGTCTGTTTTAGCAGGTAGGCATTCGGCGTAGACTCGGCGACGAGAGGGCATTTTAAAGTACCTCGGGAACTATCACTGGAAGTACGAAGAACGAATTCTGCACTAAGATCAGTCAGGCGGCGTCCTGGACTGAGATGTCTTTTGAAGATTCCAGAACCCCTCTATAAAAACGAAAAAAAGCTACTTAGCTAGATACTACGACTTCATGTTTTTCAGGCTCTTGAAAGCGGCGACTTAGGCAATAGGTACTTTTTGGTTTTTGTAGTGAAAAGCAAAAAAAAAAACATCATTCACACCAAAAAGGCGGATACATCAACTCTGACACTAACAAAATTATAGAAAGGGCTAAATACTACATTGAACCTATAGTCTGTTGGTTGTAATATATTAAATTTCTACTATCTTAGTACAATAAAAGATACCTAGCCGTTCACTGACGTCTTAAGAATACTTAATTGTGTTATCGAATGCGGTTTCACTGTGTTTTCTATTGATTTATTATTATTTTAAGGATTTCTTCGATATCGAATAATCATAAGGAAGAGAAGAAACAACGAAAGATATTTGGTATCTAACCCATTCTTCTAACCCATTAATTTGTTCATATTAGTTTATTTTTGTAATTTTATATTTCTTATATAAGAGTCGATATTCATTTATTACATATTATATATTTATTATATATTTCCTTACATATTAAAGATCGTTAATACGCCATTACTGTTTATAATTATTACTGTCTTCCGAATTTTTCTGCTATTGTAAGTAGGTATTCTAGATTTACCAATGAACCATATTTATTTATTTTAAGTCCAGTTTCGCATCAAGTTGTTGAAATATTTCAGCAATCGACCATCCACTTTCCGGTTTGATCATTTCTTTTCAGGTGAAGGTTAAAATATATATTATATAATACATTCTGGTTTTTTCATGAAGTTTCGAGTAGTATCTTTTTTCATTTTAAACCAGCTCATATATTATTATGAATGTGTTTTAAGACTAAATTTATTTCACATAATTTTGAAGAGAATGATTAACAATCTCATAAGTTCTTCATAATTGAGTGTAATAACATTAAATGAGATCATATTAGTATGCGAATTAAAAGGGGAAATGCATACCTTTATACAAGAAAGTTTCACTGTCTCTCTGTAGTAGCTGCATATAGGCAACCATTACGTCAACATAATTCAATTCCATAATGATATTACATAATTTTGGCTTTCTTACCGTAACTATCATACGATAAGGTAAGAATTATTTTCGATAGATAACAAGAATTGTGAATTAATTAGATATATATGTATTTCCCAAAAAACATTTAACAATATAAAAGATTTATAAAAGAGTATTTTTTTATGCATAGAGGAGAATATTTCAAACAGAAGAAGAAAATGACATTATGGCATTAAATAAAACTAAATTCAGGTGCAGGTGAAACTTCTTTATTTGACAGTGAAATTGTAAGTAAAGTAAAACACCATAATAAGCAAAATTATCAGTGTAATTATACGCTCATATCACTAAATATATTTTAATTTTAATTTACCGCGGGCTAATTGTCAAACGCAGGCGCAAGTCTACGTCGAAAAATAACGTACTATTTATTTAGCGTGTGGACCACTTTGGGCGTACTTACATGAGTAAAATCGCTTGCTAACAGTGGTGCGCTGATGAGGTTCCAGTTAGCAGCGCAAGTAGTCAAATAGGTAGGTGGTAATAAGTGTTTGTGAAAAATTTAAGTAAATTTCTAATCCGTTTTAAAAAGTGTGCCGGTACCGGTCATTACCACATAGTGAGAGTGTCAATCATCAACAAACATCATGAAGGAATACACACAAGTTACAATGCCAAACTATTCATATATGTTTAATTTCGAGTCTGATTTCATTCATCAAAAGAGCCGCACGTGGATGCAAGACAATTGGACCTCAGGCTTCTATTATGTGGGCGTTTACATGGTGCTCATTTTTGGAGGACAATATTTCATGCAGAACCGGCCTAGATTTGAATTAAGAGGTCTTTTGATTATATGGAATACTCTATTAGCCACATTTAGTATAATGGGTGCCTTTAGAACTTTACCAGAGTTTATCTACACATTGACTCATCACGGTTTGTACCATTCTGTATGCATTCCTTCCTTTATTGAAAATGATAGAGTGTCAGGTTTCTGGACTTTCATGTTTGTACTTAGTAAACTGCCAGAATTGGGTGATACTATATTTATAGTGCTTCGTAAACAGCCCTTGATCTTCCTTCATTGGTATCACCATATCACTGTGCTTTTATACTCTTGGTTCAGTTTCACTGAGTATACAGCTAGTGCTAGATGGTTTATTGTTATGAATTATTGTGTCCATTCTGTGATGTACTCCTACTATGCCTTAAAGGCAATGAGATACAACCCACCAAAGCAAATTGCCATGCTTATTACCTCACTCCAGTTACTTCAGATGTTGATAGGTTGTGCTGTTAATTTATGGGCTAGACAATTACTCCAACAGCAAGCAGAATGCCATATTACACCATTTAATATCAAATTGTCAATTACCATGTACTTCAGTTATTTTGTGTTGTTTGGAAGATTCTTCTATAAGGCATACATGTCAGGAGAGAAGAAATGGGGCAAAGCTAGGAATGCTCCAGTTACTGCAGAGTATCCATTATTAAAATCTAAGGTGCAGTAGGATATTTAAATTAATGATACATTCCAAAAATTGCAAACATTCTATTGTAGTGCTATTTTACATCGGTTTCTTTTTTTAGAGCATTGAAAATGTTGACTCCATAGTATGCTTAATTTAAGCTAAATGAATACAGGATATGTCATACATATTTTCAAATATAGCCTCTACCTTTTAGCAAACCCATATTTTGTTTTTATCTTTACTCAAATATCTTTTAACAAAGACAAGTATATTTTTAAAATATTTTTTGATCTTGTTTCCTACCATATTTTTTAAAATAAAACATGACTTTGACATTTGAATTTTAACATTTAATATTTTGTCAATACATAAGTAATTTTGTTGCAATTGTTTTTATCAAATTTATTTGTTTACTCAAGCTGAATCATATTTTAGATAATTTTAAAAAGTTTGATTAGAACATTTTACTATAAAAGAGGATGGTTTGCAGGCAAACCTTATTAGTTTTTTTTTATATAATTTCTTGAGTTGTAAAAGTTTTATTTAAGTGAAGCTGGTTTTTCTGTGGTTGTACACTTTGTGTTTCTACTATTTGTCCATTTTATTTATTTTATTTTAAACTTTCATTTCTAGTAAAGATGTCACTTAGATATTTTTTAGAATTCCATAAAATTTGCTCTGTGTATTTTTATACTATAATTTAGAGTTTTAAAGACTTTTGTAGCTAATTTTCTGCTCCTTTGTACTAGATTATTTTGCTCTTTTATTCTTTGCAGTTGTATTACTTATCACCTTTTTTTTATTTCTGTGTTTAGTTTATCAAATTCTCATTAGTTTATAGAAGACAAAGTTTGTTTTTTGTTTATTATATGATTCCATGTTCTTCACTGTTTTTAGTAAAATATTACCAATAACAGAATTCTGTGATAACTAATTTCCAAGTTTATTGGTGGCAGAAGCTTCTTTGTGAAACATTTCTTCTTGAGGTTTAGAAAATGATACCTTTTTTGTATATATTTGTTGCTGTACTTGTATTGTACTCTGCCAATAACAAATATTTATAATTCTACATATTTATAATATTCTACATATACATTATCCTTATTTACTCCTTATTTATTACTTCTTGGTGGTTTTGTAGTTTGTGGTATGTATGTGGTGTAAAGAATTCTCGATTATAATAAGAATATAACATGACATATCCTTGATTTTGTAGTAGTTGTTTGACTCAACACATGAAGTAGACTTTAAAGCTATTTAATAGTTAAAATCATTATAGTTACCAAGTGAAACTGATCTATGTTTGATGAACATTTTCAAATGGTCAGGGCGAGAAATAATAATGAGGTAATGTGCATATTGAATCTCAACTAACAGTTTGGTGCTTTTAAAAAAAGAGTAAAAATCTGATCAACAGTATAAACTTGTCCAGTGTATATTAGTTTGTAAAGATCCTAGGACATGATATAGGTATTTATTTTTATTATTAGAGCTTTTGTTCACTAAAATTTAAGCATTGCAATGGTATTTGGTATTTTTATTTATTTGTGGTCTATTACTCTACTACATTCTGACACCATATCATCATTTGATTAATCTTTTATCTCTATTGTGGGATATAATCTTTGTATCTCTGTATATTTAATATACTTCGAAATTTCCAGAACTACCTTTGCTCTCTTTTATTAAAACAAAGACCTTGCTCAAGATCGTAAATAGGTGTGTGATCATATAAGAGGAGTATTGTTAGTAACAACTTTAGATGCTACTGGAACTAAAACTCGAAATTCCAGCCAATACAACTTATCAAAAACAAGGAGGTAATTCTCAAATAACACTGACCCCCAAAGAAGAGTTCAGTCAAGTTATTTGCTGTTCTATATTGTTTATAGATTAAGAATTACAATTGAATCGAAATAGAACATAATACAAAATAATAATGGTATTTGTCTTATCAGTATACTATCAAGAAAGGACTGCAGGCTTTCCACTGATACCTGTGGAGAAATATTAAAGGCAACATTTATCAGAATGTCAAGAATGTATTGCAATTGAAAAAAAAAACACTGTAGAAAAGAAAGAAAAGAGATTCAAATAAGAGGCTATTTTGTACATTTATGGCAGTTTCATGGTACTGTTTATAGTAGTATGGAAATACTAGAACTTTTTTATACACAAATACTTTTACAGTTAAAAAGTTACAAGACTATAGCAGGTTACACAACTAGCTGAGTCTGTTATCAATCTATAGTTCAAACAACATAGACTGTGAATTAAAATTATAATAAATTATGTTGCCAAATCTGCTTTAATCAAATAGCCACTGCCACCTAGAAAATGTGCCAAAGCCAACAACATAAAAAACTTTTATATTCCCAACTTTTGAAATGTTAAGTTACCAGTACCAGAACTTGGTGTATATTATTGACCTTCAACTTGTTTATTCCCAATTAAGTTATGACAGTTTTCTTACAAAGATATACATATAATTTACAAAATTATTTCCAAATCTTAGTTTGATGGTGAAGTAGATAATGTGGGGTAATAGATTTTTAATGATTCAAAATCTGAAAACAAGTATTCTAGTAAATTTAGTATATTGTGGAAATTGTTGCTTCATATATTTTATGATTATAAAGTCAGCACCACATTAGGATGGGATATTTAAGCACAATATCTAGATATTTTGTTTACTTTTATATGACGTTTATTGAAAAAAAGAGTGACAGAGAATGTTTTGGTTTGTAAATACAAGTTACATTCAACATACAGTAAACTGCAAGACAGTTTTCCCTAGACAAAAAAATGTTGTTTTTTGTATCTTTTGAAAAGTCTGCATATTTAAATCCATTTACATGATACTTTTAACAACCAGCATAAAATACATATTTAGTTGTTCAAAGTTTGCATTGCTTGAGTTGTTCCACAGTTGGCAAGGTTTATTAATCTTATTAGCAAGTATTAAGAACAAGACAAGGAGAGAAGTACAGACAGAAGTGTTTGATATATTATGAAGTGTGCTATTAAATAAAAGGACTGCCATTGAAAAACATTTTATTTTGATTTCATACAAATTTATTTACTATCACCTATAATATATTCCATTGTTTAAAACTGTGCTGAAAGTCTTATTCTAGATGCTCCTTAAGGAGGAATGATGTTTTCTCTTTCACACATTTAACAAACTCAAATCTTGTTCATTTTAATGCACATTTGACTTTATAGAAAATAGATAGAAGCACAAGATCCAGCAAATTATTCAGATGGTCCAAAATTTGAATGTTATAGTGGGTTTGATACCCCTTCACAGATAATTTTGAATTTGCACGCACTTTCCAATATTTCCAGTTTCTTCAATCATTGCTTTCAAGTTGGATGGTTATATCATATCAGATTACTGATTTTTCAATATTGTTATTAGTTTTTAATGTGAAATGTAGACTATGCTGTTAATTATAGTTTAGTAGTAGTTACCCAAGTTTCACAAGAAGTTTAACAATATGTTTCCCTACTCTCATACTTCTTGTTGTCCAGTGAAAACATCTCTACTGAAAATGATTCAGTTACAGAAACTGAAGTTACTGATGAATGTACACATTCAAATAATTTAATGTTTGCAGGAGGTCCAATGAGATATTTGTAATAAAAAAAATTTAGTTCTTGAATAAGAATTATTTAAATAATGGAATCTTCAAATTTGAGTTGATCTTGATACTTGCTTCAAGGGAATGAATCTTTGTGAAATAACTCAAAAGAACTTACAAAACAGTTTGAGATATTTTATAACTACTTAGACTATATTATATTAAAATGACTCTATTATTCGATATTTCGGGAATGGTTAATATTCTTCTTTACTATCATACTTGTTTGATAGCTTATGGCTGAGTTAAATTAATGATATGAATAGGTATTGTTAGTCAGTGGGTCTTTTTATACTGAAATACTTTATAACATAACTACTGTTGCAATTTTTTTGAATGGTTGATCTTTTTTCAATACTATTGGTTAACAAATAAATACTTTTTCACATTTTACAGTGCCACTTTAAACAAAAAAGCTAAGGAATCTGGATTAAACAAGGAAACTATTATATTTTTATCATTATAAGAGACAAACAGTTTTTAATACAATAAAAAGAGTTGCAAGTAATGCTAAGATACTGGATATTAAGCAAATTACTCATTTTTGGTTAATAGATATGAATGTTTTGGTTCATTACTTTTATTATAGCATATTAATAAACAGAAATAACATATTATGATACATATGGAATATTTTGATATTGGATATATAAAAAATACGAAATATAAACATTGATAAGCAATATAGGTTTATCACTTTTCTAACTCACCATAGTTACAATATCGGGAACTTACATTGTTATTTACATATAAGTAGCTACTAATTTTTTTGAAAATAAATATTTTATTCGCTATCTTATCATATTTTTAAAACATTCATGGTTAATTTAAACCATAAAATTACTCTAAGTCACAACTATTTGTATATAGCAGAAAAAACTTAAACTGTTTTGTGATAAAAAAAAATGGTCTTCAGATAGGAATGTATGAAGTAAATAAAAGATCCTAGTCATTAGGTTAAATGCTGTTTATTTTAATATTTATTTTTCAAATTTGTTGCATGTCTTTGAAAAAATTATACAAGAAATGTATGGGCTTAGGAATTTTGGAACTATTGTATATGGATTCTATGTTTTGTTCTAATAAGCCATGCAGGTTATAGAAGTACAACAAGTAGCACATTGCTGTACATTATTGGCTATTATTTTAATTTTTTGATTGTAATAGTTGCTCTTTTTTCTGTTATTTATAAAATGTTAAAGTTAATAGTACTCGAACATTGAATCAGAATAACATCAGAATTATTTTAAAAATTTCTATATTTGTTTACATTGCTTGCATTGCTTATTGAAACATAGTCTATAATCTTAGTAATACATGGTTATCTTCTGATTATAAGAATAGTATTTAATAATTATTTCTTTGGTACTTTTTTTTTCGTTGGATATGTTTAGACAGTTTAGGGGAAACTGGTTCAAAATTACATATCTTCAACAAAACTTTCCAGAATATTTATCTATAACCATTCATTTAAAGTCAAATGAATTCATTCCACTTGCCAGGTATCATCATCATCATTGGCTCCACAATCCATGCTGTGTCTTGACCTGCTTAAGGATAAGTCTCTATTCTCTCCTATTCTTCACCTCGGTTTTCCAGTTTCGTAAGTAATCCCAACCTTCTCAAGTCTTCCTCCACCTAATCTTTAAATCATGCTTTGGGTCTGCCTCTCCTTCTCACTCCATCTACTCTTTGGTTATAAATATGTTTTGGCGGCTCCATCATTCATTCTCTCTATGTGACCTAACCACCGCAGCCGGTTTATTTTGATGGTCCTAATAATATCAGGTTTGTTATACAGGCGGTAAAGTTCGAAATTATAGCGTCTACGTCATAATCGGCCCTCCTGTACTCCTCCACAGATATGCCGGAGGATTTTACATTCAAAACATCTTAAACATTGTTCATCGCTCTTTGTCATTGTCCATGTTTCCGACGCGTAGGTGAGGATGGGCTTGATAAGAGTTCTGTATATCACTAGTTTCGTTCTTTTTGTAACTAGGGTTGTTGTTAATTTTTTTTTTAATCCATAATAGGCTCTATTTGCCAGATGTATTCGTCTGTTAATTTCTGCACTTACAACATAATTTTGATTAACTTGTAAGCCTAGGTATATAAACTCTCTTAATCCTTTGAAAGTATATGTTCTGATTGTTAGATCTTCGGGTTGTGCTGCTTGTATATAATTTGATACTTCCATATATTTAGTCTTACTAGTGTTACAATTTTAAGCTCTAGTCCTATTCTTTTTGTTGCTGCTTCAAGTGCCTTGAATGATTCGACCACGTCCGCCTTTCTTCTTGCAATAATTTCGATGTCATCGGCGTACGCTTGTAATTGTATGCTGCGATTAATAATAGTTCCTCTGGTTGTTATTCCAGATTCTCTTATAGCTTTTTCTAGTGCAATATTGAAGAGAAGGCATGATAGGCTGTGTTCTATCTGAGACTGGAACGTTCTCGAAACTCCGTTCTGCACTTTAACTTTACACTCTTGACAGGGTCGCTTTCACCAATTTTATTATGTGTACTAATATGCTGAATTCTATCATCGCCTTGTACAGTGCGTTTCTTTCAACACTATCATAGGCACATCTAAAATCAACAAACAGGTGATGAGTGACAATGCCATACTCATATGTTTTTTCCAGAGCTTGCCTTAGAAGGAATATTTGATCGGTCATTGATCTTTCTTTACGAAATCCACATTGTAAAGAATATATGCCAATATTTTGTATGTTACGTTTAGGAGGGTTATTCCTCTGTAGTTGTCACATATTGTTTGATCACATTTCTTGTGGATAGGTACAATTATACCTACACTCCAGTCTTCTGGCAACTTTATTTACTTATAGATCAGTTCTACTAGTCTACATATACAGTATGTCAGGTTTTTTGCCATGCTTTAAAAGTGTTGAAGGAATGCCAACTGCCCTAGGAGCTTTGTTTTCTTTCAATTTCTGTATAGCTTGGATGACTTTTGCCTCTGTTGGGCTGTTATCTTTCTCTCATTCATCGTCGATGTCCTCGAGTTGCCAGGTATAGATTCTCAAATAGGAAAATAATTTATATTATACATGACTAAAGAATTTATATTATATTGCTCGAATAACCCCTAAATAAAGTTGAAATCTAAAAGGCTGAAATATAAAATAGTTCCAATTTCTAAGTGTTAAATAATTTTTAATTTTTTGTTGTTTTTGTGAAAAACAGTGTTTTTTGCAATGTCAGATACATATATACATACAAAAGCTTTTACAAAAATAATAAGTACATTGTTCTTGGTAATTGTAAGTATCACATAAACCTTGTTAAAGTTGTTTTAGAATTTTAGAAAAGAAATTAGCTGTGTGATATTTACAAGTTTCTTTACACATTAGAAGAATTCATTACTAAAAATTTAAAAGACCTATTTGATTACTTCGAATTAACTACAAAAGGCTTTGCACCTTTATTTTATTTCATCAATTCAATATCAAAGCTGTATAAATTTATTAAATAAATTACACATGATTGTACCGATGTTAGAAATGTGTAATTTTTGATATTAACTTGATGAAAGTTGTACTGTACTGTTACAGTTAGCCTTCGATTTATACTTCTATCATTTAATATTTATTTTTGTAGTTTTAGCATAGTGGGTACTTATTTATTATAGATTTACAGTAAATTAAGTGATACATGTTGCTTAAAATTGTTTTCCAAGAAATGCAACCAGTCTCGTTGCTTAAGCGGTTGTGAATAGTACCTAATAAATTGTTGTTTATTTTTCTTCTGACTTTTTAATCAAACCCTTTCTATTCCAAATTTCCTTCTATTCCCCTAAAAATTTTGTACTGTATGATATGGGTGGCCCAGATGCAAAGGTGACTAATCCACAAAGAGGAGCTTTTGTGATAAATCATGTCAAAGTTAACTTATAAAAAAGATAAAATTTTTAAGATAAAAAAATGTAACAGATATTTTTTTAAAGAAAAGCTAATGTCTTAAAACAACATTTAAGGAAAAATCTCACCTTAGTTTGATTATTCTAATTGTCTTCAAAAAGTATAGGCACATTTGCCGTTACAAAAAAATATATTCCTAGAGAAACTTGTGTGTTAAGCTATGTTTAGGCACATTTGTTATAAAGAAAATTAAAACAAGTAAATTCTATAAAACAAAAATTAAAATAAACAGAAAACAAATTTCCCTTATTCGCTAAAAATTTATTTTAGTGCATATTTATAATTTTCATGTATAACTCCTTCTTCTAAGCCCTCATTTCATGCATCAGAACTATCTTTTGATCCAGAATAAAAGCTGTGGAACTCAGGCGGAATAAACTTAAGTAAGTCTATTAAATCCTTTTCTTTTGCTATTGCTCTTCCATTTGGATACAGAACATCTAGGTTGTGCATTACAGTAGAACATGATGGGCGGCCTTTGGTTTTTTGCATAAACCAACCTCATAAAACAAACCCATGTCCTGTACTGTATATTTTACATACATTTTTTTTGGCTCGTTTTTAAGATACTGTATCTGTTAAATTTTAAGCCATTCAACTTTTTCACCAATTATAGTAACTTTTCTATTTGTTATCCTATTCTCAAGGGACTTGCTTTCTTAAGTCTTCTGTGCATTTTTCTTTTCATACTCTTGATACATGATCGACATGTTCAAAGTTGATGAAAGATATTTCCTTTTTATGTTATCTCATCGGGAGTAATGGGATTCGTATGCTGGGAACAGTTCAATGAAGCTACATAAGTACTGCTCGTCTTCAATATTATTGGTTTTATTATGGATTGAATGTTTGCTCCTTGCATCTTGAAGAGGTGTCCCATGGTCTTGTTTTCGTGGTAAAGCTAATGAAATTTTTCCATCTGTAATGGAAACTGTGTCTTTAAAAAAGTTCTTACATACCACTTGGTCACAACTATTTTCATCCGGTATATACACGAGTTTTAGACCTACGTGCATTTTGATTTTGGGTATAAGTTCTCTTTTTGTCTTCTACTTTTATTTGACCTTGACTAAAAGCATTTTTCATTGACCAGTTAAGCGAATAGTAATTTTTAAAGATGCTTTGTTTTCGTTCGTTCGTTCAAAATGATCTGCGAAATTGAGCTGTTCTTGTTACTGCCTTTGCAACGCCGCAAAGTGGTTCCAGTCCAATGGATGGCATTGATGAGCCTTGTTTGGCCATTTCATCTGCTTTTTCATTGTCCTCATGACCCTCGTGCTCTGGTACTAGGCTGCCGCAACCTTCCTACGGCCTCTTAGTTTATTTAGGGCACCCACACAATCCCATACTAGCTTAGAATTAAGTGCTTTAAGCGCTGCTTCTATTTCTTCTACGCAGTGATGGATTGCCGTTGTTTTCGCCTGGAAAATTGTGACATCTTTAGATCGACATTACCGGGAAATGTATCTCTTACTTTGTGCTTACTATACCGGCTCTTACACCCTCATGTTTTGTGAACCATCAGTGGACCAGGTAGCTTCTGCTTGTATGGGTACACGCTCCTTCAAGTCTTCCCTGCCTGATAAGTTAATTTTAAAGGGATTTCAAAGCTATATCTCACAACTGTTGAATATATGGGCTGCTTCATTACGACACCTGCTTTTAGCTCCTTTAGCTTTTTATTGTGAGCACAAGCCTATATCCTGTCCATATAAACAAATAATAAATGTATTAGGTATTACACGTACTTACCTACGAAACTTAATCAGCCTGAATTTTCTACTGGTCAAAGGTATAGTAATAATTAAAGGTAAAAAGCAAATATTCAGAGTTATGGTTATATCAGGAAACTTGTTAGGAGTCGACAAATAAAATGCGTACATAAAACAAAAAGAATATATTCAATAACAAAACAATATCGGTAGCTGAATGTACACATAAGATAAAAATACACCATCACTTATGAAATGGTGGTATACATATAAAAATAAGCAGTAAAATAATTAGAAAATACCTGTACAAAGATATATAATACAATCATGCACAAATAAAGTATTGTGGGTGTATCTTGAGATATTACAAAAAAAATGAATAACAATTATAGCAAATAACAAAAATTAATCAAATCTAAATTTACAAGAATACAAAAAGGTTACAGACATAAAACTTTAACCAAACCGCACTTGGTTAAGTCGATTATTTGCTTCGCACTATTATTTAATGATAAACTGAGACTTAAATGTTCATAATTATTATTTATTGAAATTTCTTAGTAGCTGATAAAAAGTTCGTAAAAAAATATAGAATGTTCTTTAAATTGAATACAAAATTCAGTAGTTACTCTCAACTACATTTAAAGAAATGGATAACTTTGATGGACTCCGCCCATATAAGCGGAGATACTAAGATTATGGTAACTTACAGTAATTCCTGATGGTTGCTGCACTAATTCACTGAAGCTAATACTATACTTGTATTAAACACTGAATTTAATTAACATTGAAGGTACTTTATAACTATATTTAATCTAATATAGTATTAGAAAAAAACTCAAATATAAAGTGTATACACACTTAGAAAACAGTTCACATACGGTAAGATAACAGATACGATAATGTGAGCCTTTACTCAACGAGAGCCCACCCAGAAGTAATTCTTTCTTCTACAAAAATTTACCAAACTACCCCAAAAAAAGAAGAAGGGATATCTCCCACTTAAAAATCATGGACCAGTTGTATTTCTAAGATTCTAACGATATCGGAAAGTTTGAGGTATTTACGGTACTAGTAATTGGAAGTGATAAAATATAAATCTTGTAGATTGGGTCTTTACAGAAAAATTACTATACGTGCCTTCGGAATATTTACAAATCTATCATAAAGGACCCGCCTTCACCGAAAAGCATTAGTTCCTTTCATACTCAGGATTAAGACGGAAAGGATTAAAAACATTTTGTACTCAGGGAAATTCCGTGATAGTTTGGTAGGTAGATTCTTCCGTCATATTTCGGTAGTTTAACAATAAAAATTCCTAATCGTACACACGATCATCGGCGTATCATCAGGGGGTAAAAGGAATAAAAATAATTTATATTTTAAATATAAAAAAAAATGTTACAAGGTGTTTTTATGAACCCCGTAATACACAGACATACCTGCCTTTATTTATTACTAAGCAGCATTATTGCTCCCACTTCAACCTTGGTGTTTTTAACGAGTTCGTTTTTATTATTAAAATATATGTACTTATGTTATGAATATCTTGAAAATATGAAAATTTTTATTGAGAAAGAGTTCAGAAAGAAAAAGCTAATGGTTCAAAAATTATTATCCTATTTACAACTTGGTCGCAAATGTCGGTCAACTTTGACCGGTTGTATCTCAGGAACCACTCAGAATTTCTCAGGAACCACCGCTCGTAATTATTTTTTTTTCTAAATTGTTTTTATAAATATGTCCATTAAAAAAAGTTTTTTGCGCGATTTTTGCAATTTTTTTCGATTTTCGTGAGATTAAAAAAATGTATCATTTTTATTGACCAGCCGTAGTAAAATTTCCATTTTTAGAGACCAATCTTATAACATGAAATTTCAATTTTGAGTTGTGAAAACAAATATGAGACATTTGAAAAATTACTAAAAAACGCAAATTTTAAAGTTTTACAAATTACAAATGATCGCACGTCAAGGGAAATGCCTTCAAGAACACGGTTTAGGGTGTAATTTGTAACATAGGTTAAATAATTTTGAAAAACGTACTAGCATAATTGAAAAAGAGCAGTTTTAAATGTTTTAGATTGTTTGTAATGTTGAAAGTTTAAATTCAGCGTTTTTAAACATATGCTAATGTCTCACATTTGTTGCAAAAACTCAAAACTAAAATTTCATGCTATAGGTTTTGAAGATTAGGCTCTAGTAATCGAAACTTCATATTGGCTGGTCAATGAAAGGGATAAATTGTATTGATCTCATGAGAATCATAAAAAATGGCGAAAACTGCGCCACATTCTGATGACTGGAGTAATAAGCAAACATAAGTAGAAAAAAAAAAACGATTTTTTTGATTTGATTTGAAGTTTTAAAGATTTTAATTTTTTGAATAATATTTCCGACCTATTTGAGAGGGAGGATAAGTCGATTATTATTACAAAAGTTATCACATAACTTTTTCTGCAAAAATATGCCACATCTAAATGTTATTTTTTCACGATCCGCCCAGATTTACACCCAAGTAAATTTTATATGCTAAAACTAAAAATTCGCTTTAAAGAAGATGTGTTTGACCTTTGATGACGCTCGATACAATGAACCTCCGGATCAACCATGCCCAACTCGATAATATCAAAAATCATATTTCTGAACGAGGCAAATATCTAATAGACTAGGCGGCATCTGTAGAAATTCAGACCATAATGGAAATTTTCGAGGGAAGCTATTTCTTTGCTGGAATCCCTTCAGGATATGCCCAGTATCGATAATCACGATATGCGCCAGTCGCAAATCCTGTGCTAAATTTTTTATTTAACAAAATCTGAAAACAATTGAAAATTTCTCATTTTTTTGCTCCTATTTTCATTTATAATTCGAAAAATATTGATCTTAGAGAAAAAATTATAAGTGGTTAAAAGTTTCGTTATTAAATTTTACACAATATTTTGTTAGCTAGAAATTGAAAATTTAATGGTTATTGTTGAAAAAATAGCAATAATTGGAAAAAAAAGTACAAAAAAATTAAGTTAATCCTTTAAATGTTTTCGACTTTCTAAACTTGACTTACAAGTTCCATATTCCGCCTAGAAAAACTTTTTAATATGTTTAAAACGTGTGCTAAATTTTGTTAAGATCGGTCGGATAGGTTTTGCATAATAATTTTGCAATCCAGCCTACTGGAAAAAAATCGCAAATTTTCAAATTCATAGTAGGCCCTAAATAAGGCCGTCAGATAGTTGCAATTTTTTTTACATATAAAGGAACTCTCACACTTTCAAACGCATTTTGTAAAATTCAAATCGGTTTACTAGGAAAGCCTATAAATTTTTTTAAAGTTATAAACATTTTTTAGGCTTATAAACAAATTAAATAACTTTACGAGCTTTAAACATATCAATTTCAAAATGTATACACTTAAAGAACATTAAAAGACGCTTCTTTTAAAAAACAAAAAGATACATTCGGCTTACTGGTTGCCGAGATATTGAAGGTCAAAGTTGGCATACATTTGCCGTGTAACCATAAGTGATAGAGGGCTCGTTTTTAAACAAATACCCTCGTCTTGTCAAATACTTTTTATATGAAAAGTTTTACGTAATGCGCTTTATGGCAATATCCATAAAAAAGACAAATAAAAAACCGTTTTCGCGTAATATGTCGCTCGGAATGCATGAGAGGTGGTGATGAGGGACATTCACTTCAAATGTGAATCGGCGAGTATTAAGTATATATTAGCCTCAGATAACAAGCCAGTTTTTATAATTGCAGAGGATATTGATGTTCTGGTAATATTTTTACAAAAAGTAACTGAAAATAAAAATATTTTTTCTTGAAACCTAGCAAAGGAAAAAAATCGGAAGAAATTTATTACTACAACTCTTTCAATAATGCACTTAAAATAAGTGAATCTACGAAATCTTCGTTAAAAAATTTAGTGGGCTTTTTACACGCATTTTCTGGTTGTGATACAACCTCTGCATTTTTTTATCAAGGAAAAAGCAAAATTGTTAAATTGGTTTCAACAAATAATTATATATTTCAAGAAGCAACCATTTTTAATGAAAAAGTGCAACTAAGGAAGAAATTAAACGCAGCGGATGCAAAATTATATCGGCATTGTATATGGGCCACTCAAAGTGCGATTTTAGATTGAATAAAATTCGCTACTTGTGCTTTAAAAAAGGTTGCAAAAATAAAAATTTTCAATTGTCCATGCTGCCACCTACACAATCTGCAGCTGAGCAACACTCGCTTCGTGTATATTTCCAAGTACAGCAGTGGCTTGGAAATAACCTGAATGCTACTGAGTGGGGGTGGGAACTAACTCAAAATGGTCTTGAGCCAATACAAACTGAAAAAGTATTACTACCTGACTCATTATTCAGAAATATTAGTTGCAAATGTAAAAAACTTTGTACAAAAATATGCAGTTGTATCAAACATGGTCTCAAATGTTCTGACTATTGTCTTCACTGCAATGGTCAAACATGTAAAAATATTGATCACAATAAAATATTGGAAGAAGTTGAACGAGATATGGATATGGAGTCGATGGATTCCTTAGATTTTTTAGAGGCACAAGATATAGCTACAGATGAAGGAGAAGAAACATTAAATTTACAGATCGAGGATGAAGATATTGAAATGGAAAATGAAGGTTTTGAGGAAGAAATAAAACCTGAAGATTCTTGTCCTTCCAGAAAAAGAAAAAGACTTAAAAAAAATTATTGAAGATTGAGTCAAAATAAAGATTATTTATGAAAAGAAAATTTTTGTTTCATTCGCCTTTGTTTTAACAATTTAAATTATTTATTAACAATTTATAAATACATATTTGTTTACTAAAAGTAACAATTTACTTTAATGTATAAATTGCAAGCTAAAAAAAAAACAATTTCTAACATTACACAGCAGTATAATAACACGTCAATATACAATATACACGTCACTTTCGAATCAAAATATATTCTTAAATCAAATAATGTCATTATTATGATAAAACTGCAGAAATAAATTATTTTTAATGTTAATTATTTTAAAATGTTTGATTTTTACAAAAAAAAAATTTCCTTCGTTTTAACAATTCAAATTATTTATTAACAATTTATAAATACATATTTGTTTACTAAAAGTAACAATTTACTTTACAAGCCCTTACAGATTTTGGAGCACTTTACTTTTGTTTATATTTCAAAACCCGAAATTAAACAAAGTGATGGTCCCCTACTTGATACTCGCTGATTCACATTTGAAGTGAATGTCCCTCACCACCACCTCTCATGGATTCCGAGCGACATTTTACGCGAAAACGGTTTTTTATTTGTCTTTTTTATGGATGTTGCCATCATGAAGCGCATTACGTAAAACTTTTCATATAAAAAGTATTTGGCAAGACGAGGGTATTTGTTTAAAAACGAACCCTCTATCACTTATGGTTACACGGCAAACGTATACCAACTTTGAGCTTCAATATCTCGGCAACCAGTAAGCCGAATGTATCTTTTTGTTTCTTAAAAGAAGCGTCTTTTAATGTTCTTTAAGTGTATACATTTTGAAATTGATATGTTTAAAGCTCGTAAAGTTATTTAATTTGTTTATAAGCCTAAAAAATGTTTATAATTAAAAAAAAAATTATAGGCTTTCCTAGTAAAACGATTTGAATTTTACAAAAAGCGTTCGAAAGTGTGAGACTTCCTTTATATGTAAAAAAAATTGCAACTATCTGAAGGCCTTATTTAGAGCCTACTATGAATTTGAAAATTTGCGATTTTTTTTAGTGGGCTGGATTGCAAAATTATTATGCAAAACCTATCCGACCGATCTTAACAAAATTTAGCACACGTTTTAAACATATTAAAAAGTTTTTCTAGGCGGAATATGGAACTGGTAAGTCAAGTTTAGAAAGTCGAAAACATTTAAAGGATTAACTTCATTTTTTTGTACTTTTTTTTCCAATTATTGCTATTTTTTCAACAATAACCATTAAAATTTCAATTTCTAGCTAACAAAATATTGTGTAAAATTTAATAACGAAACTTTTAACTACTTATAATTTTTTCTCTAAGATCAATATTTTTCGAATTATAAATGAAAATAAGAGCAAAAAAATGAGAAATTTTCAATTGTTTTCAGATTTTGTTAAATAAAAAATTTAGCACAGGGTTTGCGACTGGCGCATATCGTGATTATCGATACTGGGCATATCCTGAAGTGATTCCAGCAAAAAAAATAGCTTCCCTCGAAAATTTCCAATCCAAAACAGATCCCGCCTAGACTATAAAGAGAGTCGCTCTAAACTAAAAGTATTAAGACATGGAAGTTTTAAATTAAATTCTCTCTTAAATTACTTCGGTACTCCACTGCCTTAATTTGTAAACAAATAAATAAGACAATAAACCAAAATTTTTGTGATCCTACCAATTTGTTTTATAGGCAAATTATATGTCTAAGTAGAAGTGGACAATTAGGCAGGTGTTTGGTTATTCTGAATTCAGACAATAAAACGGTATCTTATAACGGTTCCTCATGTAATTCTAAAATTATTTCACATTTACTAGAGATTTGCTTTTTACGCTTAATGATTATTAGAATTTGTTGGGTTTAATTCAAGATTACTTTAATATAATTTGATTGATGTGAAAGAATTATTATAATAAAAAGAAAAGCATACATTCGGCAACTACGTACAACGGTACATGATTCTAATAATAAAAAGAAAATTGTATAATAAAATAAGAGTGGACTATAATAACTAGAAGCTGGTATATAAAATTGATCCCAGTAGGATACTATAGTAAATTTCTTTTCCTATTTTCGAACATCTTCCACTATGCGGGTTTTGGTACACCGCTGATTGTGCTGATTCGATAAAAGGGGTATTTGTATACTCTCATAAATTTCATTATCAACAATTCCTTTACATACTATCACCGACTATTTACTTATTAGGTTGCACTGTGCTAGATTCCTAACAAAATATTTTCACTTTCAAGCTATTATCGACTTATAAGTTATAGACTTTAGAGCCTCCAGTGCATCTTGTCCCAGGCAATAAATATTTTGGTTGAAGTAAGGCAGATGAGAGCAACTCTTGTGATGTGTGCGATTTTGATTTGTGTTCACTCGCACTTGTTTTCTTTTAACTATGATGAGTATTTAAGTATAGTCTGAGTTCGAAATCTTCTTTTGCTCAAATATATTTGGTCATAAGGGAATGCGTTGTTTACATTCTTAAAATTTTATAGAAGCCCAGGCGCTGAGTTTTAGATGCTGAGACCCTTGAGCTTTCTAGAACGATCCTCCTTACTTGTATAGGCAGAAGAAACACCTTTTCCTTTTTACCTCTATGGCTGCAGTAGAATACGATCTCATTGCATCCGTAATTGCTACATATGTGCAAACTTTACACTACGATTCTTTGCACCTTTTGCAACTCTATTCTAGGCTTTTGCTGCATTTTTTTGTTTCACTAATCCAGCGCAGCTTATATAATTATGATTCTGATAATGATTGTGTGTGACCATTAGATCATTTTAAGTTTCTGACCCCATGTTTTGTCACAAAACCTACAGCACGTCCAAACAGCTATTGTTGCTTTGGTAGAGATAATTACGATGTGAGAAGTCCACCAAAGTTTCCTATCAAGAATAACTGTGCGACACTAAGCCTCTTCTGAGGATGATACTGTCGGTCCAAGTTTCGTTTTATTAGAATTAACTGAAAGTCATTCTTTCGAACACCATGTAGTTACTGAATTGAAGGCATCTTGCGTTCTTCTTCTTAAGGTTCCATCTTCTAACGAAGGTTGGATATCAACATGGCAATTCTTATTTTACTTACAGTAGCTCTAAATAGTTGGCTAGAGCTCAGACTAAACCATTCCCTTAGATTTCGTAGCCAGGAGGTTCGTCTTCTTCCTACATCTCTTTTACCTTTTATTTTGCCCTTTATAATCAAACGTAGTAGCCCATAACGAGGACCTCTTAATATGTGACCGAAATATTCAAGTTTCCGCCTCTTAATTGTCTGTACAATTTCTTCCCTCTTATTAACCCTATCAAGGACTTCAATATTGGTAATTTTGTCTACCCATGCTATTCGTAGCATCCTTCGATAACACCAACGCTCAAAAGCTTCCAATTTCTTAATCTCCAGTTGTTTCAATGTCCATGCCTCAGATCCGTAGAGCAAAGTTGTAAAAATGTAGCAGCGCAATAACCTTATCCTTAGATCCATTCTTAGGTCTCTACTACACAATAGATGTTTCATTTTTACAAATTTTGCCCTTGCTATTTCTATACGGCTTTTAATCTCTTGCGTTTGTTCTGCGTTTTGACTAACCAATGTTCCTAGATATTTGTATTTATCTACCCTTTCTATCTGGATATTATTAATATGGAGTGTCTCGTTGTCTTTTGGATGTTTTGTAATGACCATGAATTTTGTTTTCTTTAAGTTCATTTTAATACCATATATGGTACACTTTTCATTCAGCCGTTCCAGTATGTTTGTTAGACTTTGCAGAGTTGAAGTGAATATGACAGTATCATCGGCATATCTTATATTATTACTAATTTCACCATTTATTATCATTCCATCGTTACACTCTCCTAAAGCTTCTTGGAAAATGGCTTCGCTATATATATTAAACAGCAGTGGTGACAATACACAGCCCTGTCTCACACCCCGAAGAATTTCTATTTCTTCCGACATTTGATTTTCAATTCTTATTTTGACTTTCTGGTTCCAGTAGAGGTTCGAGATTACTCTGATGTCGCGGCTATCGATGTTTTTCATTTTTAAAATATTAATTAGTTTATTGTGCTGTACCTTGTCAAATGCTTTTTCAAAATCAATAAAACATGTATACATGTCTTGGTTCATATCCAGATTTCTTTGCATGAGCACATTTATACCGAACAATGCTTCCCTGGTTCCCGTGCCGTTTCTAAAGCCTAACTGACTATCACTAATTTCATCATCCAGCTTTCTGTAAATTCTGTTGTGGATTATTCGTAGAAATACTTTCAAAACATGGCTCATTAATGCAATTGTACGGTGTTCTGAGCATTCTTTTGCATTTTGCTTTTTGGGAATAATTACGAATGTGGATACTAACCACTCCTTTGGTAAAATACCTGTTTGATAAATATGATCATAAAGTTCTACTAGAATGTCTATCATTTCATCATCGATCAGTTTAAGAAACTCAATCGGGATTTCATCCGGACCTGTGGCCTTTTTCCCTTTTGTCTGTTTTAATGCGTATTGAACTTCCTGTTTTAAAATTTTTGGTCCCGATTCACCAGAGTCCTCATCTATGATTTGTTGTCTGTCATCCCCTAATAGTTCTTTTATGTATTCTGTCCATCTGTTTAGTTGTTGTTTTGTATCTGTGAGAATGTTACCATTCGAGTCTTTTATAACATGTATATTATTTTGTTTTCCCGACGTCATTTCCTTCACTTTCCGATGAATATTGAAACTATCATATTTCTTTTCATATTCTTCTATTTCGTGACACTGTTCAGTTAGCCATCTTTCTTTTGCTGTTATTATGTCTTTTCTAATCCTGCTGTTTAAGGATTTGTATTTGCTAGTGTTTATGTTTTTATATTTTCTTCTTTCATTCATGAGAGTTAGTATTTCTTCTGTCATCCACATATGTCTTTTCTTTGGTATTGGTCCACGTATTTCTTCTCCCGCTTCTTTTAAAGCTTGTTGAACCTTGTTGAGCTTTGTTAACATATCGTCAACTACTACTGATTTACGACGTAGGTAATTACGTTCTTTCTTCTTCACGTGCCATATCATAATTCAGATCAATATTGCGACTGCTTCTCTATTTTTTGCAATAATTGTCCTGCATTTGGTATCTGAGTATATTCACGAATGTTTTTAGTCAAGAAAGTTGATTTCTTCCTTCACCTTTCTCATCTTCTATTTTGCCTTTAAGAATTAGTTGTAGTATTCTATATAGAATTTCTTTCAATATATGTCCCAGATAAAATTTTCCAGTGTTTAACAGTCTTAAATATTTATCTATTTTTAGTGGCCCGCCTTAATACTTCTTCGTTAGTTTTCCTTTCTCTCCAAGGTATTTTTAACATCTGTTTATGAAGCCATATTTCTAGTTGTGACGTCGGGTAGTGTATTTCAGCCAGAGAAACAGGATTCGTTCATATAGACATTTATTTCGAACTAACATATACAAATGAAAAAAAGTAATTAACGTTAAGTGTTTACTGAATATAATGCTTAAATACAAGAACGTACTGTTTATTTATTTCGGTAGATGAAGGAAGATTCGGATGATGAAGTACGAGTACTCGGACGGGGATAAGGATGTCTATCTAGTTCAACACACTAGATGGAAAGAATACGCCAATCTCGTTCAACGCACCAGATTGACGCGGTCAGAGGAAGGATTGTCAATCTCGCTCAGCGCGCCAGATCGACTGGGTTTGGAAAGGATTTGGGACACGTTCAACTCACCTGTCCATAAGGTCGGATATTCTCAATTCAACGCGTCGAGAATCGTTAGCTGTCTTTCAGTTTTGACTTTTATACTATTCGAGACGGAATAAATACGTGTTTTGTTTAACACATAGGCGTACTCTAGACCATAAGACCATAAAATATATTATCTTCACATAGTGCTTTAATTCGGTTCATACTTGATACTTTTAGGGTCCACACTTTTACTTCATACAAGATTCCAAACCAAATATAGATTTTAATCATTATTTGTCTTAGTTCTAAACTAAGATGGTAATTTTCTAAAAAGAAATTTCTTCATTTTTAGGAAAGTGGTTAAGTCATTGCTATTCTGCGCTTTATTCCTATGTCTTAATCTAGTTGGTCCGCTATGACAATTCCTAAATATAATTTTTGTAAACTTTATTAACTAGAACTCCACTTCATTGAATCTCTGCATCTGGATGTGGGTTATGGCTAAGGACTAAAAATTTGGTTTTGTTTGTCTTTATTTTAATACCAATTTTTTCTCCTACTTCGTGAATAGAATCAAGCAGAATTTGAAAACCTTCCATGTTTTCTGACATAATGTATCTATACTTTAATCTGATGACATTAAGTAATTCCCCGTTGATTTTTGTTCCATATGACTGTTTCTTTGTCCGAGTAAACATTGAACAATTTAGGAAACAAAATTCAACTTTGTTTAACTCCGCGTTGTATGGAGTTTTCCTCCTTGTCGGTGTAGCTATCTCCAATTTTTCACGGTGGCTGTTTTATTCCAGTACATATTCTTAATGACTCGAATATCTTTATCATCTATTACTATATTTTTTAGCATCTGCATTAATTTAACATGCTGTTCTTTATCGAATTATGGTCCTTATTCAACTTAATTACTATTAAACTGGGAATAAGCCACAATTAAAGATAAAAATACGTTTATTGACGTTTCAATTTCCACTTCGGAAATCGTTCTCAAAATACAAACAGTAAATTAAACAAATTTTGTTTAATTTACTGTTTGTATTTTGAGAACGATTTCCGAAGTGGCAATTGAAACGTCAATAAACGTATTTTTATCTTTAATTGTGGCTTATTCCCAGTTTAATAGTAATTAATTTACAATGCCACAAGAAAATAGCTTCAGAACTTATTCAACTTATTGTGGTCGGATTACCGGAGTTAATATGGGAGACTTCGATGGGCTGATCATGTAGTGAGATATCAGGACGAGATATTAATATGGGCTCAACCAAAAGGAAATACAAGAAGAAACGTGGCTCCTAAATTCCTATTTCAAATTACATTACATTAAACTTCTGTAATATATCTTTTGTATTCATTTTATCTTGACTGATATTTTACTTCTCACAACTATCAGATAATTTAATTTTTTTTTATTGCAATGTTAATTACGGAATCTTGTGTGTACGATTTCTGCCTTTAGAATAAAATGATTAACGCAGCAACAGAATCATTTGGAGAGAGGAAACTAACGAACACTAACATATCAAAAAAGAAAACATCGTGGTTTAGAGAGGAAGTGAAGACAGAATGTGAAGAAAAGAAGAAAGCCTTTTTACAATACAGAACACAACAAACACAACAGGCATACAACCACTATAAACGAATCAGAAATGGAACGAATATCTACTTTAGTTAGACAAATAAAAAAGGAACACTGGCAGAGTTTCTGAAAACAGTGGAGCAGAAATAAGACCTGGCACAGAGAGGACAAAAAGGATGTTAAAAACAGCAGAGACGAAAACACTTAGAAAAATTGACGGTAAGACATTATGGGACAGAGCTAGAAGTACAGATATACGGCGTAGATGCAAGGTGGAGAACATCAAAAATTGGGTCAGAAATAGAAGAGTAGAATGGTACCATCATATAAGTCCAATGACAACAAATAGAGTAGTAAAGACGGCAAGAGACGGTTCCCAAATAGGAAAACGATCAGTAGGAAGACCACGAAAACGATGTAATGACAACTTACTGGAGGCCCATTGAAAAACAGACAGAGTCATGTCTATATAAAAAGAAGAAGAATAAAATGATTTTAATATAAAATAGATTATTATAACGAAATTTTCATCAATGAGAATGATGAGCTTCTCTTAAATTGAAAGATATGAAAATCTTGATGACCACCAGTCAAGTGAAACTGGGAAAAAGTGTTGAAGCATGTACCTGCTCTAAACTAATATAATATGTCGTTTATTTAGAACTAAACAATATTCTACTTCCTTCTAATAAACTATGCAAGTAAACTGAAATAAAACATATTTCCAACAACAAAACTTCAAAAAATATATAAAACTTGTAATTAAAAGTTTTGCAAGAAATAGAGAATTAATGGAAAATGTGATCGCTAACATCAATTAGTGGATTTGCATCTGAAGAAGAAGAAGAATTAAAAGTTTCAACAAGAAGTGTTAGATTTGTGGATTCAAAAAATCTCTATTATACTTCTACATTTTTAATATGTTCTGCATTGTTTAGGTAAATTTAGGAAATACAACATCACAATTTTATTGTCTTTATTACTGACATATCGGCTTGTACGTCTCAAAGAAACGTCACTAGTGTTTGTAACGGTTCAGTAACCTTCAGTAAATTCTTAGATTTGTTATTGGCAAAGTCAGGGGAGTTCTAAGGAGGTAACCGTATGATTTCTAATCTTAATAGCGATATAATCATTAATTTTCTCGTCTCCACTTACATGATCTCGCTTAATTTTTCCTTTTTTTGCCAGTTAGACATATAAAAATCCCTCCTACTACAGTAGACATGTAAAAATATTTATGAAAAAACTCATTAGATAGAATCCATTACAAAAAGAAGCAGATAATTAGTCTCATTCTAAGTATGTTTGACATAAATCAAAAGATAATGGAATTGTAGAAAAATGTTAAAACTTAATTTTAAACTCAATTATTTTAGTATTTATGTATAATTACATAGTTAAACTTGTTTTTTATTTAAACATAATAAAATAGTCGTACAGATAGTTCTATATCATTTCCCCTTTTATATTTCACTGGATGTCGCTAGGCGGAATCACAAAATTTAAAGTCGGCTACAAATTAAGAGGCACTTGATAAGTAGAAATGCTTCAGCAGATACTTAAAAATTTTAGACAGTATATGCAAGGGTACTTTTTAAGATATTTGTATTTGAACTGCCTCAAACAGGTATCATAATAATATAATACAACAGTTATGATAATAATCTCATTATGTTTCTATTGTTATAATAGGGAAAGGTGTCTTAAAATGACAGCATGTTAAATGACATGCCGTTACTTACTTCAAAAGTACTAAACATCTAATGAATAGGTACGGTTTTATGTGGCACCATTTTTAAGAGCAACCGAATTACATGTTGGCACACCATGTGGTTTGTAGTAACTATGATACATCAAAGTTAATCTCAAAAAATTATTTTTACTGATGTAAAAGTTGTAATGTATTCTGCTGCAAATTAGTTTTTACCGGACAATACTATTTGTTAAGTAGTAAATAAATGTAAGTATGTACTACAGATGCACATACTCGGAATTGTCGTTGAATGTCAGATAAAATAATTCGGCAAGAATAAAGAACCACGTGTTGTTGCTAATAAAACGACATAGCTATTCATTTTACATTACATTTATACATACGACATAGCATATGCCATTTTACAAGCAAACTATCATTTTTGGTTTTTTTAGTTACATTATGGTGACTCAACCAGACCATCGTCGGATGAAGCAGCAATGCAGAATGTTATTGAGGCTTAAAAAGGTGGTCGAATGAGGTGGTTAAAAGCAAGCAAACTCTTCAATGTCCCTCAAGCGACGTTAAGACGAAGAGTAAATGACATAAGCAAAAGAGCCACAGGGTGCGCAAACATTTTTGTGACGTTTTTTAACCACGTTTAGTGACAATGAAGAAAACAAAAAGAAAAATTTGTTGAGCACTTACTGTTTTTAATGTCTATATTACATACATAAAAAACTTGCATTTTAATTGGCCACTAAAAATGGCATTTCAAATAGATTTAAAGATCGCAGCGCTGGACGAGAGTGTCTGAGAAGATTTCGTCTGCAACATCCTAAAATATCCTTGAGACAACCTAAAGATGTGTCTGCAGCTAGAGCTATGGCATTTAACAAGCCTCTAATACAAAATTTTTTAATACGTTGGAAATGACCCTGAAAAAAGAGAAACTTAAAGTTTCGCATTTATAATATGGACAAAAGTGGTTTGTCCACAGTACAGAGGGCATCGAAAAATGTTTGCAAAAACTGGAAGAAAACAAATTGGATCGTTTACCAGCGCCGAAAGAGGTCAGCATGTAACATGTGTCTGTTGCATGAATAGTATAGGCAATCGTCCGTACCATCAGCTTTGATTTTCCGTAAGAAAAATAGAAAAGAGGAACTTCTTGATTCATTACGGCCTGGGTCCTTGGGATTTTTCAGGAAACTGTATGGATGATATTTCATACCTTGTGGATGGAGCATTTCCAAAATTTGGTTAAGGCATCTATCGAATCAAAAATTTTATTGCTTGTGGACACACTGTGAATCACTGAAAGCATTAACATTTGCCTAAAAAAATAAATATTATTTTATGTCTCTCTGCTCACTGCACACAGTGTATCCAGGCACTTGATGGTTCCTTCTTTGGTCACCTGAAAACATTTTATAACCAGGAATGTCCACTATGGTTAAGAAACCATCCAGGACGAGTAATCACACACAATAAAATCGGCGAAATTTTTAATTCTGCTTACGGAAAAGCGGCAACAATAAAAAATGCTACAAGCGGCTTCTTGAAAACGAACATTTACGCACTTAATCCAATCATTTTCCAGCTGAACCAGCTGAGACCACAGATAGAATATTAGAAACAAGCACTACAGAAGAAAATACGTTTAATCTACTAGAAAAGTCGGTCAGAAATAAAATAGAAAGTAGAAAGTAGTGTTCTGAAAAAAAAGGCGGAACAAAAGCAAGGTAACACTCAAAGAAAATGAGACCAGGGGTGATTAGAAAGGTAACAATACGAAAGAAAATATACCTCCAAAAAAAAAAGAAAAGAATTACACTGCACGAAATTTCTCCACTGCCTGTAGCAAGTGAAACTAGAAAAAGAGAGTCTAGACAAACAAGTCCCGGAATTTTACAACTAATACTAATTTGGAAGAACTTAAACAGAAGGAAGAAAAGGAAAGACATGAGAATGTTCAATGATTTAAAAGGAATATTTTAAGTGAGTCAAGTTCCACTGCAAAAACAGAAACTGAAGAAGATCTGTTTGCAGCCGAAGATGATGAGGACGATGTGGCTTGTCTTTACAGCAGTGATTTATTTATAAATTAGAATTCTTCTTCTTCTTCATGTACTATGTCCTTTCAGAACGTTGGTTACCATCATAGCTATCTTAATTTTATTCACTGCCACCCTAAATAGCATGTTTGTATTAACACCATACCAATATCGCAAGTTCTTTAACCATGAGGTGCTTCTTCGTCCTGAACTGCGTTTTCCTGCTATTTTTCCTTGCATGATATTTTGTAGCAACCTATATTTGTGACCCCTCATTACATGTCCGAAATACTCCAGCTTTCTCTGCTTGATGCTTTTTATGATCTCAGTAGTCTTGCTGAGACGTTCTAGTATTGTGGAGTTTCGAATTTTCTCACCCAGGAAACTTTTAAAATTCTTCTATAACACCACATTTCGAAAGCTTCAAGGCGATTTGGATCGATTTTATTCACAGTCCAGGACTCGACACAATAAAGTAAGACCGAGAACACGTAGCAGCGAAGTAGGCGGATCCTCAATGCCAATTTTAGGTGTATGTTACATAACACCTTAGACATTCTTCTAAAAGCAGCTCTAGCCTGCTGTACCCGAGATCTAATTTCGCCGTGACTTTTTGCGTTACAATTTCATTGCTGTCCAAGGTAAACGATTTTATCAACTTGCTCAAGTTTGGTGTTATTTACATACATAGACTGTTTTATATTATGCTGTTGTTTACATTACGAGTATTTTGGTTTTCCGTATGTTCAGATCCAGACCTGCCTCCCCACAACTCTCAAAGACACTATCAAGTAGTATTTGCAGATCTTCTTGACTAGAAGCTAGGAGTACTGTATCGTCCGCATATCGCAAATTATTGATGACTTCGCCGTTCACAAGTATTCCTTCTCTTGTTTTTCAGAAAGTGCTTTTCTGAAAATTCTTTCATAAAAGTTTTTTCGAGTAAATGTTGAAAAGCAGGGGTGACAAAAGGCATCCCTGCCGTACTCCTCTTTATATTGAGGGCCTGTGATTCCACACCATCTACTAAAATTGATGTTTGATTCCAATATAAATTTGCAATTATTCGAACATCTCTGCCGTCCAAGCCAATGTGTTTTGGAAGTCAATAAAATAACAGTATATCTCTACAGATATATCTTGGCATCTCTGAGCAAGTACGTTAATTCCATACAGCGCTTCTCTCGTTCCAAACCCGTTACGGAAACCAAACTGAGTGTCATCCAGGTATTCCTCGCATTTATTGTAGATATGACCATGTATAATCTTCAGAAAAAATTTCAATAAGTGGTTTAACAAACTGATGGTTCTATAATCAGTACATATTTTTGCTGTTCTCTTCTTAGGTAGAGCTATAAACAGTGAATTAGACCAACCATTAGGTAGTTGTCCGCTGGTATAAATGATATTGAAAAACGAAGTTATGGCCTCTAAAACATTGCTATCATTTATAAGCTTGTATATTTCAGATGAAATTTTATTAGGACCAGTCGCTCTGCTATCTTTTGATAATTGTATGGGTTTTATAACCTCAGAGCGTGTTATTAGGGGTCCGTCGCAGTTAGTAATATCGGGAGGTGAACTACTCCTATCGTCTTTGAATAGGTTCGTGACGTAATTTTCCCATTCTTTAAGTTTGTCTTCTACTTCAAATATTATTTTACCAGGTTCATCCTGTAGCAATGCGATTTGTTTCTTATACTAGCCGCTTCTTTCACTTTGTCATACATGTTAAACGTGTCGTATCTGTTTTCAAGTTCTTCAATGTCATGACACTGTTTGGCTAGATGTTGACTCTTTGCTTCTCGTATTTTAAATCCAATTTCTTTTTGTATGCTGTTGTAAAGTGTTTTGTTGTTTTTCGCTAGTCGCCATTGTTCCGTCAAATCCAATATGTCATCTGTCATCCAAGCCTGCTTTTTTAGCTTTGACATGCCTTGTAAATTTCTGAAAATTAGAATTATGTAATAAATAAATTAATAAAGAATAAGAAATATATAATAAAGAATCAGAAAAGTTATCTTTAATCTTTACTGTTTTCTAACTGTCAACGGAAAGGTAAAAAAGTCAGTAATGCATAATTGATGCACATACTAAATTTTTATGGCTTCCTGAGTTTCATGTAGAAATATCGTTTTCCAAAAATAAATAAAAGTATAATATCTTTATTTTGTGAAACTCGTCACTGCACAAAAACATGTTCACCATAACCAAAATGTGTGTCAAAAAGGTGTGAAATAAGGGGATGAAAGGTGTGAAAAAGGCAATCAATAAATATCAATAAGGAAGGTACCAGTGAATTTATCAACAATTAAATATTTATTAGTTTCACAGTGACGTGCAACATTGAAAAAACTTTACCTATTTATTTCGACTTTCAAAAGAATTTAAAATGTTTAGGCTTGACAGGTAAAAAGCAGTTAAGATTAAATATTATTTTGGTTCTTAAGATAGCAAGACATACATATCTGATTTATAATCAAATTTGCTTCTGTCTTTTAAAGATAATATTTTATAACCTTGTAACTGCTATAAAACAGACATTTACAACAGTACCGTCCTATATTGCACAGTAAATACATTATGTTGCGCTTTGCATCAAACTCAAGACATAACTATAGGTTTGCAATTTCAAAATTTATATATATTTGATAAGCACCATCTAAAATCAAATTTACAATCATATAACCAAATATACTTTTTATTATTCTTTCACTTTATCTACTTCTTCAAGATTCTATTTGTTACTTGGTCTGGCTTTAAAAAGACCTGTTGTAGGTATTTATAGCATTAAAGAATATTTCCCTGTAAATGTAGTTTCCCTGCATCTACATGCTGCTTTGTCCATTTTACAGAGATGAAATCTGAGTGAGCAATGTTCAGTGAGGACACCTGAAGCTCTAAGAGTATGTATGTAGTAGGGTTGTAGTAAACTATTTTCTTGCCTTTGACCTGAAATTTTTCCGAGTAGAAGACACAAAGTTCCTTTTTCTATTTTCGAACATGCAGACTCCTCCTACTCTATGCAGATTTTGGGTACCACGCAGGACCTATAAAAAGTGTATTAGTTCCTTTTTTAGCAAGACTCTCAGAAATTTCATTACCAACAAGTCCTTTATGCCTTAATGCCACCAGAAAAGATACTTTGGTGCGCCCTGTCAGTTGCTTAAGAGATTGTTTGCAGTTCTAGGTTGTTGTCGACTCATAAGCTGTACACTTCTGAGCCTTCAATGCAGGTTTAGTGTCTGAGGCAAACATCTGTTTTAAGAACGTTAACAAATCACGATGTTTCTCTAACTTCATATTAATAAAAATATTAACAAACTATTTTGGTTCTGTACCCACGCCGCGCCGATAATAGGAAGCAGCTAATAGTTTAAGAAAAACAAGACGTAAACACCTAGACTATTCTGGTATCTACCAGACTTTCGCTATGCAGCGAAATGCTATAAAGTTAGCAAAGAACAAGAAAGCCGTTGGCCCTGATAACATACCGACAGAGATGTTAAAGCTTATAAATGAGGAAAACATTGGAATACTGGTCAAGCTTTTCAATGATGTTTATTCGACTGGCGATATTCCTAAAGATTGGTTAAAGTCCGAATTCATAACACTACCAAAAAAACAACGTCCGAAAAACTGTAGCGATTATAGAATGATAAGCCTTATGAGCCACACTTTAAAAATATTTCTTCGCATTATTCATAGTAGAATCAGAGATAAATGTGAAGAAGACCAGGATGAAACACAATTTGGCTTCAGAAATGGACTGGGAACTCGGGACGCCCTCTTTGCACTAAATGTATTACTGCAGAAATGTCGAGATCAAAGGAAAGACGTCTTTGCTGTATTTATTGAGTATGAAAAGGCCTTTGATCGAGTACAGCATCACAAATTAATTACAATATTAAAAGATAAAGGAGTCGATAGTCAAGACATACGATTCAAAGAAAAGTTATACTGGCGTCAAACAGCGACAGCTTGAATAAACGGAAAATCAACAGAAATATGTAAAATACAAAGAGGTGTCAGACAGGGTTGTATACTATCCCCACTGTTATTTAATTTATATTCAGATAGAATATTTAAAGAAGCGCTCCATAATTTGGAATGGGGCGTGAAAGTTAATGGAATTCTGATAATTACAATCAGATATGCGGACGATACAGTTATTTTAAGTAATGACATGAATGGACTACAATGCCTTTTAAATGCCATTGATACAGTGGCAAGAGAGTTTGGCCTAAACATAAACTGTTCAAAAACAAAACACATGGTGTTTAACCGTTTAGCACATCAAGATGCACGATTACATATTGATGGTCATATAATTCAAAGAGTGTTCAGTTTTAATTATCTTGGTTGCCATATTACTGAACAACTAGATCCAGATCAAGAGATAAAATGTAGAATCGAGATAGCCCGCATTTTTAAAAATGAGGTCATTCTTCTGTAATGATAACTTGCAACTTCAACTTCGAAAGCGCATGGTTAAATGCTACATTTGGTCAGTCCTCTTATACGGTGTCGAAGCATGGTCATTAAAAATATCCACCATTAATCATCTGGAGGTTTTTGAAATGTAGCTGCACAGACGTATACTAAAAATTCCATGGATGGCTATGCTGACAAATGTGGCAGTCCTTGAGAGAGCAAATGCTGCTCGCGAGCTGCTTGATAACATCAAATGTAGAAAGATATACTATTTTGGACACGTAGTAAGAGGAGACCGATATAATATTCTTCAGCTATTATGATGGGTAAAATCAAAGGACGCAGAGGAATTGGTAGAAAGCAGACCTCTTGGTTGAAGAATATCAGGGAGTGGACAGGAATAAGAAAAGCTGAGCAACTCTTTAGAATAGCTCGAGGCAGAGACAGTTTCGCCATGTTAATCGCCAACGTCAAGGGGACCTGATAGGGCATGTTAAGAAGAAGAAAATACCTAGAAATACCTAGACATCAATATTCATAATCACTGAGTAACTTTTTCTTAGAATAGTTATTAAAAAATCATATTTCGTTTGTTATTATTTTCTTGTGGTACACGTTTATTCTCATATGTATTGAGCTACGAAGCAAGCAAAATAAATTAAATTTATTTTAGTTCCATAATTTATTATTTTCGTTTGATAAAATTAGATACTTTTGCTCAGAGATGTCAAAATTTGTCACTTTACTTACATATCCCCGGGGTCTCGTAACGCACAAAACTTGAGTGTACTTACATATCGCCGGTGATATGTAACACAGAGAAGGACAAAGTACAGATTTTCCTTTACGCAGTCAAGGTGTTAATTTTATTATCTTTTATTTAGTGACATTTGTTTTTTCTTTGTGCTGTAAATATCTTTTATTGATTTTTTAGTATTCAAACATTAACTAACAATAGCGTCATTTTTCTTTTAACGAGTCATTCTCTTCCTTGTTTCTTTTTTGTTATATTTATCCATTCTTTCTTATGTTTCTTACCTCCAAGAACGACCCCGCCTGAGCAACAGAAGCTTCGACCATATTGTGTAGCGGTGGCCTAAAATTAATTCTTCATGATCTAGATCACTATATATGTGGTACAGCATATCCTTAAACATTTAAATAAACTACTCTTTTATTCAAATTAAATATTTCTTAAATATCGAATTTTACATAATTGATCTATGTGTCATGTCCAGAATTTATTTCTGCATTGTACAATTGAGCTTCTTACTTTTCTTTTTAAACGTATAGTGAAACTATCGATTAAGATAAACTTTTTATTATATCAATTCGACATGTCCATAAAAAATGTCAGGTTTAATACTAGTTTGACTAATAATAATTCACCGATATATGACATAACTTCTGTTGTATAGTTGTTTAATATTAAAATGGGCAAAGTAAATTTAAATAATGGGAAGACCTTCAAACTTTCATAATAAATATTCAATATACGGTTACAGTTTTGCGATGACTAGTACCTAAATTAAAATTGAAATTTTTAACTAGTCTATCACAAAAGAATAAAATTCACGATTAGGCATAAAATTATACAGGGTGTACCAAATAGTAAAACAACAAATGGGTATAGAGGGCACTATAGTTGAGGATATTGAGAGAAAACAGCTCATATGGTATGGACATGTGAGCCGAATGGGGGACGAAAGATTGCCTAAAAAAACGATGATGTGGCAACCCCCAGAGAAGAGGAAACGAGGAAGACCACCACAGAGCTGGAACCTGGGAGTTAGGAAAGCGATTAGCGCTCGAAATCTGGACGAAGACCTAACTCAAGACCGAATACAGTGGCGGTTGGGAGTCGGACAACGTCGTAAGACGTTATAAAACCGAATGTATATATACCAAATACTATCAGAATAATCTTTTCACCATCGAGACGGCCAGCACAAAGAAATTATGTATCTTAGTAGAGTCTGTCGCTAAACATGTTATGAACTTAAGACTTTTATCTGTGTCTACCTGACAGGAAAGGGAAGCGCAAAAAAAACAAGAAGAAAAAATAAAGAGCATAGACAATCAATATGTAAGTTGGGAACCTGCAATATTAAAAGTGTAAAAGGCAAAGAAAAAGAACTGGAGATGGAGTTTGAAGGAACAGGTCTAGATATACTGACAGTAACTGAAACTAAGAAAAAAGGACATGGAATGGTAAAAACAGAAAATGGTCATGTGTTTATATATAGTGGAATAAAAGAAAACAAGAGAGCAGTTACAGCCCTGGATGCATATTACACACCAGATTAACAGACCAAGTAGCTAATTGGAGGAAAGAAACGCAAGAATTTAAAATCAATTATAATTGTATATCGCCCAAACATAAACGTACCAGAATTAGCATTGACTACGGAACAACAAAAGAAAATATATATTTATTAGGTAATTTTAATGGTAGAATATGAGCAAATAACCAAGAATGTAAGGAGGTATTAGGAAAAACTAGGATCAACAGTACAAAACAATAATGGCATAAGAATGCAGGACTTCTGTATGATGCACAATTTGGTAATACCTTTGGGTAATTTGGTAATAACTAATACATTTTTTGAACACAAAACATAAAAATATCCACAAGTACATACACAAAAGAAGTTAAAAGTAGAGAATAGAAATCGATAATTGGACAGAATTTGGAGAAAAAAATATAAAGAATAAAACTGGCGAACTTCTCACAGAAGAAAATGAAATAACGAACAGATGGAGGAAATATTTCCAAGAAATGCTACAAACATACTGCTATCAAGAAGACAACAATCTGTTGAACCATAAAATAGATGATAATGTAGATCCAATAACCATAAATAAGCTACAAGAAGCTATTGCAGAAATGGAAAATGGATAGGCACCAAGAAATAACATTATAACAAGTGAAGTGATGAAAAAAAAAATGAGACAAAATGCAACAGAGTTATACTACAGATATTGCATGCCAAATGAACAAAAGAATAGAAAGAACAGAATGGACTGACATAAGGCTCAGATATAACAGGTTTATAAAAGGGTGATAGAAAGGATTGCAACAACTAGAGAGGAATAACACTCTTAAGAACTGTTATGAAAATATGCGAAACAATATTTGACAACAGAATAACCGAAAAATTGACGGCGCACCTATGGAATCACAAAGTGGATTCAGAAAAGGCAGAAGCACACATGATCATATATTTACCATCAAACAAATAATAGAAACATATTAGGAACAGAAAAAAAAGATGTATCTGGTGTATACACAACTTGAAAAGGCTTTTGACATGGTACTAAAGAAAAATTATGGAAAATATTAGAAAAGAGAGGTATTATTATCAAATCATCAGTCAAAACAGAACATCAAAACCATTTACTACAAACGGCGGTCTGAGACAAGTAGGAAGATTAAGTCCAACGCTATAAATAATATACATGGATGAAATAATTAAGGAATATAACGTAAAAGTAAAAAAAGGAGCATTCACCAACGACGTCGTTATATTGGATGAAACTAAGAAACAACTACAAAGAAATATAGAAATTTGGAATGAAGTAGTAAAAAATATGGAATGACAATTATTAAAAATAAAGGAAAAGTTATGGTGATTTTATGTAGGCCAAACAAATCATAGAATCCAAAATAGGATTTATAAATATTCAATTTCTGTTTGCAAATCCTATTTAATTTCAGCTCTAGGTCAACACCATCTTTATACAAGTCACATTTTTTTTTTAAAACTCCAGAACCATAGCCTCCATAGCCTCCAGACGGCCCGCAGTTACTTTCGACATGGAGACCTGTACTAAAGAAAATATCGTCCTCTCCGGCTTTAAATTCCAATCCTGCCGTCAGGAATGATCGCTTCAAGCCCCATCCAAACGCCACCTCAGGAAAACACGTCATCAACGGTATAAATAAACCGGGTGGTGTCCCCAGTACTAATAGAGGAGTGATTAGTGAACAGTGTGGGAGTATCTAGGGGTCAGCAGACCGTCTGTCTCAACATTCTTTTCTGTCTATTTCATATATTTGGCCTTTTCTTCGTTTGTCCCTTTCTTTCTACCTGTTGTTTCTAGACTTTTTAGTATTTTTTATAATTCTTTTCTTGTTTACTTCTGGCTGTCAGCACTATATCGTCAATGAATGCTAGGCATTGGTTGATAACCAAGTCCTGTCCAGTTAATTTTGGCTTCTTTGACGACAATTTCAAGAGGGAGACTAAACAAGAGTGATCACGGTGGGTCCCCTTGTCGCACTCCATCTCTAATTTCAAACTCTCATC
Source organism: Diabrotica balteata (assembly GCA_918026665.1). Classification (NCBI taxonomy): domain Eukaryota; kingdom Metazoa; phylum Arthropoda; class Insecta; order Coleoptera; family Chrysomelidae; genus Diabrotica; species Diabrotica balteata. The sequence continues at coordinate 147,380,576 of OU898278.1, read as the reverse complement.
CTTTTTTTTGCATTTTAACCCTATTTTTTGTTTTTCTTTCTTTCCGATTATTCTGTCAAAAGCTTGCTTAAAGTCGATGAATAAGACTACTGTAGATTTTCTATCGTAGCTTTCAGCTTGTATTTCACATAGCAGGAAAATTTGAGCTACTGTGCTGCGTCCTCTTTTGAATCTACATTGATATTCTCCTATCCCATTGTTTAATTTTGTAATATCTTATATATATATATATATATATATATATATATATATATATATATATTATATATATATATATATATTATATATATATATATATATATATATATATATATATATATATATATATATACATATGTTTGCAATGAACGTTCTCTCACAGAGATGCTTAGACATGAACCAAGAAATTTACGCCTGCTTTATTGATTTCGAAAAGGCCTTTGACAAAGTACAACATCAACCACTAAGACAAGTTCTAATAAAGAAAAATATAGACAGCCGAGATATTCGAATTATATGTAATCTATATTGGAATCAAACAGCAAATGTCAAGGTTGAGGGCAGACTAACAGAAGAAATTCAAATCCGTCGAGGAGTCCGGCAGGGATGTATCTTATCGCCACTTTTATTTAATCTGTATAGTGAAGCTATCTGTGAACAAGCACTCGAGGAAGAAGATCTTGGTCTGATAGTAAATGGTGAGACGATCAACAATATAAGGTATGCTGACGATACAGTTCTCCTAACGGGAACGCTAGTAGAACTACAACATCTCGTTCAAAGTTATAAATATCTAGGTGCTTGAATCACAGACGATACTGATCAAACAAAAGAGATTAGATGTAGAATAGAAATCGCTAGATCAGTCTTTAATAGAATGCGCAAACTCTTTTGCAATCGTGATATCAATATAAAGTTAAGAATACGAATGCTGCGGTGTTATGGCTTTTCTACCCTGTTATATGGAGTTGAGGCTTGGACACAAAAACAGTTGACTATAAAAAACATCGAAACTTTCGAGATGTGGTGCTATAGGCGCATTCTCAGAATATCATGGATGGACCGCGTCACTAACACGCAAGTACTAAAAACTTTAGACAAAAGATGCGAAATTCTAAATGAGATAAAAACTAGAAAGATGGAATACTTGGGGCACATTGTGAGAGGTGAAAAGTACGAACTTTTAAGAAACATCATGCAGGGCAAAATTATATCGTGGCTTCGTAATCTACGTGAATGTTTCGGGTGTAGTTCGATTGAACTTTTTAGGCGCGCTGCTAGCAAAGTCGCAGTGGCCATGATGATTTCCAATCTCCGCTAGGAGTGGCACGAGAAGAAGAAGAAGAAGAAGAAGATATATATTATATATATATATATATATATATATATGTATATATATATATATATATATATATATATATATGAACTTGTTTTTTGGGTATTGAAATGTATAAAAAAGGTTCCAATTATATTGCTTAATATTTCATCTAAATGTAATCGTCTAACAATTTGTAATGTACTAATGCCCAAGTATCAATTTTCAAGTTTTAAACTGATTGGTTTACAATCAGTAACCTGGTTGTAAAAACACCGGCACGTGCCTTATCTACGGGGCTGGACTTGCAAATTTTTAGTTTAGTTGTATCTTTGCAACTATAATAGCTTGTTTGTAGATAGATGTGCATTACTGTAATTTTTTGTAATAATACATAATTGTAATAATAATTTTGTAATAATTGTTTGTAATACTGTAATTTCTTTTTAAACTGTCTATTTGTGTATAAAGAAAATGTTCAGACCATGGGAAAATCGCCTACAGTTTTCTGTGCATGGGAGCAAGAGAACCCAAGAAGTAGTAGATAAAGTGTAGTAGTCAACGATCTTTTAAGTGTAAGTGATATAAAAACAATGACATTGAGACTGTAGCTGTAGAAAAGTGCTTAAGACTTCCAAAGAAAAGGATTGTTTTGAATGAACAAACGTAAGAGAATTTGTATGAACGTTTACAAAAATCTTCAAAATGATCCCGAAAATATTTGTAAAGGCAGTATTATAAGAAAAGCGGCCTTTCTAACAGGAGTTCCGTATTCTACCATGCGCGACATCGTGAAAAGTGGTGCTAAAAAGAGAAAAACAAGATCGGATGCTGGGAAACCTATACAAATTATTATCGTAACTGCTAAATGTTTAAGGAATGTGGTTTACGAGGAATACAAAAAAATGTAATACCAACAATAGATATTACATACACCAAGCTTGTTGCGATGGGAAGAAGCTGTCCTAAAATCACTTTACGTAGACGGCTGAGAAAACTTGCGTTCAAATACAAAATAGTTGAAAAACGGGTGGCTATTGTGAAAAGTAAGAGCGTTACACTGGCCTTTAGATTATTTAAAAAAAAATCAAGAATATTGAGACCAACAGCGGAGTATATATTATTTAGAGGAGACATGGTAGGTATAACACGCATGATAGCGCTAGCAAGGGTTGAACTGATGGTTCACTTAGGTGAATGTCGTATCTCCGAATAAAGGTTCTCTGCAGGAGAAATATTTTAGACAAGGTACGCTAATATGATAATTATTTTAGTTAATACAACTCAGTTTTTCATTGTAAATTGCCAACTTTGTTTAAAACAATATTTTCTTAAATATAAAATACTTTTCCACAGTTTCGTCTATGTACGTCATCGTTAAACGCTAATAGGGCTTTTCAACGCTTCTCATATATTTCAGGCACTTGTCATATGTCGTATAATTTTATTGGTTTTTATTGGTATATAGTATATACCAATAACTATACATACCAAAGACGTATGACGTAGATATATTAAAAGTGTATGACATATAACAAGCGCCTGAAACAAATGGGAAGCGTTGAAAAGCCCTATTGGGACCGTGCAAGTTCGGAAGAGCGACACCTGGTGTCGTAAATCAGCAAAATTTAGCGCGCTTTCATGTAAGATCGAGGTTACCGGATAACTGTGAAGGACGTAGCCCCAAAAAAGAATAAGAAGAAAAAGTAAGATTGAGGTTATGTCGGTATGTTATTAAAAGGTAAACATTGTATGTAGTGTAAATACAAATAAATATATTATTAAATTACAGCATTACTGTTAATATGAATGCACTAATAAAAACTGGATTTGAGAAAGTTAATCACCAAATAATTTTTCAACCAAGCACTGAGTCAAAGGGAAAAGCTTTAGTAGTAGTAGTAGTAGTAGTAGTAGCAATTTTTTGTCGTATTTTTACAATTTATAACACAGCATTTACTAAATCCCATATTCTTAAGTGACAAAAGGTGTAAATAAACAAACGAATATGAAATATGACAATTTGACAATTGACAATATGAATTTATGAAATCTATCAAATGTGCAGTAAAAAATGCAAGATTTCTCCGCCACTCGCGCACGATCGTTTCTCGTATCACATCCAAGTACTTGCACGTCGCCAATAGAAGATGCCGTTGTATCACCTAGTATTTTTTCCGACAGGGTGATAGAGTGATAATTTTTTTTTTACATTTTACTTTTAACCATTTAAAAAACAAAGAAATATAACGTTTTGTTTGTTTTCTAAAATCAGATTTGCTGATCTTCGACTGTAATATACACATTACACATTATTATGTTATGATTTAATATTTGTACCAAAAAATTTCTGTCGGTGAAACAACCAATATCGCGATACGTCTCTGGAGATCGGTTACTCGAATTTTATAACATACAAATGTTTTCTGTTAGAATTTGCCAACGGACGAAATATCCGTGGACTCCACTATACACCGGAAAACAAAACTCCAGGTCTATAAAACAATAATCAGGCCCATAGTAAGTTATGATTGTGAAACATGGGTGGTGCCACAGAAATCTGCCAATACATTAGATGTGTTTGAAAGAAAAATATTATGTAGGATATTGGGCCCAATAAGTGAAAACAACAACTAGCGAATTAGGTATAATAGAGAAATATACGAGCAATATAGCGAACCAACTCTAGCACAATATACTAAACTGCAGAGATTACGGTGGGCAGGGCACGTGGTGCGCATGCATGAGAATAGAATCCCCAGAAAATTACTAAATGCAAGAATGCAGGGAAAAAGACCTGTTGGAAGACCTAAAAAGAGATGGGAAGACGAAGTCGATGAAGATGCCAGGAACTGCCTGGGAACGCGTTCATGGAAAAGAACAGCGGTAAATCGAAATGAATGTAGAAGTTTGTTGAAGGAGGTCAAGGCTTGATTTGGGCTGTAGTTCCATTTCATGGATGGATTCCTCTTATAAACACTTGTGGTATTTTTTGTGAATTTTGGAGACAGTGTGGCGTCAGTTCATTCTTTTGGTATATGCTCTTGTTCCCATATTTCGTTAAGCAACTTTTCCAAATGCTTAATTAGTACTGGTCCTTCATATTTGAACATTTCAGCTGTTACTTCATCCTTTTCTGGGCTCTTATTTTTCTTTATGATCAAGATAAAATCTTAAAAAACCACTCAAATCATAACCACTCAATATTTTAATAAATACGAAAGCCATATTATTTAAATACTGAATATTAGCATTTAAAAACACTTATTGTTAATGAAACTTACTATTGTTTTACTTTTAATACTTATTTTTACTTATGCATTACTAATAACTATAATAATTTATAAAAATTGATAGGGACATGGATATTTTTTTCAAATATAAAGAATAGATACCTCCTTTCAAATAGATACATTGAAAACAGGAAATTTTCTAGTAACATTAACTAACCTTTTGTAGAAAGAAAACAATAGTTTGTTGTAAATTGTTTGTTGTTAATTGTAATCATAATTAAAGTATGTCAAGTGCAACATTTTACATTATTATTGAATAAAACATAAACAATACATAACACTATACACATAATAGCAAAATAATTATCGATGTACGTCATAAAGGTAACAATCGACGTCATGAAGAAATAGCAACTTAAATGCATAAAATTTGGTAAAATGACTTTATTGGCTCACGGCATGCGTAAACATATTATCTATATGTTATATATTATTTTATGTATGTACAAAATGAAATTGTCCTATAAGCGTCTTAAGTACCTTATTATATAGGGTAAACTGTGCAAATACCGGTCAGTGGGTAATGGCGGTCATCCCGATTGTGCGAAATCTATTCAATCTGGCAACTTCCTATAACTGCCAACGTGTCGCTACACTACTCTGTATTCAGATTGCTGACGAGCGTTGAGTTGCCGCAAACCATTGTCATCGAAATATTATTAACCTGTTTTCAGTGTTTTCGATCTTATTTTTATGCTGAGTAATATAAGGTCTTAATTCATTTTTATTCACTTGTAGATCTTAAAATTGGTTACAATTGATTATAATGACGTTAGCTGCCTATTCCTTTTTTAAAGATCAATATTTTAATACATGTTTACGAGTAAAAAATTCTAAGAAAAAAAATGCCAACAGGAGGCAATGCCGGTCAGTTGACCGGTATTACCCCTATGCTATAATTTATACCCTATACTATTAATCCTTAGGGATTAATCCATCCATTTTTCGACATTGCACGAAAGAATAAAAAATAAAAATCTTCAAGGTGTCTCATTAGGTAGAAAATCAGTATTTTCTGCCGAACAAGAAGCTAAAATAGCCTCACAAAAAAAATATTTAGCTTAATTTTTTATGGCGTAACAGCAATAGAACTGAGAAAATTAGCATTTGGGTTTACAAGATAATTTTTCTTGTAATAAAACACCTTTTTCTTGTAATTGGCATTACAAGAAAAATGTGTTTGATTCTAGTTCTTTGGAATCGGATATTGATATATCATGTGATAACAGGGACGATGCATACGAAGATAGATGCCTGGTTTACAGCGAGCTTGGCAAAAACAATGAATTGTGGTATATATTTACCGTTTGCTCACGATGGGCTTATTCAGAGTGCAGTGGATGGGATTCGGCAGAGAGTTATACCTGCGATGACTGTCAATTATTTTTACATTAAAACACATATTTTTGTTATTTTTTGTTTGTTTTGTAATAAAAAATATGTTTTCACCTTTCTTACTGATTTACTTGAATTATGACCCATTAAGCCACATTCGTTAATCGTTTTATAACAAAAAAAATGTTAAATAGATATTGGTTTTTATTTTAATAATAACACAAACAAATTGACTGGCATTACCCACACTCATGACCGGTATTGTCCATGTATGGTGACAATACCGGTCAAAGATACTTTTTTATGTTTTGTCTCTGTCAAAGACAAAAATTTTATATTTTTGAAATTAAATGTATTTTGCAATAAGTTAAAACCCCAAATTACGGATTGACGGCTTAAATTTGATTCACAGAGTTTTACTTTTTTTATATTAAATTTTCTTCTTAGGTGACCGCGATTTGCACACTTTACCCTACCTAACTGGCTTGTCCTAACTGACTAAAAAGCCATGTTCACTAACATACATTGTCCTATCTCACATACACTAAGAAAAATTGTCCCATTTTAGCTTTAAAAATGCAAAATAGGACTATTTAAGCTAGCATTTTATACTGAGCGGCATCAGGCAGGACAATTTTGCGTAGTATGATATAAGCATGTTTGTAACATACCTGCAGCGTAACAAACAACGTCACTTAGCGGGAACAGCGATAGATGTACGTATGGTATTTGGCCAAAAGTAAGAATGATCCAGATTTTGCACCTGGACCATTCAATGAATTCGAAAATAATATAAATGGTGAGTCGGATACTAGTTACGAATCTAACTATTATCATTCATGTTACATATATTACGATGTAAATTCGTTATTAAGTTTTAAAACTTCTTTCTTCCTTTTTCTTCTTTCTATATAGACATGACTCTGCCTGTTTTTCAATGTGCCTCCAGTAAGTTGTCGTCTTATCGTTTTCGTGGTCTTCCTATTAATCGTCTTCCTATTGGGGAATCGTCTCTTGCCGTCTTTACTATTTGTTGTCATTCGGCTTCTATGATCGTTCCATTCTACTCTTCTATTTCTTAGCCAGTTTTTGATGTTCTCCACCTTGCATCTACGTCGTATATCTGTACTTCTAGCTCTGTCCCATAGTGTCTTATCATAAATTTTTCTAAGTGTTTTCATTTTTGCTGTTTCTAACATCCTTTTTGTCCTCTTTTTGTTAGGTATTGTTTCTGCCGTAATTCTGCTATAAATGCAGCTTTTCATTTCTTTTCCGATATTTGGAAAATTGCTAATGAAATCTGCTTTCTTCACCTTTAGAACACATTTTGATTTTTGTCAATAGGACACTCTGATCAAAAGATATCGAAGTTTTGAGTTGATATAAATTTTAGTTAAATTTAATTTCGCTCGCGTACCTGACATTGAAAATCACCGGTCGCTTCAAGCGTTGTTTCTAAGAGAACGGTTCGTTCTACAGAAAAAGTGCTTATTACAATTTTTATTTAAAATTATCTCAGCTACATTTTTTATTTGAAAAGTTTTTTTCTACGGTGTACATATTATTAATAAATCGATTTTTTCCGTTTTTTCCGCTCATAGGGGGGTTTTAGGGTGAAGCCGTAGGTAAAAGTGATAAACTTTTTTGCAACTTTCCTGAGGTCCTAAAATTGACATTCTCGACAAAATTTAGCTTGTTCGTATGATTTTCAGAGTTTTAGTGCCATTTTGTCTCTGACGACTGGAGTATATACTGCCGTCCTAAATGAAAGGTCCTATCTGCAAAATTTAGGTTTTGAGAAAATTCAGTTTTCATTTCTTTTCATTGTATATTGAATGGTAATTTACGAAGCTCTTTCTTCTTCTTCGCGTGCCATATCAGAACTATCCGACGTTGGCGATCACCATTGCGAAGGCTTCTTTAGGAAGAAGGTCTTTATGTTTTATTTTATATCTTATGTCGGAGAATAGAATTTAATTGTTAGTCATAATTTGATTTTATTCTTTCCAGATTAGTCGATTTTTGATTATATTGTCACTTAGGACAATTTAGTTTAGTGTATATAAAACACTTTTCTTGTATTACTTACTGAAATTGTTCTAAATAAAAATAAAATTCTAATTAACTGAACACTTTTAATTTTAATATTGTTCTGAAGCTATTTTCTTGTGTGATTTTAAAAACGATTTCCAAAGTGGAAATTGAAACGTCAATAATCGTATTTTTATCTTTAATTGTGGTTTATTCCCAGTTAAATAGTAATGTACTTTTAATTTTATTATACCAAGTTACTAAGTTATACAAAACAAAACAGAATTCCTCAAGAATGGAGATCAAGCATCCTAATACCTCTCTTCAAAAAGGTAGACAAATTGGACACGGAGAATTACAGAGGAATTAAGTTTTTAAACACAACACTAAAGTAAACAACTAAAGTGATAGCAAATAAACATTAAAATACAACAAACCGGCATATCTATGTTTCGTGGACCTTAAGAATGCATTTGACCGGGTCAAATTAAAAGACGTTATCCACTTACTCTGCGCAAGAGAGATACCTCTAGGAATATTTAAAACCATCAAAAATATCTACCAAAACAACACAATAGAAGTAAATGTAGAGGAAGAACTAAACGACCCTATTGAATCTGGCAATGTGATAAGATAGAAAGATTCCCTCAGTCCTCTACTGTTCAACCTGATTAGGGATGAAATAATAAAAAAGTAAGAGCTAAAAAAGGATACCAAATGGAAGAAAAACAACTTAAAATAAACTGGTATACAGACGACGCAATACAACTCTCTCAAAGTGAAGATGATTTACAACGTACGCTGCACCGATTTAATATAACCGTCAGAAAATTTAATATGTAAATTTCAGTTAATTACAGCAGCAAATTTACTAAGATGTAAATTGGAGCTGGAAAGTCAGATAATAGAACAAGTTATGGAGTTTAAATATCTACACATCACGTTATCTAGCTACGGAATTTGTTGTATTTACAACATTTGTTGTTTTTACACTCCTTCTAAAACCCAATTGACTATTTGTAAACAAATTTTTAGGTTCAAAATACTTGCTGCCGTACATTTCAATATCGATTAAAAATAAAAGTGGTGCCAATATTGACACCTGTAGTTTTGCAATATTTATAGCTCACTCTGTCGAAGAGATAGCTTGAGATCATTGCAATGCTATTACCGCCAAACCCATATCTCTCCAATTTTCTGAGAAGTTTATGTGATACATAAATGAACATAATGTAGTAGACAGATAACTGCTCTGCTCAAAAGCCTCTTGAATCTTTATCACTAGATCTATAATGGCATTTGTTGTATTTACACTCCTTCTAAAACCAAATTGACTATTTGTAAACAAATTTTTAGGTTCAAAATACTTGCTGCCGTACATTTCTCAAATATCTTTGATATTAATAGGAAGGAGTGATATTGATCGATAACTGGATGGGTCATCATTGTCACCCTTCTTATATACTGGTACCATTACTGCTTTTTTGAGATCAGAAAAAATGCTTTCTTTAAAACAGTGATTTATAAGTGTTGTTAGAGAAGTAGCAATGATATGTTTCACTCCTTTTATACATTAACAGAGAATCCAAAGTAACCTCTACTTTTATTTTTTACCATATGAGTTAAAATATCTTAATGATTTCAATGAGAAAAACAGAGTAAAAGGAAAATACTTCCCCGAAAAGAGTGACAACAAAATCTAAGAGATTAAAGAAGAAAGGTTGAATCTGAGTCTGCAAGTTACAAGTAACATTAATGGAAAAATCATTAAATTCGTTAAGTAAAATTTTGCTTTAAACTTGTTTCACTGCTTATTGATAATATCCCACATATACTTAATTGGATTAGATGCTGTTGCAATAGGATTATCATTCAAAATTTGTTAAGCAGATTTTATTACTAATTTGTAATATTTTTTGTGATTTGTTAATAGATTTTTCTGAGCCTTATCTTATCATGTTGCTCCTTAATCAAGTGCAGAATTTCTCTCATATACTTAAAGTTATCATTAAAATTATTTATTAGTCGACTTTGATCTCTACGTTTTTCATAAGATTTTCCAAGAAAATAGTGTAAAAAAGTCTCATTACGAAATGCAAAGAATTCAGCTTCAGAAGTCAATTCAGAGTCTTTTAGAAACACCCATTTTAAACCTTCGACATATGAGCCAAATGAGCATTTACCCTTTCGTGTAATTAGTCTAAAAACAGATCTAATAAGTGCTGGATCATTGCCACTAGTAGGCACAAGGAAATCAATAAGTTGACCACAGTGATCAGAGAGTGCAGCCTCAACAACATTCATATTACAGCCCCGATGATCCAAAGTCAGAAATATATTGCCCAGACAATTCTTTCCCGTTGTAGGTTCAAAGACATAGTGGGCTAGACTAAAAAAGGAATACAAGCTACATACTTAAACACATTCTCGAGATACAGAAAGAAAATTCACATTGAATTTTCCCCCACAAGCAATAGATTACCCTTACTACGAACAATAGTCAAGGATCGCTCCAATACTTCCAGAAAAATATTTAAAGAAGCAGATTGTTGTCTGTAAACTGTTAACAACACTACAACACATTTCTACAGACTTATGCTGTCTCGGCAACTAGTTGATTTAGTACTCCAATGATTTATATTTTAATTTATTTCTTCACTTTGACTCTATTTTTTTGTCACATTTGTCAAACTAAGTAAATAATATGACATAAACACATCAAGAATGTGAAATATATGATTCTCTTGTGCATATCAGTTGTAAGCATTAATTTGTAGTCCTTGAAAACTTGAAAATTTCCATCCATGTTAAATATATTAGTACAGGAACTCAATGTGGATGATTGTGACCTACGCTTACAGTTTTGTGAAATGATCAGTGAGTAAGCAGAGACCGATCCACAGTCTTGCCTTTATATTTTTTTCTCCGATGAATGTAATTTTTTATAAATAAAACTGTGCGTAGTGAAAATTTCAGTTATTGGTATAATTTAAATCTCAGGATTTTTCACGACATGTACACACAGCAAACATAAAAATTAAATGTATGGGCCGGTATTGATGGTGATGCACTGGAAGGACCATTTTTTCACCTTGCAATTTGACTGGTGAAATACAGTTTACAATTTCGTCAATATTTAAGCCAACATTTTCCACGGCATTGGATTCGGAGGAGAGGCAGCATCGAATGGCCTCCTTGGTCACCAGATTTGCGTCCCCTGGAATTTTTTAGGAAGACCTACAAAGTATAATTATAGAAAACCTCCCGTATCTTTAGAATGTCTACGTAAGCAAATTGTCAACGAATATCTACGAATCACTCTGCAAATTCTTCGGAATGTGGAAGAACGTTTAGAAAAAATCTCTATTATTCTATGGGTGCCGGAAGTTTATTAACCAACTAAGAAATAAATAACCAGTTGAAAATATTAATTTTAAAATGTACTTTTTTAATATATCAAGGAGAGTATTGGACCAAATTTAAAAATTTAAAGACTAATTTATAGGGAATAGCAAGGGCTTTCCAACGATATCTTATTTGAGTCCCATTGCCATTAAAAAATGTTGGTGGTATGGGTGAAAATAAAATATTCGAGAATAGCGGAAGAATGTGTGCCCTCTTCATCAAAAATTGACCTGTTCCTGCGTTTTTCAAAAATGCTGCTGTAGTTCCTGATAATGCCTCTGTTTTGTTTTCTTTCGGCCACTCTGTATAAACTAGGAATAATGTTTTATTTTCTTTGTCCTTTTTTCTCATGAATAAAGAATTTTTCTATTGTTATTTTGAGTATTACTTAATTACTGTGGAAATTTACAATCTTAACCTATTCTAGCTATTGTATCTGTATGTAAATGTTACATTGTAAATGCTTTATATCTGTATTTCACATTTGTATTGTCATTTATATTGTAAGCTTTAAGGATTAGGAGGACAGGAACACCCTCTTTGCAACAATTCTATTTTCTAGTCACTTAAAATTTCGCCAACTGATTGGCTTCATCAGAAGTGCACTACAAATTTATTAAAACAAAGAGGTATACCTTAAATTAATTGCAGAATATTGCTGTAGATGCTGCTTAGCTGATTCGTATCTGCTGTGTAATTTATTACATTTTTTGTGTTAGTAATATAACATATTTCCAGAAACAGCCTGTTTTTATAATTAGTTGATGTTTGTAGGATTTCAACATTGGTATAGTCAAATTTGTGACCTGTGTTGATGAAGTGTTCGACAACAGCGTATGCGTTATTACCTTTATGGCAGTCACTTTTATGCTGGGTAATACGTTGTTTTAACCATTGGCTTGTCTGTCCAATATAGAAATCTTCGCAGCCTAGTTACGGTATTTTATAGATTGTAGTAGTAGTATACATTATTGGTGTCTTATCTTTGACACGAGAAAATAGACTTTTGTTACTAATACCAATGTATCTACCAATTCTGATGTTATTGTATGGTTTGAACAGGGCTGTAATCTTATTTGTTAAATTATCGACGAAGGACAATCTTTTATATGTAAAGTTTTGTGGAGCATCTTTATCCAATGATCCATCATAATAGTGGGATTTGTAAATTAATTGTTTAAGGAGTGTCTTCGGATAACCATTGTTATTAAATATCTCAAGCAATTTGATCTGACTATTACTTGGAAACTGGTCGTCGCATATACTGAGTATTCTATTTTTCATAGCAATAACTCTACTGTATTTTTGGTTTTTTGGATGATTAGAAAAAAGTTTAGAAATCTGCCTGATGCAGTAGGTTTGTGTTACCAATCTATTGTAACAGTCTATTGTAATAATCTATAAACAGTTAATTGAATTTTGTCAATAAAAGAGTTAAACGTATTTAAGATGGTGTCGACGTGATCGTTTGGTACGGCACAGATAAATTCATCGACAAATTTGTATAGGAAGGTTAGTATAAATGGAAGTTTGATTGTGGTGTTTTCTATTAGATGATCTAAAACAATAAGTGCCAATATATTACTTATCGGACTACCCATGGGAGTTTCAAAGATTGACGATCAAAGGTGTTGTTGAATGAAAAGTAGGTATATCAAAAAATTTTCTTTAATTAAGTAAGATTGCGTGGGGCGCATCTCTAATATTAAAATCTGTCATATCTTTAGAGGCATTTTGTAAAATGTTACACAGAAATTTGGATAAATTATAAGTAACAGAGTTTATTGAACTAGTTATGGGACGTAGAGGAACATTTTCTTAATAGATTTTTGGTAAACAGTATAGTTTTGGAAAAGAAGAATTTTAGATAGTAGGTTCTTATGCCTGTTGGTCAGTAAGCTGTTTTTCGGATTTTAATCGTTTTATTAAGTTATTGAATGAAGTTTGTAATGATGTTGTTGGATCTTTATGTAGTCGTGAATATGATAGAGGGTCATTCAGAAGTAACTCAGTTTTTTTAACATAGTCATCCTTGTTGAGAGCCACAGTGCAACCACCTTTATCAGACTTCAAAATAAGCAGTTCTGGATGAGAGTGAAGAAATGCTTTAGTTTTATTATACATAATATTTAGGTATGATGGTTTGTTATTTTTAGAATGATGCACAAAGTTTGTTACTATATTTGTGGCTTTGACACTAATAAGATCTTGTGATGTACTTTGGATATAATTAATAATATTTTCCATGTCAGCAAGAAAGATATCTAGCCTTAAGTAACTACGACTCGATGGTATTGCAAATTTTGGACGAAGAGAGAGAAAATCAGAAATATTTTTTGTTATGACTATATTGGATATGTTTTTAAAGCATGTGCTATTGTCTTTAAATAGATAATTATTTGTTATAATAATCTCAGTTCCTAGAGATTTAATATTCCTGTATTTTTGTGACTTTTTAATGTTTGTATAAATTAAAAAAAAAAACTCTGAATGTATTTTTTTACTGTAACTTTTATCGTATTTATTTAATATATTTTGTAACACCTCAACATATGCATTTGACATTGCTTGACATCTATATATGATTTTACAATCATTAGAACTAAAGAAGTGCAGAAATTCTGCACGAAACGTTTTCTATTAAAAGATTGAAATAGTTTTTTCATTTTTTGCAGAAATTCTGCACGAAACGTTTTCTATTAAAAGATTGAAAGACTTTTTAATGTTTGTATAAATTAAAAAAAAACTCTGAATGTATTTTTTTACTGTAACTTTTATCGTATTTATTTAATATATTTTGTAACACCTCAACATATGCATTTGACATTGCTTGACATCTATATATGATTTTACAATCATTAGAACTAAAGAAGTGCAGAAATTCTGCACGAAACGTTTTCTATTAAAAGATTGAAAGACTTTTTAATGTTTGTATAAATTAAAAAAAAAAAACTCTGAATGTATTTTTTTACTGTAACTTTTATCGTATTTATTTAATATATTTTGTAACACCTCAACATATGCATTTGACATTGCTTGACATCTATATATGATTTTACAATCATTAGAACTAAAGAAGTGCAGAAATTCTGTACGAAACGTTTTCTATTAAAAGATTGAAATAGTTTTTTCATTTTTTATTTCTCCTTGACCGATATCCTCATTTACAGTGAGATTTTAATCTCACTCACATTGTATATATATATATATATATATATATATATATATATATATATATATACATATATTATATAGTTTATTGTTTTAGATCTGTGATAATCTTGGCATAAATAATAATTATTAATAGATTTATTTCTAAAACTTTCCTCACTATGTAGACATCACATCATTAAACTTTTTGCAGGTTTGGTTTTATTTAGGAATGTTCTATAATCGTATTCTATATATTATATTTGTTGATATTTTACAAAAATTTGTCTAATAATTGTTAATTAAGATAAAACAATTAATATTGGTATTAATAAATTTTATTTAGCCGAAGCCTGAGATTTTCTTATAAAAACAACCTTATCTAAGCGATATCTCGAGAGAAACAAATTATTTTTAAATTACACTCAATCACCAGATTGAAAGTAATATCGTACGATTAATTCTTATCTGCAATACGGATGATTTTAGGTTTTTAACTTTAACTATAGTGTATTTTTATGTATGAGAGAGTAATAAAACAATAAATTATGTATGCAAATCCCTAAACTGTTGATACGGGTGAATCAATGAAAAACAGATATTTGTAAACAAGTTTACAGAAATATATAGGAAAACAATTTTAAATTGAGTATGACCACCAGGTATAAAGGTTGGAGCAGAATAGAATACAATAGTTGTCAGGGTTACTAATCCCTAAATAAGGTTGCCAGCGTCGGAGTGATGGAGGTTAACAGGTACTAATGAATTTGCAAGAAATGTAAGATGTTTATTTTATTGGTTAAATATAACCAATAAAAGTTTAATAAGTACCTACCTATTTACAAAATAAAGTTTAATTCTTTAGATAAAATAAAACGTTTTATTTTATTTGAAATGAGTGCATTCCACCAAGTAACGGTTTCAACAATCAAACATTTAATTCTTTAATTCCAGGAATCTACGACAGTAATTGACTAGATCATTACCTTCTAAACTTAGTCCACAGAAAATGTGATAGTGGGTTTTTCCATTTTGTAGCAAGGTCCAAGTGGCGTATTCAAAATTCTTAACAGTTCACTAAAAGTAGGTTCTTCAGTTGCAAGGTGCAGTTTATTGTGTATACTAGTGTTATGGAAAATTTGGAAGTGCCGTGTAAACGCCGAAAAATTGGTCCTTTAACAGTTAATGAAAAAACATTAATATTTAATTGTTTTAAATCATTTACAGACAAACGTTTATGTGAAAGTGTTGATGAGACCGTTGAGTTAGTTAACAGTACACTTGGTGTTGGGAAATCTACGATTTACAGAGTTATTAAAGAAGAGAAATGTGGTAGTTTTCAAATGCCACGTAATGCTCCAGGGAAACCAAAATTTCAAATAGAATATCATTTTAAAGAAGGACTTCGACGGAAAGTGCATGAATTCTTCTTTAGACAAGAATTTCCAACATTGGATAAAGTTCTTGTCTCAGTTCGAGATGATAAGGATTACCCAGAAATGAGTCGAAGTACGTTATGGAAACTTAAAAGAAATAGGCTTCCGCTGGAAAAAGAATCCCAGAAAGTCTATTTTATTAGAAAGAAGCGATATTGTCATATGGAGAAGACATTTTCTAAGAACCATAAAGGAAATGAGAAACCAAAAAAGAAAAATATTTTATCTTGATGAAACATGGATCAACGAGGGTCATACACCAAATAAAATTTGGCAGGATGAAACTGTTACAAGTCAAAGGCACGCTTTTGTAAATATCTTATCTACTGGTTTAAACCCACCATGGAAAGGGACGCAGGCTGATAATAGTACACATTGGCAGTTCAGACGGTTTTGTTGAAGGTGGTTTATTAACTTTTGAATCAATTCGTACCGGTGACTACCATGAAGACATGAACGCTGATGTCTTTCAAGAATGGTTCGAACAAATGATAGATCTTCTTCCTAAGAACTGTGTAATAGTAATGGATAATGCAAGTTATCACTCCAGACTTATAGAAGGACTGCCCACAACCAAGTGGTTAAAAAAAGACTTGCAGAATTGGCTGAGTTCAAAAAATATTACGTACCATCCCGGATCTATAAGAAAGGAACTTTATTCGTTGTGTGCCCTTCATAATGAAAAATTAAAAAAATACGAAATTGATGAAATTGCCAAAAATCGTGGAATGACAGTACTTAGATCCCCACCATATCATTGTGAATTAAACCCGATTGAACTGGTATGGGCACAGATAAAGAGTGAAGTTTCAAGAAAAAATACCACTTTTAAAATTGATGATGTTAAACAGTTGTTTTTGGAGGCCGTAAATAATGTAAAACCTGAAAACTGGGAAAAGGCAGTAAATCACACTGTTAAAGAAGAGGAAAAAATGTGGAAGCTGGACAATATTACTGATAAAATGATCGAGCCAGTTATTATAAATCTTGGTTCTGAAAGTTCATCTTCTGAATCTGATTTGGATTTGTAACAAGTAGCTGTAAGTTTTATATTAATATTTTTATTCATCTATTTAACATACCTTAGACGGTTTTAAAAACTCTTTTTCTCTTTTGTAATTTTTAAAAATTAAAAAAAAAATGTGAATTTTTTAAAACTCTTTTTAATGTAGGCCAGTCAGTTCTAATATAGTGTGTGATAAAAGAGGTCACTTTTGTTTACATACACATAACACTTTATAACACTGAAATAATTCATTTATTTTTTACAATTATTCAAAGTAATTTTTCAATTAATCTTGTAATTACTCTCTCGTTCATAAAAATAAACTATAGCTAGTCTGCCAAATTCAATTTCAGAAAGTTAGTCATCGAAAGACGTAGAACTCCATTTATACTCCATTCGCTTAGCTCGGGCATATTTTGACAGATTCATTGTCGGAAACCTACAACAGAACAATTCCTTCTTCTCAGTATTAATAGCTCAAGTATACTACTATTGCAGACTTCTTTCTTTGAAAAAAAAAGAAGAATTATTCTATATAGTGGAAGTGTATACTAAATCCATCAAATTTTGAGTAGTATATATTTAAAAAATATATTTTAGTTGTTATAATTGAACATAACTATTTATTTTATGGTGCAGATAAATAAATATTGATTGTCGGTAATTCGAAAAGTTCTATTTTATTTACTATTTAGTTTGTTTACTATTAATATTAGCTATGAATATGTGTGCTTGGTTGTATAGTAATTTCCAGCCACTTTTAGTCTGTCAAAAAGTAACTAACTTCACAAAAAAATAATTGCTAAATTCACTAGATAGTTCGGACTGGGAATAGCGAACCGAGTATACAAATGTTTTACAATAGGTTAAGTTTGGTCTGGAGAGGTTCTTTAATATGATTTTCTCAGCTTGTAGCTCCATTCAAAATATCCTTAAACTCAAACATAGTTTAATAATACAGAAAGAGACTGATACTAAATTTATTATAAGTCAGCTCAGTCTAATATATTTCATATCCTTGTTTTCTTATTCATATCAGTCATATTATAGGTCTGATTATTCTTGTATTAATTTCTCTTCACATTTCATCTATACATTTGGCATTTATCAGCAATTTTAACATACCCATATCTTTACTTTTACTTACTAATTCAGCTTACGGCCCGTTCACACATGGGAGTCCGTTTTACTGGTTCCTTTTTAACGGATACGTCATAAATTTATGTTCTGTACACATAAGCACCGTATAACGTTCAACAGATCCGTCATTACTGGATGCGATGTGAACAGAAAACTCACATTGTATACGCCGCTTATATGTGCATTAACAGACAAAAGAGACGAGATAGAATAGGACAAAGTGTAACAATAGACCCCTATAACTTTGAAAGAGTGGAGAGTTTTAAATATCTCGGAGCGACTATCACCACAGATAACGATATCACGGAAGAGATAAAAGGGAGAATTCAGGCAGCAAACAGATGTATGTATAGCCTCCACAACACTATTAAATCCAAGAGCCTAACACGAACATCAAAAATCAGGATATATAAAACAGTAATTAGACCGGTGCTCATGTATGGATGTGAGACGTGGACGCTGACAAAAGCAATGGAAAGTAAACTCAGATGCTTTGAGAGAAACATCCTCAGAAAGATCTTCGGTCCCTATCACGATCCGAATACTAACCAATACCGAATGAGAACAAATGCCGAGGTCAAACAAATGTATAGTGCTAGCGACATAGTCCAAGAGATTAAATCCCAACGTCTAAGATGGGCTGGCCATGTTCATAGGCTCCCTAATAACCGCCTTACCAAGTTAATCTGGGAAGAAGTCCCGACAGGGAGAAGGCCCTTAGGACGTCCACGAATGCGATGGAGAGATAATATATGGTCAGATTTGAGAACAATGGGGCTACCCACTGACTTAAACATCATGGACGACCGTTCGAGATGGAAGCAGGTTGTGCAGTCAGTCAAGACCCACCCGGGTTCTAGTGCTACCAGAAGTAGAAAAAGAAGAATACGCCGCTATTCTACAAGGATGGACGCTCTTGTGTTGTATTGGTACTATCGTCGGAAAAGGAAGATTCGACGTTATTGGCAGCATCCACTTATGGCCCAAAGATCTAGAGAGGGTGCCTACAGTTTACTTATTAGTCAGTTACGAGGTGATGTCTACTTTTGATGAACTTCTTAAACTATTGGAAAGGAATTTCAAAAAGTAAGATACTTGATGGAGGAAAAGTATCTGCCCAAAAGAAAAACTAGCAATATTTTTAAGGTACGTACTTTTTTTTTTTAAATTCAGATAGATCCACGTAGCATCACTGTATACACATTGTACTGGCAATAGGCACTATAAGTAGGCTGTGGTCTGCTAGCATTACTGTATACAGATTGTACTGGCGATAGTGCACTATCAGTAGGCTGCGGTCTGCTAAAATAGCCTCGGGATTAATAGTGACTAGCACCAGGTGTTTGTGTATAGGCTGACTACTCATAAGTTGACTGGCTAACTCTCCTATGTTTAATATTTTGTAGTAGGTTTATCACTCCTGATTGGAAATCCAGGTTTGGTCATTATCAAGCAAAGCAATGGATGGCAAAATACCCTTGAAGAACGATAAATTGCGATCATCCTGCTCAATTTTCTTCGGTTTTATCTGATAGTCAATGTAGGACATCATTTTGGCATCAATTTCATTAAAATTTCTTTTGGTTGGTGCTCTGCATTTTGGCAAGTGTTTGTCTTTTTGACTGTCATTGTCAAGTTGTGTCATTGTAATCATCATTTGTAGGTTCATTCGATGTAGTGGTGTCATCTTCTATGTGTGGTTCAGTTTGTTTAGCAGAGACGCTTTCATGCGTTTTACCAGCAGCAACTACTTTTTTCAAAAACAGCATCTGATTATGGTAATTGTAGGGCTTCGTGTATGAGGTAGCGGAACCAAACGTCTTGCAATTCTTTTTATCTTTTAGTATTCTCACCCAGGCATCTCTCATCTGTCTCCAATTTTTCATAACAAGTTTTTCTAAAACAAGTATAAAACAATTTTATTTTCAGGTATGCAGCATCCAACTGTTCATTTAAAGATCTTCATTACACATAATTAAATAATCAAACACACACTTACCGAACTCTTGTCCTTGTCTTTGTTCCATAGCCTCAAAATACTCCATTAAAATAACTCATATTTCGCGCCAACCTGCAATACTTGCAGTATTGTCTATTAACTTTTCCCACTCCTTGGTGAACATGGTTGTTCTGTGATTATAATAGTTATTATTACACACAATGCACGCGCGCGTTCTCAATGAATTTACAATAGAAAATACAAGTCAAAACCTGTCACATCTCTCCCTTTCCTACACCCCGCTCACACCGCCAGCCCAAGACATAGTATATATCCTTTAAAATTCTATGGATCCGTATATTTTTAACTGTTCCGTCGTCCAGTATTCGATGATAAAACAGAATGTCATTTTTTAACAGAACGATATTTTTTACTCTATACGGAATACTGTGCCATGTGTGAAGTCGCTTACACAACTACATACGCCATCGACGAAACAAACACGTATACGATAAAACGGAACAGTAAAACGGAGACATGTATGAACGGAGACAGTGTCTATAGGTTATTCCACAAATATACGTCTGTTTTGGATTACTGCGACAACGAATATTTTACTGTGCAAGTAGAAGTATGAAGGTAAATTGGTCTAATCATTATTCCAATGAAAAGGGTCTACTAGTATGACATCTAAACTAAAATTATTTCAGTTAAAATCTACAAATAAATACAATGACGTCTATGAAACCAAACGTGTTCATCAGACATTTGGGTAAGCTTTCCGTGAAATGTAAACACCAAAGAGGCGTGCCGGGTTTCTTTGATATTACACTATTTTATTACTTTATTAGGTATTACAACTGTAATAAAAAGAAATATATTATTTTTAATATAAATGAAAAGAAATTGGCAGAACCATAGTTCACAAACCAGAAAAAGCATCTAATATTTAACTTTGTTAGTTTTAAATATATGTTTGCTTTGAGTTTATGTACTCTTAAAAGTTCCGAAAGTAACGGGTATAACATACCGGCTATCGATAGTTAAAGTACCGAGTCGTTACAGATATGATACAGTAATGATAGTTTTAGGAGATTGGGAGAATAAGTAAGATTTTGTTGTTTTCTTAATACTAATTGAATATTCGACTAAATAAATTAGACTATTTAATCACCTAAGTATTGTTACACTTCGTTTAAATCACTTAATTCAAAAACCAACTTATTTAGAATACTAAAATTAATGATAGTAATTATATACTTCAAAATCTGAATTACAACTTATCTGTAAACTATCAACTATATATTTATATCATGACTTCATATTTAAATCTAAGTCAGAACAGTATTTTAAAAATGGGAGGAATTTACTATTGTACAATTCAGCATATTGGATCATTCCAATCGATACCTTAAACCAAATTTAAAACAGTCGTATATTCGTGGAATGGAGTATACCTAAATTTGTTGTGAAGTTGATTCGTGGTGACTCAGAATTCAGAGTAAATAACCAAGGCTCCATAGTTTGCAGATGGCAAGATACTTTAGCTGGTGAGCTGGCTGTCCGTTTGACGAGGCTACTCTCTGGACACTGGAACTCACTTAAAGCATGGGTGTATGTTACCTAAAGTAAAATTTAAATAAATATTTAACATCAAATATTAATAACAACATTATGTACAATCTTTATTAACCTTATGTATTTTAAAGGGTTTTTACCTTAATATTTTGGTGGCTCAGGCATGTTAACCTGAATTTTTAACCTGATGATGGAACTATTATTCCGAAAACGTTCGTGTTATTTGATGTATCCCTTTTAAGGGTTTTTTAAATATACCCATTTACAAAGATTAACCTCTTTTTTGTGATACGTAGTATACCTACAACCAGCTGCAGGAATTATTGTCCTTGTGGATTTAGTAAGCAATTGTTTTGGAGATCAGCAAGTAGAAGTAAAACGAAAAATGAAGGATGGCTCTAAAATGAATGTGCGATGTCCTGAACTGCTCGACATGTACAATAAGAAAATGGGCGGGGTGGACCTAACAGATCATATTTTGGACTTGTATGACTTTGATAAGAAGTCTACCAAATGGCGGAAGAAGTATTTTTTCGCTTTCTGATGATAGCTATTGGTAATTCTCATGCATTACACAATGATCTAAAAAGGAAAGAAAAACACCATTTTTACCTTTTCTAATTAGTGTAGCTCAGGTACTTATTTCATTGGGAAGAAGCCATGCTGCTGTTAAAAGAAAAGCCTTGACGTCACTTGGACGTCCTCCAGCAAAGGAACAAAAAAACCGTGGAAGATCATTTACCTATCGAAGAAAAGACCCATAGAATATGTCAACAATGTTCTTCTCAGAAAAAAGAAAAACGAACCACCACACTATGTCAGAGCTGCAATGTACCCTTGTACAAAACATGTTTCATACCTTTTCATTTACATTAAATATTGATCTTAGTTTTAGTCCTTCTGTTTTCAAAATATGAGATTTTATTTGTAAATTGGATTTTTCTTTACTAAAATAAAGTAATAATTTGGTGTCTGATGGGTTATTATAGTCCCACATATATGTTCCAAAAAGTCTGACTGGGACATATATGTCCCGGGCAAAATGGCGGATCTTAAGGATAAAATTAATCTCAATCACTTTTATTATTGCATAATTATACAAAACAAAAAAATATACGTTTTAAACAAAAAAAGTTTTACATTCCATACCGATCCTGAAAAAAAAATCCGACTCAAAGGGGTTAAGACAAGTTTATCATTAACACGGTGATGTGCGTGATCGGGTCGCGGTCGGTTTATTCGTTATCGGTGTAAACAATTTCGTATTACTAAAAAATCCAAGCATGCTTACATCTATTTAGTAGTAAGTTTCATTTATACAAATATATTTAGGTAATTCAAATAAGTTTGGATTGTTTGGATGGTACTTCTAGTAGGCAGACCTAGCGCCTATAGTTCAAAGACATCCTTTCCTTGAATTTTCCAGCAAACGATTTGTGCTGTTTTCTGTTTAAAAATGTCTCACTTTTATAGTTTAGAGACTAGTTTAGCAGTTTACCTTTAAACATTTAGATACAATTGTAAATTTGAAGCAAAATGTTCATTGCATTTTACTCCCCTATTAAATAATATTAAGACATTTTCGTTAACAATGACAGCAAACTTTCATTAAAGTAGAATTTTATAACATTTACGGCATGGCATTCACATAAGTCAAGATAATAATATGACCTTATCGTTTTTGCGCTTAATCATGATAAACAGTTCGTTCGCGGTATATTCAATGCGGTTCAATTGTTTATTAATTATGCCATTGTTATCAGTTGACAGTTACAAAGGAACTCCAATAATTAGTTCTATGATTCCGGTATTCATATTTCATAATTGATGATGCACTGCTATAACAGATCAGTAGCTTCCTAATTAAACTTAAAACTGCATTCAAACAACGATCTAACATCTACTGTAAATCTTTTTTTAATTACTTATAATGTTAGGTAGTCTAAATATGTAGCTGTCATTAATTTATTTTGTATAATATTAATGCTATTAAATAAATGGTTCGTTTTGACATAATTACAAGTTTTTCAATTAATCCCCTGTTTGTTATTATAACTAGTTTCTATAGCGCCAATTCGAGCAAGTAAAACAGCTATAAAGAAAACATACGTAACATTGAATATATGTACGAAAAGTAATTTTTATCGACATTCCATTCCATATCTTTCCTCCAAATATTTTGCTGAGGACTCTTCTCTCCCACACTTTGAGCATGACTTGTTCCGTTTTTCTCATCGTCCATGTTTCACTGGCATATAATATGATATGTATACTTATATCAAAAAGAGGTTAGTCTTTGTAAATGGGTATATTTATTTAAACAACCCTTAAAAGGGCCACATCAATAAAACAAACGTTTTCGGACCACACAGTCCATCATCAAGTTTTAAAATCGAAAAATGCTAGGCCAAAATGCCTGAGCCACCAAAATACTGAGGTAAAAACCCTTTAAATTACATTTAGTTATGAAAGATTGTACATTGTGTTGTAAAAATAACTGTGATGTTCAGTATTAAATTAAATTTGACTAGAGGTAACACATGTTAACACATATATTTGGTTCTTGGATTTTGGTTATGAATTTAAAAAATTATTCTTTATCAACCGTGTAATTTAAAGAAATTCCAAAAATGAACAGCAAGAACAATGTGAATAATTATTTGAAATTTCCATGCAAACTCATATATTGCTTCTAAATGACTGCTTTTAAGTTGAAGTATTTCGAACATAGTGTTAGCTATACTAATTAATATCATTATTCTATGTTTAGAAAACTACCAGGAATAAAGTTTTGGTAAGAGTTTGTAA
The DNA here is from genome assembly GCA_918026665.1 of Diabrotica balteata. Taxonomy (NCBI): domain Eukaryota; kingdom Metazoa; phylum Arthropoda; class Insecta; order Coleoptera; family Chrysomelidae; genus Diabrotica; species Diabrotica balteata. Next base: position 147,356,161 of record OU898278.1, on the reverse strand, counting down.
TTGCTATAAAAATTGCAAAACATAAGCATGCAATTGCAAAAAAATCAGTCGATGTGTACCTTTATGTGAATGTAATTTAAACTCACGCGAATATAAATATTTTATGGTTACACATAGGTGAAGATAATCGGTTAATAAATATTTTTTATTAATATGTATCAAAAAACTTCATACATAAAGTAAATCATTGCTTATTCATTAAATTAAATTTAAAATACCACATTCTCCATTTACATATTAAGAAGAAATATTAGATATAGATTTTTAGTCAGCAAAAAATATACAAATAATAAAAAGATATAGAAAATTAAACAATTTAATAGATAGGTTCTAGCGCTAACTAGAAATTTACCGTACTTATATTCGGAGTTGGTGCGAGAGAGACACAACATATAGAGATGGTAACGGTACGCGTCCAGCGCCAAATATTAACAAAATAAGGACTTTGCAATAAAATAATTTTTAAAACACATCAAAATCTTTTACATGCATATTTAAACTTTAATTTAAATACTTTCTACTTTCAAAAATATTGATGTTTACCTCAAAAACAGAATGTCTTGAAAACGGTATTCCACAGGGCTCAACCTTAAGCCCCACTTTATTTTTAATAGCAATTATGAATATCGCTTAAGAGATAAAGCTACCTTTGAAAGCAGGTCTGCATGCAGATGACTGAGTTGTATATACTAGTAGCTGCAATATTACACTAGCCTCAAACATTTTGCAATCATTTCTGCATAAACTAGAAGACTGGTCCCAAAAGACTGGTTTTACATTCTCAGGTGATAAATCTCGTTTTATCGTATTCAATAAAAGAAAAACTGATTGCAAAACAACACTTACTCTAAATGGTATCAACCTAAAACAAGTAGAGAGCATTGACTTTCTTGGCCTGAGACTGGACAATCAGTTAACATGGGCAGAACATATTAAAAAGCTAGTCGTATCCTGCCAATCTAAAATAAATCAAACCGATCTTGGGGAGCGGACACCATAAAATTGCTGCATATATACCAATCATTAATCCGAAGTAAACTGGATCATGGTGCAATATGCTATTCAACTGCGAGTAATTATATACTTAAAAAACTAGACAATATACAGAACACATGTTTAAGACTAATTCTGGGTGCTTACCGAACTAGTCCTGTTTCAAGTTTTCAGTTTATCCTAAATGAATCTCCACTATCAATACGAAGACAACACATTTCTTTAAATTATGCCGCGAGATTGTCTTCCAACCCTAATAACACAAACTATCCACTTCTTTATAAAATATATCCACCTACTCATTGCCATCAACAAATTAAATATCCACCCCTTAAAGAACGTCTAACGAGATATGGTTTTGACATGGAGCAGCTGACACATTCTTACCCCACACAACGAACTATACCTCCCTGGACTATTAATTTTCCCACTATTGATCTATCCCTCACGGCCTATCCAAAAAGTACCACAAATCCCATAATCATTAACAAATTATATCAAGAACGGATATTAGAATACACTGGCCATAACAAGATTTTTACCGATGCGTCAAGAACTGAAAACGGACGCGCAGCGGCCTTTACTCTAGGAAAGTCTGAATATACAGTTCGCATCCCTCAATTCTGCAGCATTTTCACGGGAGAAGCAATCGCCAATTTAAAGGCTTTAGACATGTGTAAGGGTCATGCAAGCTCAGATTTTTTTATCATTACTGACTCTTTATCTGTTCTTCAGAGCTTAAGGCAAATATATCCAGTACATGCTATCCTGCAACAAATACAATTAGCACTTTATCACCTACAAAACAGACACGCGAACGTTACATTTCTCTGGGTGCCATCACATACAGGTACCGCAGGAAATGAAAAAGTAGATGAATTGGCAAAGAAAGCTGCTACTGACGAGCAAACTAAAATTATGACTACAATTCTATTCAGTGATATTCAGCTCAATATTAAACAGCACTGTGTAAAAAATTGGCAACAAATGTGGAATTCTAATAAGGCTAACCTTAAAAACGTGAAAACTCGGATTGGCACTAAACTACAATTTCCAGAAAACAGAAGACAACAAGTGATTATAAACCGACTAAGAATTGAACATACAGCGTTAACTCACCAGCATCTCATAACAAAAGAACTACCACCTGAATGTTCCTATTGTGAATGTCCAAAAACTGTTCAACGTATTGATTGAATGTCCTCTTTATTCCTACGAAAGAGTCATCAGCAACGTACCAGAAGAAGCAAAGAAACTTAAAGATATTTTAAACAGTAATGTATCTAACACAATCAAATTCCTTAAGGACATACGTTTACTACACAAAATTTAAGTTATATTATATGTATCTTTTTGTAATTTGTAATTTATTATGTGTAATTTAATACGCAATTTGTAATTAGTAAATTTGCATTTGTAATAACAACTGTAAAATCTGTAAAACCCGCTAATAACCTTTAATGGTTGATGCGGAAATTCTAAATAAAAAAAAAATATTGATGTTTTATTGAGTTTCAGAGCTTTGAAAATGGACAGTTTCGTTTTGTGCCAAATTTCAAACGCTCATTAAGTATAAGTAAACGACCATCAACTTTGAGAAAAGTTACAAAGGGCATTTTTGTTCAAAATGGGTCAATTAATTACGAAAAAATTCCTGGACGAAAAAGTTAATTGTAATTTATTTAAAAAAAATAAGCTACGTAAGGCCTGTGGTTTCTTGCGAATTTGATTTTAGGGACCCATTTTTGATAGCCTGTGCACTTCCTAGTTTTAACATTTTTGGCCGATATCTCGATTTTCCCGTATGTAACTTTTGCGCTAGGGGATGCTAAGGTAGTTTTTGGGGATTGGTCAATGTACCAATCAACAGTAACTAATTGACAATAAAATATGCCGCCTAGATGGGTCCTGCAGTCCTTTTCTTTTTTGCCATAATAAAGTAGCAATAAATTATAATCTTGATTTGAATTCGGCTTATAAAATGGATATGCTAAGTTTACCGACGTCTAATTTTGTATTTTGGGTAGGTTTTGCTCTTTCAAAGTTAGTTGTTGTCTGTCTAATGTTAAAATATTTGCTCAGTATATTTAGGTCTGCCATAAAGATGTCTTCAGATATTTCTAGTGTTCTGATCACACCTTTATTCCGGTCCAATACTTGGTTGTTCGACTGTTATCATCTGGAGTAGTTCTGGACTGATTCTATTATATATGAGCCTCTCTAGCACATTGTATATCGCAGACAGAATCGCAATTAGTTTGCAGCTTTTCGGGACGTTTAATTGGGACATTTGAAGTTTGCATGATGTCTGTAAAAGTCGAGGTAGCCAAACTTTTGTAAATTTTTATTAATAAATAATGTACAGAAATTATAGTGTTAATATTGTTAAATTCTGGTGCTATTGCTGGTTTCTGTTTAACGTCTTCTGAATTGTCTTCATTGGTGAAGGGGTGGGAATGTTCCGTATTTGTGGCTTGATGTTTTTAAAGTTTTCAGTTCTCTTTTCAGGTCTATTGTGTGTGCTTTCTCTTTTTGTATCTGGAATGTTTTTACTATGTGTGACGCTAAGGCATCTGATTATTGTGCTACCGTTTCGTGACACATTACATTTTTTACGATTATTTCCTGATCAACTAGATTTCCTTATCTATCACCTACTGAATATGTATGGAACAAGTAAAAATTGCTTGGGCCCCAACTCTGCAAGAAAACACTGATCACTAAACTCGAAGCATGACTTGGAGAATTGGGAAATGTATTAACGTAACAAAGGTTGTGACTCCTTCAACATTGATTATTAACATTCCCAAGCATGGACGAACGGAAATGTTTTGAACATTTGATAATTCTATGTATTATAAAAGCAATTTGATTTACCAAAATCATATAAAATATTTTGATGTTTAAGTGATGAATTTTCAGTGCCAAACAGTATACAAAATATTTAAATAAAATTAAAATCAAAAGACCATTACAAAAAATCGAGAACACCCTGTATATAGAAATAGTTTAGTTGTAAAATCATAAACCATTTACCGGGAACAACGTGAGTGGTTTCCGAATATGTGAATAAGTGATCTAGAAAGTTTTCTCCGATAAAAAGACAATACGGTTTGTACATGACCAGGTAGTTTTAGTACACAACTAAAATGTAAAACAAGTAATAAGTAAGGATTATTGGGTAATCTGTTTTCTCCTTTACAAAAATTAAAAAAAGAATTAAAGGTCGTTTGCCGGAAACTACTTTAACGACTAAGAAACCGATGATGCGTTTGATGAGAGGGGAGGTTTGTTTGGATTGGCTTGAGATGGATAAAGAAGAAGGGGGTAAAAAGCTTGCCGGGAATGAAATGAGGGAAAAGAAAGATTGTGAGTTGAATATTGAGAGAGACCAGTTCCGGTGAAAACATTTTTTTTTTGAGATTTTTATGAGAAGTAGTGCTTAGTGTTTGTGTGGAAAATTAAGCAGCCATTGTGGTAAGCAGAGACGAGTTCCAGTAGAAATAGAGGCATTACTGTAAGCACAAACAGATATATTTTCGTTGGTCTGAGAGGAAGCAGTTTGCTGTCTTAGAGTTTGGAGCTTGTGGTAAAGACATCACGACATTTTCACATACTGTTTGTCTTTTTCTTTTATTATCAAAAGAAACAGTAGGCGGAATAGCGAGCAGGGAAATTAGTAGGATCTGGGAAGTACATTTCAATCTGGTCAGGGCACAATCCAAGCAGAATCAAGGAAAGATAGTCTGTTTGAAAACCAAAGTTTTGAGTTTTTAAATAAGTTCTATAAAGACATTCTATCACGACCCTTTATCAACATTCATGTCAATTGTTTGTAATTTGCAATATTTTTATAGTTAAGGCAAGAAGTCAAGGAACCAATAATTCTTTCTAAAATTTGTATATTAAGAGATATTTGATTTAGAAATATGTGTATTTAATTTTTATTGAGCATTAAGGGATGTGTGATTTGATGGATGATTGATAATTTTGTTATTCTGTTTATAGTGTATGGTGTAAGATTTATCCTCAACGGAATTTTAAATTAATTGGATATATTTTAAAATAAAGGACAATTGTTTTAATCTCAGAATTGATTGTCTAGATATTCTTTGCTTTTGATTTGTTTGTTAAAGATAAATTTATTACATTTCAGACTACATAAATAGATTTACAATTATAAGCATATATATATATATATATATATATATATATATATATATATATATATATATATATATCAATTGTCGTATATATTATTTTAACCTACACTGTTATCATTATTTCAAGATATTCAAGTCAACTATCTTCATAGCCTTGAATTAGGCATAATTTTTATTACTATTTTTGCAGTGCTGCTAATTCTATGAGTACACTACCTACTTTGTTATTAAACACAGATGACTTTATAAAACGCAACATGGGTTAATTTTTTGATACATTTATTTACGCCAGTAGATTAACCCACGTTTTTATCTATAAATGATGTAGACGTTTTCATTTCAGTATTTTCTTGTCATTTAAATTAAAATCTTTTGACATCTTAATATTATCTTTGAGCTAATTAGATTAAAATAATATTTACAAATATTAACGTTGATATTTTAATACCATTCAAATGTTATAGAACAAAAAATTAGTATAATAGTACGCAGTTATTGTTCAATAAATATATGTATATTGTAAAATATGATGCAAAATATAATATTGTAGAGAGAAGATTTGAGGCATATCCACACGAAAGATTGTTTGGCACTTTTTTTATTTTCATTTCGATTACCCAGAGTGCACGTGCAATATTCTACTACAGACATGAACTAGCTTTACAGCCCAACTATAAACCACAAGGAATTGTAGACTCCTAAATAAATATTAACTAAGGACCTGGTCACCGTTGGGAGATATTTCCACCCCTGGAGATTATAGCTCAATGCTGCCAAAATGGAAGTACTTCGAAGACAGACTCCTCAGACCAACTAAACACCCAATATACCTAGGTGTAACACTCGATAGAACGCTAGGCTTTAAAGAACATCTTATAAAGACGACTGGAAAACTTGGAAAACGAAATCCATAGCACTGGAACTCGTGTATTCCGTTGTTCTCCTGTTCACCGATATGGCTCAAAGGCCCGCACAAAAATATATTAACGCCTAACTAAATCAGACTTCTCACTAAAATAGAATCGAGATAAGACCAGAAAAATCAACCGAGGCGTAAGACGAGGAGACATAATATCTCCAAAATTATTTACAGCTGCCCTAGAAGATATCTTTAAGTCAATAGACTGGGAAAATGAGGGAGTCCCTATTAACGAAAGATACTTGAACCATCTTAGATATGCAGAATATGTAGTACTAATAGCCGACACGTGGAATGCACTGAATATAATGATTGAAGAGCTACACATAGAAACGCTAAAAAAGGACTGAAAATGAATTTCCGCAAAACTAAACTAATGTCAAACAAAAATGACAAACCTGTGATAAACATCCAAGGAACAGAGATAGAACACGTAGATGAATATACATATCTGGGTTAAAATATCAAGGTAAGCAAAGAAAATTAGACTTCCGAAATAAGCAGACGTGTAAAAATGGGATGGGCAGCATTCGAAAGACTCTCATATATACTTAAAAATAAAAATATACCTCAAAGACCGCGAAGCAAAGTGTTTAATTCCTGTATCTTACCTGTACTAACATATTGAACTCAAACTTGGACATTCACTAAAATAAACATGGAGAAGATCAGAATGACTCAGAGAGCTATGGACCGACAGATGCTGGGTATTTCTCTCAAAAACCATAAAACCAATGAAGACATTCGTAATGGAACAAAAGTAAAAGATGCTGTCGAACAGGCAGCTAAACTGAAATGGAAATGGGCTGGACATAACGAACGTCTTAAGCATGGCCGGTGGAATAAAGAAATCGGGAATGGCCGGCCATATGAAGCCCAAAGACCACGAGAAAGATCACAAATGCGCTGAAACGACGATATTAAAATAACTGAAGGATCAATTTGAAAACGTCTTACAAACAACAGAGATGAATGGCGAGAATTAGGGGAGGCCTATATTCGACAATCCGAATAGAAAGAAAAGACAAAAAATCATACTTTGCGTATTATATATCAGGTATAGTCCTGGTCCCGCCAACGTACTGGCTACCAGCACTGGACCATATAGCCCCTAATACCGTACTGAAAACATTCCCTTATCAGGGAGTATAGAAAAATTAATGCTTGTTATAAATTGATTAATTAGTGATCCTCTGCTCCGCTCCCACGTTGGTATCATCGGCAGAGATATAGGTAAGTGGGCTTCTTTAAAAAAAAACAACTTTTTAAACTTTGTAAGAATTCCAATTGAAAGAAACTTCAAGATAAACAACAATTGGCGAGAAGAATGGAAAAAGAATGCACTGTCCTTCACCCACATTATGCCGTATATTACAAACAAACTAGAAGATTTCGACCAACCAAGATGAATTTAAGCCACACTGAATAGAATAAGAACAAACTGTGGCGTATACTCCGACTCACTTTTCAGGCTGGGAAAATATCCTCTCCAAATTTTGATTGTGGTGCTGTAAGCCAAACGGTTAAAACATCTAGTGGAGAAATCGCCAATCAGATTCTATAGTGACAATCCGTATGATTTCTTAGTTGCGATCAAAGAGTCTATTGAATGTATTTGTCAATTAAATGTTTGTTTATAAAAATTAATTATTGTTAATTACTGTTTGTAATGTATTGTCCTTTTTGTTTATACACAAAAGTCAACTGTGTGTAGCCATACGCGAATTAAAATAAATCAAAAGTTTATAGTTAACATTTATTAACAACAGCTGCACAAAGATCACACTCAACTACGAGCTGGTGTTCAGCTAAAACAGATCGAGTGGCTATGATGGATGTCACTAAATAGGTCACCTTGATTTTGACAAACAAAGTTCTTGTATAAGCTAATACCGGGACTGGCAGCGTGAAGTACAAGTGTTATAAACAGCAAATGCAAATAAATTAATAATATCAGTTCATCCAAACCTGCCGGTATATATCTTATTGGTAAGCCAGTGACTGATGAGGATGTACCTGTCGTTGTGTTAGTCTACCAAAATTGGTTTGGGGAGGGTGGATGGGTACTGCAGGAAAATGAACCTTAAGCCCACGGTGCAATAACATGGTTTGGCGCAGCGCAGAAACTACTGCGTTGGGCCAAGTGGCTGCTTAGTTGCTACTATGTTAAATGAGTTCTGCAGTTAACAAACATCCGTTTCATAGCTTTTTCCAAAAATAAGCATGGAATTAACACACAAAGCAAACAAGAAAGAGAAACAGTCCCACAAAAAAAAAATAACGGAAACGGCAATGAAACTCAACAAGGAACGAAAATGGTTGGGCGAGTCACTATGAGGAGGCGCAGGACAAGGTTTGAATACCTGTTAAAGAAAGTCATTGATCCAAAAGAGTCCCAACAGTAGTCGCAAAAACCAATCTGAAAGTTACAATCATAGATGTAGGGTATACACAAAAGATCTTTCGGGCCGTAGTGTGGAAAGGTTTTAAAATCTAAACGGCTCCTTTTAAATCTACAATATAAAATCTATCGAAAATATTCCATCCAAATATGATATATCAATTCTTGCAAATCTGTAAATGAAATGGAGAATCAAAAAATAAAATTATTAAGAACCAAATCGACTTTATTGTAATAAAAAATCGATTTAGAAACTGCATTAATTATATCAGCCAAAACTTATCCAGGTGATGACATTGGATCCGATCACAATAAAATAGTAGCTGTTTTCCAATTAAAGTTAAAAAAGGTGATCAAAAAGAAGTCTCGCAAAAATATTGATGTAACTCAACTACAAGACGAGAAAGTTAAGAAAACGGCTCAAAGACAACTGAACGAAAATTTAGTTTGGGAATATATTGGTGAGAATTTCGATAAGGGCTTGAATAAAAATTATAACAACAGTTAAGGAAATCTGAGACAGCAATTTAAAAGGCAGCTCAAAGCTAAAAAAGAAGGCTTGGATGACAGAAAACATATTGGATTTAATGGTAAAATGGCGACTATTGGACCACGGGAGGAATTGGACGTAAAATAAGAGAAACAACAAGGAATCAACATCTAGCCAAACAGTATCATCATGAAATTGAAGAACTCGCAAATAGATCCAACACGTTTAATGTATATAAAAAAGTGTAAGAAGTGGCTGGTGTCTTCAGTAAGAGAAAAACTGCGCTGCTACAAATAAAAAAGGTAAAGTAATATTAGAAGTAAAGGACAAACTTAAAGAATGTGAAAATTACGAACCTATATTACTAACTGCTACCACTAAGAACACACTCTGAGGTAACAGAAGCTATGAAATCATCAAAAAATGCTAAAGCGACAGATCTTGATGAAATTACAAGTGAAATGTATAAACCTGTATATGATAGCAGTATTTTAGAGGCTATAATTTCGTTTTTCAATAACATTTAGACCAGCGGACACTTGCTTGATAATAGCTCTACCTAAGAAGGCAAAAGCCAAAACCTTTGTTGCTTATAGAGCCATTAGTTTGTTAAGCCATTTATTAAAAATGTTTCTAAAAATAATACATGGCTGTATCTATAACAAATGTGAGGAATATCCAAGTGACACACAGTTTGGTTTCAGTAACGAGTTTGGAACGAGAGAGGCATAGTTTGGAATGAATGTATTTGCTCAAAGATATCAGAATATATCTGTAGAGATGTACTGTTGTTTTACTAACTTTTAAAAGGCATTTGGTAGTGTTAAGCACTCTATATTGATCTAAGTTCTAAGAGACATTGGTTGGATGACAGAGACGTTCACATAATTGCAAATTTGTATTGAAATTTAACAACATTAGTTTAAGTAGACAGATAGAATGGATGATATGAAATACTTTGTTACCTGGTAATTGTAGTGTATCACCTGGTATTGAATCAATGCCTGAGTATTTATTTTTCTTTAGCGATTTTATTACATTCTTGACTTCAACGAGTAAGACGTTAGGTTCTCTAGCTAGAGTAGTCAGAGGGCCATTGATTTTCTGTTGGTAACTCGTTAGTTTTATATAGTTCGCCAGTAGTTTCGCCATGTTTTCAATATTTCGCCAGTATTGGTCTTTAGATTACCTTCCTAAGCTATTACAGACCACTTTTGAGATTTAAATTTTCTGGTAAGGAGTTTGATCTGAAATAAATTCCTCGGTTCATTTCGATAGGCTTGCGGCACTGTTTTCTGATTTTTTTCTATAACGTTCTGTATTCATCATTTGTTTCGTATCTTGTTTTATGTTCTTTTGTGCATTGAATCACAGTCCACGTATTATCGGATATCCACGGCGTACGGCCTGTGGAAACCGCTGCTATCTTTTGCAGCCCCAATTACCTTATTTTTGAGATAAATCCAAGTGATTTCAGACGCACTATCTGCTCGGTCTAAAGAAAGACTTCTAGCTACAAAATATTGATACAAGTATTGATGCAAGTAAACTACTTAAAGTGACAGTAAATAAAATTAAGATAGCTTTGACGTTTATCAACGTTTTGAAAAGACATTGTACATGAAGAAGAATTATCCTACAATAACTTCTTCCCCATTTATTACACATGGGATTCTTCAGAGTCAACATTTATAAGTCGTAATATAAAATTACCGAATACTCAACACCAACACCCTTGAATTCGTAGAGTGTTAAGTATACTACTACATAAAACTGATACCAATATGATGAATCCTCTGACCGTTCCATGAACTCTTGTATATTATTATTCTTTTCATTATCAACCTAAATATTTGTATGACCTAACTCGTTTTACTTGTTAGCTATTAACTTTCAATATACACCCCAGACGCTTTACTAACTTATGTAAGTCTTTTGTATTATATCTGACCTTAAAAATATTAAAGAAGGCTTTAATGTTGTTTTGTCAAATCACAACCGTATCAAATTATGAACAAATTTCCTTAAAAAACAGCTCATTATCCAATTCGCCCTCATTAAAAGTTTTTCAACGTAGCGGCATGCAACAGTAGTAAATTGAATTATCTTATTGAATTGTTCAAAAATAGGAACACACAACTACCTACGTAAATTTATTAATGAACACGTAACTTAATGGCCGCTAACGAATTCTTGTTTCTGCTCATTAATGTTTCTATTATGTCATCTAACAATTTTTGATTATTCCTAAATGGAAATTCCTGAATTTGTAGTGACTCATTTAGATTTAAATACTTTCGTTTATTGACAAATCTTTAACAAGGCGATAAAGTTTTAAATAAAAAAATATACACTTAAAAGTATTGTCATAAAATGTACAAATACAAAACAACAACAGTGAAAAAGGTTTACTTAGCATTTAGATGATGTAATTTTTTAAACAATTTATTTTTATTCATGCAGGTTGGTTAAATAAAAACCTTTGTTGAATCTGATTTTAACATTTCCCCAGTCGAAGTCTTAATAGGCGAGCGGTTTACCCCTATAGCAGAGCATCAACCTACTAAAATTATTTTTGCATTTCTAATGCACCAAACCTTTTTTATTCGTTTCTATATATTTTTCTAAGATGAAATGTATTTTTTTTTTAATTTTTACAAATGGGCCGGCAATAGTTATTAACAAATAACTTATACAAAAAAGCAATTTCACCGAATTGTTTCGGAATCAATTTTTTTAGGTGTATCTCGTCAAAATAAACACTTTTTCTCTCCTCATAATTTTTCTAAAAATGCTTCCTTTTCAAGTTATTTGCATTTTTATGTTGAAAAAATGCCTTAATTAGTGATTTTTGGGATTTTTTTTTCTAAAAAACTACTAAATGAATTCCAATTTTACAAATAGCTTTATAATCTTTAAACCATCGAGTATAAGTTGAAATATTTTGACAAGGATAAATGGTTTCTATCTCGTTAAAAACGTGGACCCAAATATTTCGAATATGCCTTTCGAGAGTATCCCGCTAAGCGTGTACAACGGTTGAGGTGCTGTAGGTGCTCGAATCTTTTCGACTTTTTTAATAATAAAATATATTGAAAAAGTTGTATTTTATTAATTTTATTTTTATTTATAATAAATGTTGTAATTTTTAAAATATGTGGTTCGTTGTTTAATTTAATATATACCTCAGCTAGCTCAATTATGTATTCTAAGCAATCTGTCACTGTGTGACGTCGACTCTGTAGTCTCCTGGTAGAGTTCAAAAAGAAATTAAACCAAAATTTACTTTAGACTTTTGATAAATTAACCCAAATGAAGCACGTTATTTATTATTATTGAACAAATTTAATATAAACAATAAAATTCGTCTGCAACTTGGGTTGCCTTTAAAAATTTACAAAAATAGGAATAGTGTAACTCTTAATGTGGTTTAGTGTCGTGACAATAAAAATTTATTACAAAATGTGGAGACTTTCTACAAGTACCTAAAAACTAAATAAATATTGCAACTTTATAAAGTGTTTAAATGAACTATAAAGAAAAAGAAACTGAACACTTTATGCCGCTGACTTTTAACTTGCATTCAAATATAATCAAAATTTCAAATGATCCCCAAAATTATTATCCAACCTCACTTTAAAACAGTTCTGATTTCTTTAAAGAAAACTAACTACTCGCAAAATAATCGGTGAAACTGGAATATCAATCCTCTCTTCGGAAGTTAAGGTACGTACTATTCTATTTTTAATTTAATGATCATTAATATTTTCAATTTTTAAGGCCTATCGCAATTATGTTAATTCATGAATTTTAATTTTCTCAATTTAAATGACATTTCTGTACTCCAAAATAATTTATAAGTCAAATTGTTTCTCTTACTCTATGGAACAAATTCTTGATATCTCTGCTGTGGAAACTGTGGAAAAACTAAAATTCTAATTAGACGAGTTAAAAAACACTCCCGACCTATTCCACAGTTTCAGGGCTCCCTTCGTCCAAAAAATCCTCGTCGGCCTTCTCCAAAAAAAAAAAAAAAAATCCATTATTATCCGTTGCTAACAGCAACCAACCTCTCATTTTTTTCTGTCTTCTATTTAAATATTTTAAACCATAAAACTGTTCTGTTTGACATATTTGTCAAGCCACATTACTTTCTCATAATCATTTTAATCACATCTAATTTGGGAATTTATAAAAAAAATGTTCAGATATAAAACTTATTCTATTACAATACTAATACAATTTATTCTTTTCATCTCCACATCATTGTAATTTCTTATTTAACAAAACCCCTATTAATTTAGCTCCCACAGACTTGCTTGACAGTTTATTTTCTGACGTTTATTAAAATTTCTATGTTTAAATATTTTTTAAGAATTCTTCTTTTTTTTCTTTTTAAAGTTTAGATGATTCACCTATACACTAGGAAACTATACTATTCAGAAATTATTAACACTATACCAGGTAAGTCAAAATTAATTTATTTAACAATTTACTAATCTTTTTCTCTCTTTTATTTCAGAGTCGAACCCACATTGTGATGGCTTCATGAAATTCATGAACAACAAACTCATATAAAAATCCATTTAAGTTGTATCCTTTTTAAAATTATTGAAATCATTTCAATATCTGATAATTGATTAAAATATCTGATAATTGATTAAATGAAATTTTAATTTTATTTAATACTACGTGGGTAAGTAAATACTGGGTTATTTACTAAATATTCTACATTTCACTACAAATTTCTTAGATAATTCTAAATTAGCGCCAACGATATTTGCTCCGTGCGTGACTATGGTAAGGGTACATTGAAAATACATGTAAGAGTGTGCAAATACATGTTGCGTAATTTTTTTTTATTGAGTTAATGCGTCGACAACTAATGGTCATTGGCATGGTACAGTCAGGTACCTAGTGTAGTATGTCTGTGTGTGTATGTGTGTGTGTGCATCTAATGAAAAATTACCACCTTCGAAACCAGCATTATTACAACATTACTTAAGAGCAAAGTGGCAAATAAATGAATGGATTCAAGCAAGAAACAATATTATTTCATCTCTTGATCCATTAACCCATGGTTGGACAATGGAAAATAATTGTTTCGATTTTAATTATTTTGAAGGCGAAACTAGTTTAGATATTTTACAAAAGTATTTCTGCTCATGTACCGGAAAATGTTCTACGAAAAATTGTAATTGTATTTCCTATAATTTAGAATGCTGCGCAGTATTTACATGTACACCAGAGAATTGTAAAAATGTTAAAGACTATGTTAATTATAATATGTCTATATAAAAATAATTATAAATATCTTTTGTTTTTAATAAATTGTACGTAATATTTGTATTAAATTAATTTTTTAAACCTAAACAAATATTTCTACGCGCCGCACGTCTGTATCGCCGCAACCGCTGTACACACTTAGCGGTAGACTGCTCGAAAGGCATATTCGAAATATTTGGGTCTACGTTTTTAGCAAGATAGAAAAAAATTATCCTTGTCAAAATATTCTAACTTGTACTCGACGGTTTAAAGATTATAAAGCTATTTGTAGAATTGCAATTCATTTAGTAGTTTTTTTAGAAAAAAAATCCCAAAAATCACTAATTAAGGCATTTTTTCAACAAAAAAATGCAAATAACTCGAAAAGGAAGCATTTTTCACAAAATTATCAAGAGAGAAAAAGTGTTTACTTTGATGAGATACACCTAAAAAAATTGATTCCGAAGCAATTAGATAAAATTGCTTTTGTGTATAAGTTATTTGTTAATAACAATTGCCGGTCCACTTGTAAAAATTTTAAAAAAATACATTTCATCTTGGAAAAATATATAGAATCGAATAAAAAAGGATTGGTGCATTAGAAATGCAAAAAAAATTTAGTAGGTATATTCTGTTTCCAAGCGTCTTTTGAGGGGTAAACCGCTCGCTTATAAAGCAAGCAGAATTGTCACTCATGCAGACTAGAAAAGAGAAAACAGCTGAAAAAATATTTTTTTGAAGGGTTGTTGAAGGTTTTCATAGGTAAATTCGCTCCTGTCATATATATATATATATATATATATATATATATATATATATATATATATATGTATATATATATATATATATATATATATATATATATATATATATATATATATATATATATATATATATATATATCTTAAAAAAGATAGTTTAGAAATGCCTTTAGTTGGTACACAATTAAATAAATAATAGCCAGGGTCAGCGTAAATAGAGAATGTTGTCTTCATAACTTTAATACATCTTATTAATTAAATTTTTAATAAATATTTCCTAAACTTTGTATATAGTTACCTTTATACAAAACTACTTCTTACTTGAAACTCTAATAACAATATTATTGCTAAGTATTATGAAGTTAGAGCTCATACTCCCTTCTTCAATGTTTGATTCTGTTTTTTCGTGTCAGAAATTGCTAGTGATATATTTCGTAGAAAAAGTTGGTAATTCGTCTCTCTCTCTCTTTAATTCTGACCCCCCAGGAGGAGTGTAGTGGTCGATGTGATGTCGTGTATTGTCCGTCTCCAGAGATCTCTGTCTCTGGTCATTTCTTTTAAGTCATGCATAGGTCTTTGGCATATTGCTGTAATTTGATCTATCCATCTTGTTGGGGATCTTCCTCGTGATCTTCGGCCTTCTACCTTTCCTTGTATTATGAGTCTTTCCATGTTTTCTGTGTTTGCTCTCATAACATGCCCAAAATATTTTAATTGTTAAAGATGGACTTTACTAGAGAGTCGTTGGCTAACTTTTAGCTCTCTTAAAATTGAATTATTTGTTCTACGGTCGGTCCAAGGAATTCGTAACATTCGTATCCAACAGAACATTTCAGTGGCGTCTATCTTTCTTCTCTCCAATTGTCTCAAGATTCACATCCGTAGGTCAGTATTGGGAATATTAAGCAGTTGATCAACCTCATCTTTATCGCTCTTGAAATTTGACAGTCCTTCCATATTTTGGTCATTTTTGTTGTGGCAAATTTTGCTAGATTACATCTACGTTTAATCTCTTCTTGTAATGACCCTGTGTTTGTGATTAATGATCCCAGATATAAGTATGAGCTCACAACCTCGAACCGGTCAATTGTGGTTATGTGTGGATGATTGTTGTGTAGTCTATCCACTATCATGATCTTTGTCTTTGATATGTTTAATTGCAGACCAAATATTTGACTTTCGTTTTCGATCAGTCGTATAAGTTCCATCAGCTCTGCTTGACTATTTGCAAGAAGGGCTGTGTCATCTGCGAAACGTAGGTTGTTTAGTTTATGACCATTTATTGAGATGCCCTTTTCCCATCCTTCAAGTGCTCTTCGCATAATATACTCCCCATACATGTTGAATAATTGTGGAGATAGTATACATCCTTGTCTGACACCCCGTTCTGGATGAAACTCGTTCGAAAGTGTGTCAAGTACCTACTTTAACTGATCCAGAGGTGTGTTCATATAGTTCAGTTATAAGCGTAATTAGATGTTGTGGTACGCCTACTTCTTTTAGTATTCGTCATAAGTGTCTCCACTTGACCCTGTCGAACGCTTTACGGTAATCTATAAAACAGATGTATAGTGGGATGTTGAATTCCCTAAATTTCTCGATTATCTGCCTTATATTCAGCAGGTGTTCTCGAGTGCCTCTTCCTTTGGTAAATCCAGTTTGCTCTTGTGGAATTTCTCTTTGAAGGAATGTTTTCAGTCTCTCATTGATTATATGTAGCATTATCTTGCTGGCATGGGATATAAGAGAGATAGTTCTATAATTGTCGCATTTATGGAAGCTGCCTTTTTTATGTATGGTCGTTATTGTAGATTTTGTCCATTCTTCAGGCCATTGTTTGGAATGCCATATTTGGTTACAGAGTAGATGAAGTAACTTTACGCCGGTTTCTTCTGTGGCTCTAAGCATTTCTGCTGTTATCATATCTGGACCTGGTGCTTTGTTATATTTGAGCTTGTTGATAGCCTGTCTTACTTCATTTTCGAGTATATCAGGTTCTTCTGGTAATTGGTATCTTACTTGAAATTTTATGATAACAAATAGAGATGCTGCTTATCTCAATATTTTTACTTTAGTTACGGTTTAAATGTCTTTAGTCCATCATGGAGAAATTTGAAATAAGTGAAATGTTAATCGAAAAGGGCAAGTATATGCTAGGTATTGACAATTACACGTATAACTTAAAGCCAAGTGGTGAAAAAATGAGACAACCGAAATTTCGGTCGAAAACAAGACATTCATTTTTTCCTAATGCAAAAAACAATATCCTTATAAAACGTACGTTACAAATTACTTCCACATATATACCTACAATGGAAATATGTAATGAATAATAAACAAACGTAAACACAACATGAGAAAAAACTATCGCATCTGACTGTATATTTTGCTTAAAAAAAACTTTTAAATTTTATATACGAATTTCTTCAGTTTGACTCGTATCACTTACCTGGTACAAGTAGTACAAGTCATCTAATTATGTCATTCTGTCATTTATAAATTTTTTTTATTTTTTTCCTTTAAAGTCATCAAAAATAAGTCATAGAACTGGTGTCAAAATAGTTTAAAAGACAAAATGCCTGATGTCACACAGTTTTTACGCTCTCCTGAAAAATTAAATTTTTTGACTTATTGTTGTTCCCGAACACCCTAGAATTTTCAGTATTTCTGTCATAATTGAACTTATGATAAAGATGGACTGGGCATGCCCTGCACTCTGTTCGCCTAAATTTGAAGTCGAAAAGTTTATAGGCGCGGGGAAAGAGGCGAGGTGATAGACTGTGACATTACCTTTTAAGTCATCGGCGTACCTTCCAATAATTGAAAGGTATTTGAAACAGTTTTTTTATTTGAATAAATAATGACTATTAGTTTGATTGCTTTTATTTTTAGTATCGTAAACATATAAAATATTTCGAATAAGTGAGAAACAACGAACTATGAATAATTTTAATTTTCAGTGTATAGAAATGAATATATTTATAAAAATTGATTTACACAAAAGAATAAAGATGGCGTAAATAAAATCGCAAAGTACTTTATATAATATTTTATTTAAACTAAAATAATACACAAGCAATAAAAAGTTTAAAAAATTCTTCCCCAAACATTAACCTGTTCAGGGTATTGAGTATATTCTTCTTTTATCCAGTGAGTGATACATTAAAAAAATGTAGTGAATTATGGTTTATAACTCCAGATTAATTGTTATTTGGCAACATTAGAAGTCATGTTAGACATAGCAGTAGGCAGAAGAAAGATAAAAGTTCAGGAATATGTATTTAAGAAAATATTAATAAACGTAAGAAAACATAAACTATTGTTTAACAAAACATGAACAACAAACCACATATACAACAATATATAAACACATTAAACCTTATGGATGGGGTAGGTTTCTAAAATAGAAATATGCTTTATTGTCACTAAAAATTGTACAATTTTATGAACAAAACTTACAAAAAGTAAAAAAAAAATAACAATAACAATTAAAATTTACTAAAATTCCAAAAATTGTCAATTAGATCTATTCTGTAACTTTTGACAAATCGAATAGAAATCACCAAGTCGAATAGTAATTACTCGAAATCGGAATGTTGGATATCTATCGCGTCGTTTTTGTGTTTGGATTGGCATTCTGTAACTCACATCGTAATCGGTGTAAATCGAAAACGTCAACTTCTACTTGACGCGCTCAGAAGTTGGTGGCAACCCCGCATTGAAACGCGAAAGAAGTGTTCTGTGACGTTAAGTTACTGGAAAGGCTAGTGCTCGCGAAAAATTCATCAAAAAAGAAGATTATATTTCACGTCAAGTAGTTTTGACATGTTTTGGTTAAGTTTGAAAAGTTCGTTACAAGAATACAAAATGGCAAGCGGGAAAGCAAAGAAAAAGACATTTGCTGATCAGTTAAATTATTTAGTAAACTTTATCTAAATAAATAACACCACAGACTAAAAAATGAAGTAGCTACAAAAATTAATCAACCGCTATTAGATCAAAAAGTCAACAAATAAATGTCAAAACAACCAATGCGCAAGCGTCAAGACCAATTTCGATGTCGAAATTTGATCTCGACAGAGCTTGTCTAGTCGAAATCAATTTCTACACAACATTCCGATAGTAGAGGTCGAGATGAGTTACAGAATACCGATTCCTACCAATTCCGATCCGACTTGCTGACTTCTACTCGATTTGACTCATTTCTATTCGATTTGTAGTTACAGAATAGGGCTGAATGTCATATAATAAAAGATAATAAAATTTACAATTCATTGCAAAATCTAACTAAATTGCACATTGCATAATAAAACCTTAGGAAGTAGTTTACGAATAAGTTTTAGTTGCTGCATTTGATACCCAAATATATAATACTTGAGTTGCTTGTACCTAAACGTACTGTAATTTCTTAGTTTCTCGTTAAGAAACTCTTCCACTGAATAATATGGTCTTTCATGATAGGCTTTTGTTAATTTACAGAACTTAAGGAAAGAAGTTGTAAATTTAAGTTGCAAAGGGAACTAATTGTATAATTTTTTTGCCGAATATAATATAGATTTATTTACTAACTCAGTGGACGAAATCGATAAATACATATCAAAGGTTGAATTTCTGGTAGACAATTGGGTTTTGCTGAAAAAACATGTAGGTGTTTACCAATTAAGAAAACAGTTTCTAGAATATACAAAGAGGGAAAAGTTAAAATCCCGTGATTTTTTATGTAGCTTCTAAAATGTATTATTTTACTGAGGCCAAAAAGATGTTGCTCTTTTTTGTAATTTAAAAATAACATTATATTGGGTAGCTGTACTAGAACCGCAAAAAGGAAGGCCATATCGAAGATGAGACTCGAACAAAGAAAAATATGTTATTTTGGAAGATGCTAAATTCAGCTTCGAAACAGATCGTATTGCATAACTGGCTGAGATTAGTTTCTTACTTAACAAATCGATATAAAGGAACCATTTAAGGTTGCTGTCTGTAAAAATACCTGAGCAGACCATAGCAGTTTTGGTTATTTGTTCTTTATTTAAGCCGAACATAGACAACAACATATCTAGCAGCTGTTGATTCTTTACTGGGAACCTGCATATAATATTTCTTTGAAATTAATATATTTATAGCAATTATAGTGTAGATTAGAAAAAATAAATAAATGTATAATACGACAAAATTTAATTTCAATTCATGTCAAGAATTAAGTAATATCACATCCCTGTACTACGCTCATGGACGTAATTCCAATGTTTACTTACGAACGAAATGACAGTTCTGGATGAAAATATTAACAAATTCACTAAAATGTCACAAAAAAGGAAATTATCAACTCAAATTTAAACAATACAACGCCATGTTCCTTTTTCTCAAATCACTACGATTGTTAATATTACTAATAATGCCAAGTTTTACATAAAGTTAACATTATCAGAATATATTTTCTTTTAATAAATTAAAAAATTAATGTTTTTCTTTTAATTCCTTGGTTGCGAAATGAGTATATCTAAAAATAGTTTATACTAACTAAATAATACATTTTTATCTATAAATTAAAATTAAATTATACTAAAAATCGAAAATTATTTCGAAGATTCGCTTGGAAAAAAAAAAAATAATATGACAACGTCAATTGTGTCTATGACTGTGACGATCTCATCGCTTCATGTACAGATGTAAATAGCCCGGTCCTTCTTTATTTATACGTCCATGTATAAAAAACATTGCTTTAAACGCACAATTTTACGTAATTTACGTCATTTCATAATTGTTTTATAGAGGACAAATTCTACAAAATTTTGTTCCTAAAAAAATGATTAAAAAACTTTTTATTTAACTAATGAATAACGACATTTAAAACTCATTTTTTATTTACGGTTTTTATAATTTGTACTGACGCAGTTTGCTGTTCAAAATAAAACGTTTTATGAATAAAATTGAAAATACCAAACCGTTTTTTCTTGCTTCATAGTAGATAATCGATTGTTTTTCTAATTTGTGTTATCTAGGTCTACTAGAACAGACTGAAAATAATCGTTCGTCTAAAGGTAAGGTCAACGAGGTTGTTAAAAGGCTGTTTAACTTTACCATTTATAGCAGCTGTGATGCGTTAATTTTTTGCATGGACGATTTTATATTTTAATAAAAAATACTTCATTCAGTGGTGCCGGTTTTCGAATATAATAAAAACTTAAGATCTTTAAACTGGTTCTCAAATGTTTCATGGTACGTCATTGATCTGCTGTTTAATATCATTGAGATCAACTATCTAAAAATATTGTGGATTATGAATAAAAATAAGAATTTAGTTTATACCTACTAAAAATTTTGTAGTAAATAGTAAATACTCCACGTGGTATGCATAAAAAACAGAAGTAGATACCCGGCTTGACTAAGTAGTCTTATGTACAGTTTGTTGTGACAATGTTCTCATTTTTGATATGAATAAAAATATCTTTGTGCACTTTAGGATGGGACTCTACTTCATAAATTTGAAGTCTAATAGTTACCAGACTTCAGTTTCTTCATGGTAAAGCTATAGCTGAGTTCATATTTAATTTGCGTTAAAAAAAATATTATAAACCAAGAAGTACGTGTGATCGTGACTTTAAAGTATTATATCGATTCTTCTTCTTTAGATACCGTCTCCTCTAAGGAGGTTGGTAATCGTCACAGCTATTTTCACTTTTGAGATTGCAGCTCTGAACAAGTCGATGTACTTGTCATACAATGCACTTTTTCCGAGTTTAGTCAATTGCACTAATTTTTTAACGTTTCGGACACGCTTTTTATACAGATATTCCACCACTTTTCTTTTTTCTACTTGCTACATTATTTCACAAATCTTAAGTCTGTTTAAAAACAACAATATTTGACAAATGGTATTGTCATGCGATTTTGTCCGTAACTTACTTGATGCATCACTTTTGTCTTAAAATGTTTCAAAACGGAAATCTATTAAAATTAGGAAAAATTTAAAATTCCGGATACTTTCTAGACGGACTATATAATACTAGAAATGCTTCAAAAACTGTATTAAGAAAATTTTGAAATATTTAAAATATATTATTGGATGAATAAATTCTTTGAATAATAAAATATTCTCTTAAACAATCAATTGGAACATGTCAGTAAACCAATATAATATAACAACAAGTAATAGAGCTTGTTCTTCGTCGAGTCAGGCAAAAAAACTTGAATATATTAAATATTTTCTATAGTATCGAAATGACAAATACGTATCTTTTCTATAGTATTTTTTTTTTTTTTTTTTTCGGATGACCAGGTAGTAATTGCCGAAGACAGCTACGATCTTAGCTATATGGTAAAAAAACTGCAAGAAACATATGAGGTGACAGGTCTAAACATAAATATGACAAAATGTGAACAGATGATCTCTCAGTGGGAACAGATGAAATATGTGACCTAATCTTGGAAAGACTGGAAATCAGGGAAAGAATAAACAAGGGCAGAGCAGCGACCCGTGCCTTAAACTCTCTTCTCTGGTAAAAAAACAATTCGACGAGAAACCAAAAAACACATTTACGGTAGTATAGTCCAAAGTATTACACTTTACGGTTCGGAAGCATGGAACGTCACCAAAGCTAATAGAAACAAACTTATGACGACAGAAATGGATTATCTGAGACGAAGCTGCGGTAGATCGAAACTGGAGAGAGTTAGAAACGAGCAAATAAGAAACGAAATGAAAATAAAGCGAAATATCAATGATGGCATATAAAGAAAACAATTAATCTGGTTCGGACATGTTAAAAGAATGCCAGATTACAGATGGCCTAGAAGAGTACTGGAATGGATCCCTCCTGAAACAAGAAAGAGAGGACGACCACGTAGAAGTTGGTGCAACGATATTGATGAAGCAATGGCGGCAAGAGACTTAGAAGAGGCAACTGCATATGTATATATATATATATATATATATATATATATATATATATATATATTTATTTATATATATATATATATATATATATATATATATATATCTTGAAATAGATCCATTTTTGCAATTACTATTTTTATTGAGAATGGACCACCCTTTAAGTTTAAAATAATTTTGTTTTTGACGTTTCAATTTCCACTTCGGAAATCCTTCTCAAATTACAAAACATTTGTCGTAGTTATAAATAATTGCTGCATTTATTTTTTTATAATAAATAGGCTTAAACAGAGGTTCTTTATCAAAATATTATGTGCTTATTGCTTTATTGATATTTTAATAGGGTAATTCCGGTATCGTTGGACCACCTTTTTTAATTTGACAATACTTCGTGCTTATTGCTCCGATTCATATGAAACAAAAACTGTGATATTTTATTTTGATAAATCTTGGTTATTTGTCAAAATAAGGCACTTATATCTATAATACGTAAAATTAAAAATACTTTTAAAAAATGGCATGTGGTCCATCTATTTCATACCCTCTGGGTTAGATGGACCACACTATAGGGAATAGTTATTGGGTGTTAGGGGACCACACGAAAAACACAATCAATTCGATTAATACAGTGTATTGCGATATGTTTTGAAGGAAATATTATTCTAATTCATCATAGGTGAAATTATAAATTTTTTTGTAAGAATGTGTTATTTTATTATTGAGTTAATGCCTCGACAACTAAGATCATTGGCATGGTACAGTCAGGTACCTAGTGTAGTATGTGTGTGTGTTGAGTAATTGTCTTGATACTTAGCAAAGTCGACGTCATTGTCTTTGCTAAGAGACACTAATTGTATCCGAACGTCTGCGGTCCCTCCGGTGAGTACCGATCGCATTAGGATAGAAATTATTTTCATTCAGTTATTTTTAATAAACGAAAATTTTTCTACCCAGATGAGATTCGAACTCACGATCTTTAGGTTTAAAGGTAGGCGCTCTTACCACTGAGCCACAGAGGGGGTAAGAATGTGTTATAAAATCGAACAAAAAGTGTGTTTTACATTTTATTTTTAACAGCTGTGAAAACACACTTTTTTTCTTTCTTAATGTTAGTTCTCAAAAAAAATTTTTCTTAAGTTCCCTTTGCTTACAGTTGAGGATTTATTTAATAGGCCTTTTAGGTAAGTTGTCCTTTTCTTTATTTTAGGTCTGTCTTTATTTTTTCGATTAAGTATCGATCTGTTCAAAGGTTTCGGAATCTTTTTCTTTTTTTCTTTTCTTTTAGTAGTTTTTTTCCTTGCTTTTTAAAATATTTCAGAATAAATCCGTGAGTTTAAAATTTTTGCAACACTTGCAGAATTACCACGAACAGTTACCTTTTTCTTCAAAATTGGAATTGGTGTCAACTTCGCCAATATTTTGGAAAGTGTAAGACTTTTAGTCTGATCTATTTCATGTTGAGGTAGTTGAATTATGTCTTTCGAAGTACAGGGTATTGCAACATTGTCATTAATAGCAGTGTCGGAGTTGTTAGTAGTGTTTTCGTCAGTAGATGAGGTTGTATTTTGACCTACTTTAACAGTTTTATGTAGACCTACAGTAGAGTCTTAATGAGGAGTTAAATAGCATTATCGGGTATAGCAGATATATTCAATGGCACTATACCAATACACCACAGCCCTTGAGGCCTGACAGAAGCCTGACCATGCAGAACCCAGAAGCTTTCCAAACTGCAGTCTATTAATTTGCCTTGAATGGTTTTTTTTTTCATAAATTCACTACACTAAGCGTTGTAGTAGGACTTAAGTGATTTAAAAAAACATTTGTCAAGAGGTGCAAAAATGTGTGATGTGACTTGGTAGACCTAGTATAACCATATCGTTGTCCTTGGCAAAAACGAGCATCTCCACATTACCACAATGTGACGAATGGCCATCAAGAATTAATATTACTTTTCCTGGTAGTTTAGTGGTCAGTCAAAAAATAACTCTACGTTCATATAAGTCGACTTTGTAAGAACAAAACAAGCAACAAAAACAAAATTTGTTTAATTTATTAATGTTTTGTATTTTGCGAATAATTTCCAATGTGAAAATAGAAACGTCAAATAAACTTACTTTAAAGTAAAATTATGGTTTATTCCCAATAAAAATAGTAACTTAAAATTTGCTATTCATAATTTCTGCCATTTGCCTCAATATTGAGTACGTTCAGACGACGTCAGCGGCTGAATAGCGATAGCTGAGTGTTCAGTCGCTGACGTATCCAATGTGTAGGTACATCTTTTTAAGAAATTTATTCTACTTAAAAGAATTGACGATTTTGTCGGAATTTTTAAAAATTACTAAATGAATTTAAAAAAAAATTTAATAAGTACGTACTCCAGATTTGAAAAACTGAATGAATTTATGTACGTGGAAGTCAAAACAGAAGAAAACGGTAATTAAGGACATATTATAATAATTGAAGGGTATATATTCCAAAGCCCCATTCTTTACTTTTAGAGAATTGAAATTTTAGATAAAACGAAAAAAAGTCTATAAATAATATTATGAAATTAACTATAACGAATTTTTCATTTACCTTTAGAAAGTAACTTAAAAATGAATTTTATACAGACATAGTGGGAAATACACCGCTGAATACAAATAAAAAATTACTTAATTTGGATAATGTTACTTTTGGTACTAAAATTTGGAGAATGTGAGATCTGCACTGTAATAAGGTGAAAACAGTAAGTTTTGAAACAAAGCTTAATTGGAATGTTTAGATAAAAAAGTTTCATAATACTTTACAAATATAATTTAGATATAAAAAAACTCAGTTTTTTTTTGAAAAACTTGTTTTATTTTGCTAAAATTTTACTTTAATATATAAAACTTGCCAATAAAAAACTAAATTTGGAAAAGAGGTATCTCATTAATAGCAATATACACTTCATCTTCGTCAGTTGCAACTCCTTCTGGAACGTCTAATATATCATTGCAAAAATGTAATTCTTTAAAATTTCTTTACTCATCTCTATTATGTTTCTGAAGATAATTTACGTCATCTTTCTTTTGAAGTTTCTCAGTTAACTCACCTTGCACCAAAACACGGGTGACATTTGTAACTTCTTTCGGATAAAGTAAAGTAGCAAAATGCAAAGAACCAGGAGCTGTTATGACTTCCTTTGTTACCGATTTCCAATTTGTAACTGTTACGTCATCTCCAAGCATTTTAACAGTAGCAAACCTGTTTATTATTTAAATAGATTCCTCAGGGCTAACGATTATCTCAAGCTTTGTAATTTTCTTTTCAATATTTACAAAAACTCGGTCAGGAGGGAGAAAGCTGTGACCTGTCATCGGAAAAACAAACTTTAGCTCCATTATATGATTTAACGAATTAAGTAACCGTTTGGTCAGCATGCATAGTAAATTTTTTTGTTTATTTTGACCCCCATACTCACTAATAAGGCGAAAAGATCGTTGTATTAGATCATGTCAATAGCACATAATAAATCAAAAGCAGGATGCTATTATACTCAATCTTTTCCAAAAGTTATGTTAAATACCTGCATTTCTTCTCTTCTCTTCCATTCTCCGGTGCCTTCACTCGTTTCCTAGCAGTTTCACCAACACTTTTGTTTACTGGTTGTACACTTACATTCATTATTTTTGTATTTTATTACTTTAAATATAAAAAACAACAATGACTTAAAAAAAGAACTTCGCTTATGTGTAACTAATTCATAATAAACTACATAAGTCGAAAGGCGAACATTGCCGCTAACACACAGCCCGGAACCCTCCAGTTTGATAGGCTGAAATGGAGAACGTGAGTCTGCAAGTTAATACGGCGGAGAATGCTAGTTTTTGTTAATGAGAAACAACTAAAACATAAGTACATTTTTGTAAAAAGTGGAGAATGTTACTTTTGCATCTATACCCTTTAGCTAGAAACAACTAAAACATAAGTACATTTTTGTAAAAAGTGGAGAATGTTACTTTTGCATCTATACCCTTTAGCTAGAAAAGAACAACAAAAACAAACAGCATTAAGAATACTTATAAAGTCGAAGCATGTATCAAGAACAACGGAAATATGAATGTATAAGGCAGTAATTGTAACTTTTAGCCTTCAAGAAAAATTTTTAATAAATAAAAAATTTAATATTTATTTAATTTAATAAAAATAATGCAGTAATACTATCATACTTTAGATGTTGTGACGTATAAATACAAATAGAAATGCAAAAAGGAAATGTTTTGTATATTTTAACCCCACTTTGAGTTTCGTTATTAAGCTAAAAATATGTTCCTCTATTGAACCTGCAGCTAAACTAATAAATATTTTTTCTTAGTAATAAGTCTTTACAATATAATATGTATGTAAATTCAACAGTAAAATGCTCAGTGAAAGCGGATTGAAGGTATTACATAAAAACGGGAACTAAAAAAAGTGAAAAATTGGAATTTTTCCTGTGCATTAGGATGTAAACATTTCATTGATTCAATTAAATTTTTAAACGTACGAAATTCACATCCAAATATAATATAAAAATATACTTACACAATATGAGATTTTTATTTAAATGAGATTCTTAAAATCATTAGTCATCCACTTTTTTATGATTTTTATCATTAAGAGAGGTTTTGTTTATTAATAACTGTTTCAGACTAAAAATAGATTATTTTTATTTTATAATTATCTTATAAAAATTGGCAAAATTAGACGTGCTAATACGGATTATGAAATAAAAATATATCAACTTCATAACCAAATATGTATAAGAAATAATTTTTTTTATTGGCTTATTAAAAACTCAAAGCTCTTCTCCATTATTTACATTATTCAATTGGATTTAAAAAACAGTGATTTTCAAGAAGTGTTACGATGGCTGATTAGTCAGCAATGAATTCATCTCAATTTCAATGTAATATGATTTTTGATAGATTAAAATTTAATCTAACATAAAGCATAGTTTGATTAATTATTTAGTAATCAAACTAAAGTTGAAGATTATAATAAAAAGATCTATACAAAATAGTAGTCTATTTTTTTCTCCAGCACCATTAATTCCAACTTGACAGCATATTGGTATATTTAAAAATAAATTACAGATGTCTTAATGTGGTAATAAGTTCCACTCTTTTTTATGATCTTGAAATCTTTGGCAAGTGTATAAATCTTGCCAATTAGGTGCGATTTATCTTTGTATATTGGGGTGTATCTCCATATACATTCATTCATTTATTCTTAATGAAAAATGAAGGCTATGGTGGTGTGTTGACTACGACACGGTGTTCTCATTGTCAGTGACCTCATTGTCAAATCAATCTATTATTTGACAATGACTGTTATTATTGTATATGTGATTGCAATAGTTTCCATGAAAGATTCTTGGGTATGGTTAATTCTGATCAATCAATTTATTCTGATTCGAGTTAGGTTCTAGAAAAAGAGGGTGAGTTCGATGCTAAAATTCATTTTAAGTCCACGGTTCTTCTCCAAACTCGGACTCTTCTTGAATCAGCGTACAGATAAAATCTAACTCCATTAGATAACAAAGAACTCCATTCTTGTAAGCCCCGATACACATGTTGTTGTGCCAACCTAGTCCACTGTTTCCACAACGTCACAGGAGACACATATTATGCAAGTTAGCATCATATAACATATTTCCTAGGGTATGTTTTCACGCTCATCCAATTTGTGCAAATTATTTTGTGCATGCCAATTTCTGCAAATGAAACTGAACGATTTCATCGTTTTTCACGGTAAGTCTCATGCAAAATTTTGTCTACACCACATGTGCAGTTCAGATTGTCATTGAGCAACGATGAACAACGAAGACGAATTTTTATCAGCATTAGCTGTTTTTTGTTTGGGTCAACTAAAAAGTTAAAAGTGGAAAAGACAAAAAACCAAGATTGAAAAAAGAACCACTAACTCTCCTATTAATTTAATACTAGAATTAACAAATGCACCAGACGAGTTTCGTAATTATCTGGGCATGGATGAGGCAACTTATCGACATTTATTGATTGATTTATGAAGATACATCTACAGGTGTTGCTACCCCGGGGCTGCGAACACAGAATCACATTCTGTCAGATCTTTTAAGCAGACACAATCGCCATCACAGTACCGAAGCAAAATATGCGAGGAAAAGTTTTGAAATTTATTTTAATAATTCTAGTAATGTTCCATGGCAACATTAAATGATTTCTAACCTACTTAATTAACGACATTATTACTAATGTATTAATGAATTATTATAAGGTAAACAAATAAATAAGTATATTACGAAAGAAATATAATTTCCTGCGATTCGTTGTCCTCGTCCATATTTGACACAGTGGTTCTTGTAGTTTGCTGGTCCCGTAAAAAGCTCATTCAATAAAAGTACCACAAATGTGGTACATATACACGTCGGCACCGGCACCGGACTTTTCCAGAAGCGAATATTTTTTTTAGTTCTTTTCTGTATGTAATTCTCCAGAAATTTATTTTCTTTATCACAGTTTCTCTCCTCTCTATTTGCACTCTCTTCAACTGTGAGCATTTTTTCAACCAGAATATCATATTTATTTTTATTCTTATTATTGTAGTTGATTCTTAAAAAACATTCGTTTTGGGGCGGAGAATGTTTGGAAAAGTGTCAAGTAATTTAAATATTTTATTTTTATTATTACGAGTATGACCTTATTTAGTTTTAAAATTTATTTAATCATAATATATTACCTAATTGCAATATGGCTTTAGTTTATTTTTAAATTCTCGAACACAAATTGGCTGATTAATTATTGTCAAGTTCTGAGAATTCACTTGTCTAAAATTCAACATGTTTTTGGGAAACATATATCAACCCAAAACACTTCAGATTCCTATCCGCCTTTGTGTAGCAAGTAAAGAATGTCACTTTAAGTTTAATTTACGGCTATTCACGGAGGTCTCTAAAAACAGTACCCTCTAGTCGATTTGGGGTAATAGATACGTGCCCCTTTGCATATGATCGACCACTCTTCAAAAAACTCTCGTCCTGTACGGAAGCAAGCGACAAGCAGATCACCACAGCAGTGTATCTCACGCCAACCCCAGCCGGGCCGACCATAGACAAAAAAAGGTAAGTGAATCTCATATAGAATTGACAATAAGATATAAAATCTGCCAATTGTTATTTGAATTCATTTTATTTTACATATATTTGCTACAAATATTCGCCATTTTCGCTAATCTTATATACAATCTAATATTGCAATTTTTCGTTAAAATTATTTATCCAATACAATTTAACCAGCGATCTTTCAAGTTTAATCACTAAACAAGTAGTGATAAACCATTACCCTGTTTCAGTCCACCGTTTATTTCAAAACTGGATAATAGTCTATTGTTTACTTGTAGTTTAGATCTCCACCCTCCATACAAACTTTGGTCATCTGAATGAGTTTCTTGGGTAGCAGTTCCGCCACCACACTCCATACTTTAATTCTTTTTACGCTGTCATATGCTTGCCGAGAGCCTATAGAGAAGTTATGAATCAGTCTGTTAAATTCTTATCCTTTCTCTAGAAACTGTCTCAGTATAAAAAATGTGTCGATTGTTAATCTGTTTTAATGGGAAAAACCCCGTAATTGGCTGTATACCATCGTTTAAAAAAACACAGAAGTTAAAACACTTCACAAATGTGTATTTAGGTAAATACACATTTGTTACCTATTAAATGTGTATTTGTTACCTAAATACACATTTGTGAAGTGTTTTAACTTCTGTGTTTTGTTAATCTGTTTCTCCCAAAACTATCCTGGTATTCTCATAAAATATTTTCAGCATAAGGGGATAATTGCTAATAAGAATATTTGAGAGGATTTTGAATACACTGTCAATTAATGATATTCCTCTGTAGGTAACACAATGTCTCCTTTTTTGTGGATGGGCACTATAATGTTTTCCTTTGATCTCATTGAAATTTTTTCTTCTTGCCATATTACCGTTATTAGCTGGTGTATTTGGTACATTAGAAACTTCTAAACAGTACTACACTACTACTTGGAAATTCTGCTGGCATCACTTTCAGGTGCTTTGTGGGTTTTTAATTTGTATAAGGGGATCCGACCGAAACCACGTTATTAAATATTTATAAGTCACTCGTTAGATCAAATATAGATTATGGGGCTATTGTGTATGCATCCGCTAAAAAACATGTTACCAAGCAACTTGAAGTCATTCAGAACACAGCACTTCGCATTGCCATAGGTGCATTTAGAACCACACCAGTTAAGAATCTCCAATGCCTCACAGGAGAGCCACCTCTTAATCTACGAAGAAATTATTTATGCCTTTCGTATGCAGCATCAGTCGCCAGCAACAAATTCCACCCAGTATTTCAAAATGCATTTACGGACCGTTACCTAGAAGCTTATAACAAAAGTAGGTTCGATCCACCATTCTACGAAAGAGTTCGAAGATATTTAAAACATCTACAACTCCAAATTTCTGACCT
Source organism: Diabrotica balteata (assembly GCA_918026665.1). NCBI lineage: Eukaryota > Metazoa > Arthropoda > Insecta > Coleoptera > Chrysomelidae > Diabrotica > Diabrotica balteata. Next base: position 147,324,787 of record OU898278.1, on the reverse strand, counting down.
CTTTCCTTCAAATGTAAAAACTCCACCTCCCTGGTTAATCATGATTCCCGATATTAATACGACGCTACTCCAATATAACAAATCAGATACATCACCCACTGTAATCCGACAGTCATGTTTAAAGGAACTAGTGACTTACGAGAAAAGCTTTTGCATTTATACAGATGCCTCCAAATCTGCCAATGACGTAGGAGCAGCATTTGTCACTCCATATTTCTCTTCCCAATTTAAATTAATGCCAGCCACTTCTATATACACAGCAGAATTATATGCAATATTACAAGCCCTCATTCATATCAAAAGTACAAACCATTCTTCTTCCGTCATTATCACAGATTCTCTAAACTCCTTAACAACAATCGGTCAACTATATACTAAGAACCCTATAGCCTTACTTGTCAAGAAAGAACTTGCTGCCTTACAAGAATCTGGTTCAGAAGTCAAATTTATGTGGGTTCCATCTCACACGGGAATACAAGGTAATGAAAACGCAGACCTCCAAGCAAGAGAAGCTACCAAAAATGATCAAGCTATAATAGTGTCAAAGACTATCTGCAGTGATATAAAGCAGTTCGTTAAAGAAAAAGTGATTAGTGCGTGGCAAAATAAGTGGAACTTATCGGAATCTAAATTAAAAGAAATTAAATCGACAGTGAAACCGTGGCGCCTAGTAAACTTAAAAAGAGCTGACCAAGTCAAAATTTCTCGCCTTCGATTAGGTCATACCAATATTACTCATAAGCACCTAATAAGTAAAGAAGACATTCCAGTGTGTGATTACTGTCAAGTCAATATTACTGTTAAACATCTCCTAATAGAATGTGGAAAATATACAGTTAACAGACAAAATAACAATATTTCCAGTGACTTAAAAACAGTATTAGGTGAACATTTAAATACTAAAAACTTAATTAGATTTCTAAAAGAAACATCTTTATATAATTTAATATAATGTAGTAACTAATGTAAACTAATGTCGCTAATGACCCAGGTGGTTGAAGCGACTATTATTAGTAAATAAAAAATTTGTATAAGGGCTTCTGAGACTCTTAAAAATATATGTGATGTATAAATGTGATAAATATTTTTATGTGTGATGCAAAAAGTAAGACTTTTATTGTAATAAAATTCAGTTCTCTAAATCATTACTTATAATTTTTATCTTTAATAAAAGGTTTTGTTTATTTATAACAGTTCCCTTTTATTTATTTATAACAGTAAAGAAAGAAAGAAAGAAAGCTACAGTATCTCGGACATGTGATGCGGGGCGATAAGTATGGCATCCTGCGACTCATAATGCAAGGAAAAATAGATGGCAGAAGAAGCATCGGAAGAAGACGAATTTCATGGCTGAAGAACCTGAGAGAATGGTTTGGATGCAGCTCAAAACAACTATTTAGAGCTACTGCCTCAAAAATTAAGATAGCTATGATGATTGCCAACCTCCGTAGCGGAGATGGCACCTGAAGAAGAAGAACAGTTCCCTATTAACTATAGAATTATTTCTATTTTATGTATTGTATATTTTATAAATTTATTCAGTCCGAAAAAGTTTTAATAAGGGGTTTTAAATTAATAGTCCTATCACGTCAAAAAATAGGTTTGAATAGTCCTATCACTTCAGGGGAAGTGAATAAATCCCTGTAGTCCGCAGATAGGAGGTGTTTTCTGACCCCTTAAACTAGTACCTCCTAAGGGTCCCTTGTCCAGAGTCAAGGATAAAATCCACAAATGCATCCTTGGCGGAGAAGAAAGTCTTCAAAGTTTGGAGGGCAAAAGTAGTAGTCCCCTGGCTTTAGGACTTTTATAAAATCAAACCTGGAAATCAACAACTGGTTTTTCAGTAGTTATATTGAGCGAAAGCCATGTAGACCAGAACGGTCAATGTATAATAGTACACGGTGCGGTAGCAACCACCTAAATAGGGGTACAGAAAGTCAAGGGAATGCCTGCTACACTATTTTTCCAGGAATATCATTATGGCTGAGAAACTAAATAAGAAATTATGTATTGTCTATTTTTTTTATATGGTGTCGAAGGTTTGATATTAACAGATACACTTCTAAGAGGTGTATCGAATAATTTTGCGAATAAACTGGGTATATAGAGTTCGTAATACGGTTGTTTTTATATATCTCTCCCCGAGAGATATATAATATACTTTATTTAATATTACTAGGCAAAATAGATGAAAAAAGAGCGTCAGGTCAAAGAGAAACGTCATGGCTTAAAAATCTGAAAGAATGGTTTAACAGATCCGCATTCCTTTTCCCTGCTGCCGTCAACAAAATTAGTATAGCCAATTTGGCAGCCAACACACGATATTCGAGCAGGGTACAAGAATAATACGAAGAATAGTTTCTAAAGAATTTAAAAGTAAAGATCTTTTGCTTATGTTACAATGTGTACTATTGTAGCGCAAACAACCATCTTAACAGATTTGCAGATTGTCCAACATATTTATAAAAATAGGTTGCTGCAGTTATTGAAAAAAGGTTATTATTTTGTGTAGTTGCTCTCTAATATCTGATGGCGGAACTTCTTTAGCATGCTCCAAATATCTGTGTGCATCAAGTGTGGTCAGAACAGGTGAGTGAGCTGGGTACTGAAGTCTGGTCTACGAGAAGTACTTCTGTTTTTAAAATGTTCATGAATTAAGAATAGGGAGAGTATAGTTGTATGGCTTGTTGCGGCATCCTGTTGAAACCATTGCCTGTGATCTATAGTTTCGTGCACAGCAAAGATTTTCTAAATCTTTAACAATAACATTATATTTTTACAATAACTTTATGTCTATAACACCCTTAGTTAACAGTAACTGGAAGCTGTTTCTCATCTTAAACAAAATAAGGACCAATAATCTCATGCTCAGACACAGTCACTAAATGATATATCGTTTATTGAGGTTACCAAGAGATTTGAAACGGGTCGACGGCAGTCCACTTGTAAATGTTTCACTAATTTTCAGTTTACACGTAGTACGTCAAACGGTTCATTTTGGAGAGTGTAAAATCTGGTCCAGAACGCGTCCTTAAATACTGTTGATAAGAACTGTTCTTAGACAACCAGAAGGTCCTTTGCGCTGACACAATACACTACCACTGTTACAAAATTTCTCAACAATTGTAACATTAAACTTTTACTGGATCTATCTGTACATTGCTAAACACATTGTCGATATTTTTCAGAAATTTTAATTCTTGGACCATTATTTCGTTCATTTCTGTATGAGCAGAAATAATGCTCTACCATAAATTCTTTCTCCTCAGTTGTGAGAACCATTTTCACGTCGGTTTTAATAATAGAGCACTGTTAATATGACACAGTTGTCAGACCGTGGAGTTGAGGTGCCTACATTGTAAAAAATGTCATGCGCCCTTCCCTCCATGCTATGGCATGCTGGACGAGCCATACAGTCTGTAGTCAATAACCCGAGGTATGAGCGGGAACACAAAGTGTATTAATACTCATACGCTTATGAAACGCACCTGGCGCATCATAAGGGCCTTCACATTTCACTCTTTTTCAACTTGTCTTGAGTGAAATGTCTTTAATCTTTCCTATCGGCCTCTCTTGGCTAACTCTTGCTTCTTCCGACCCCGAATGGCTATTAGGTTTCCGAGGGCAGACGGGTCACTATATTTCCTTCTATTACACACTCTAGGAAGGCAACGGGAAACCACCTAGAGCCTAATTTTCCCAAGAAACAATCATGGAAATGGCTGATAAATACAACGGCCCCGAGTACGGGCGCTCCTTAAATGGAGCAGGGGTGCTAAGAATCTCCCGGTCAGCTAGAAACATGAACACATTTTCTAAAGAAAGAAAAATAGGTACATGGAATGTAAGAAGCATGTACGAACCAGGAAAAATTCATAACACCATTAAAGAAATGAAGCGTCTAAATATAAGTATCCTTGGAATAAGTGAAATGAGATGGCCGGGGTCTGGAAAAGTAACTGTAGATGACCACATTGTATACTATTCAGGAGAAGACAGCTCAAAACACAAAAATGGTGTAGCAATAATTGTGTCGAAGGAAACAGATGAAGCTGTAAAAAACGTCGTTCTATTCTCAGACAGGATACTGATGATACAAATACAATCAACAACAATCAATGTGAACATATTACAAGTATATTCACCCACACAAGACTATGAACAAGAAGAAATTGAAAAATTCTATCATGATTTAGAAAAAGTATTAGCACGTACAAAGAAACACGATCTCAATATTATCATGGGAGATTTTAATGCAAAGATTGGTGAAGGTGAACAGGAAGATGTCATAGGGAAATATGGTCTGGGAATAAGAAATGAAAGAGGAGATATGTTGGCATCTTTTTGCGTAGAAAAGCAATTAGTAATAATGAACACAATTTTCAAACTTCCAAAACGTCGTCTTTACACCTGTAAATCACCAGCAGATACACCTGAACGAGTTTTTCGTAACCAAATAGACTTCATATGCATAAATAAGAGGGCATAATAAATAAAAAAAAACATATCCAGGGGCAGATGTACCAACAGATCACAATATTTTAGTAGGAAAAATAAGACTGAGATTAAAAAGAGTTGCAAGGACGAATAAGCAAACAGTTACTATTGATAGAGAAACGATGCTAAATGATACTGTAAAACAAGAAATAACTAGTATATTAGAACAAAAGATGAAGTTAACATCAAGCAAAGAAAAAAGTACTGAGGAAAACTGGACGAAAATTAAAGACATCTTAAAGACTGTTCAAGAAACAAAATTGAGTGCGCTAAAAGCAAGAAAAAAACAAGAGTGGATGACAGAAGAAATACTGAGACTTATGGATCAAAGAACAGAAGTCAGAAATAAAGATAAAAACGAATACAAGAGGATCCACGCAATAATCAGGCAGAAGATAAGACACGCGAAAACACAATTTCATAGTAAAGAATGTAATGAAATTGAACAATATGAAAAGAAACACGATACATTTCATCTGCACAAGAAATTGAAAGAGGTCGCTGGAAATAAATGGAAACAAGTATCCCAAAGTTTAGAAGACAGAAACGGACACAGAATATTAGACATCAATGAAAAGTTAAAAGAATGGGAAAACTACATTTCTGAATTATTTGAAGATGAGAGAGTAGAACACTATACACCGATTGCTATATCAGGTCCATCTATAACAGAAAGTGAGGTAAGACGTTCAATACAAACGGCAAAAAGTGAAAAAGCACTTGGCCCCGATGAAGTAAGTGCTGAAATACTAAAGTTTTTGGGAGAAAATGGAATTAAAGTTCTGTGTAATCTCTTTAACAGAATTTATGACACTGATATATTACCAACTGATTGGTTAAAGTCGACATTTGTCACAATACCTAAGAAACATCGTCCAAAGACATGCGGTGATTATCGGACAATAAGTCTGATGAGTCACGTTTTGAAAATCTTTCTGCGAGTAATACACAGCAGAATTTATACGCTGTTAGAGGACAGAATTAGCAATACTCAATTTGGGTTTAGGAGTGGCTTGGGTACAGGAGAAGCCTTGTTTAGTATACAGGTGCTAGTACAGAGATGCAGAGATATAAATCAAAATGTGTATATTTGTGCGATCGATTTTGAAAAAGCTTTTGACAAAGTCCGACATAACAAAATGCTAGAAATATTGGAAACAGCTGGATTGGACGATAAAGATCTACGAATAATTACAAATCTATACTGGCATCAAGTGTCAAGAATAAAGGTTGAACAAGAACTGTCGGATGAAATAAATATAAAAAGAGGAGTGAGACAAGGCTGTATATTGTCGCCTTTACTTTTTAACTTATATTCGGAGGAAATATTTAAGGAAGCCTTAATGGAGACAACCGAAGGTATTATTGTGAATGGAGTAACCGTCAACAATATTAGATATGCCGACGATACCTTAGTCCTTGCCAATTGCGGAGAAGACCTTCAAAATCTAATGAACAAAATAAAACAGACTTGTGATCAGTATGGATTAAAACTCAACGTTAAGAAAACTAAATATATGATAGTTAGCAAACAAAATTATATACATGATGACGGTATAAAATTCGGAGATGCCACACTGGACAGAGTAGAGAAACTCGTGTATCTCGGCAGTAATATCAATGAGAGCTGGGATCCAACCGCAGAAATTAAAAGCCGAATAGAACAAGCCCGAGCTGCCTTTGTAAAAATGAGAAACGAACTTTGCAGTCATGATCTTAGCATTGACCTTAGAGTTCGTATGATATCTTGCTACATCTTTCTTGTCCTGCTGTATGGAGTAGAAGCGTGGACCCTAACTGAGGCTATGCTTAAACGCTTGACAGCCTTTGAGATGTGGGTATACAGACGACTACTGAAAATAAGCTGGGTCGACAGAGTTAGAAATGAGGAGGTCCTTAGACGGCTGAACCAAATAACACAACTGGTCAATATAATAAAGAAACGCAAGCTGGAATACTGCAGTCATATTATGAGACACCCTGAAAAATATGATCTTTTACATCTGATCATTCAGGGAAAGGTCCAAGGTAATCGTGGTCCTGGTAGAAGAAGAACATCATGGCTGAAAAATCTAAGGCAATGGTATGGAAAATCAACTACATCGTTATTTAGAGCTGCTGTCAATAAAGTCACGATAGCGAATATGGTAGCCAACATGATATCCAACGATCGATAACGGTCATGGAACTAGAAGAAGAAGAAGTTAATATGACCGATAATGACAAATAAGTGTACACCTACATTGGAACCGTATTTCTCCCGATCCGATATCGGGCGACGTCGGATTGAAAACAAAGTAAAGGTATTAAATCATAGTGCCTATACTGCTTCCATGACGAAGATTTAATACCTTGACTTTGTTTTCAATCCGACGTCGGTCGACGTCGCCCGATATCGGATCGGGAGAAATATGGTTCCAATGTAGGTGTACACTAAGCCGAATCAAATATGTATTGCGTTCGCAATTTTACAGCCATTTAAATTTCGGTAGCGTTTATTTTTTTATATTTAATATCGTACATAAAAAACTTGAAGAATTATTCAAATCAGATTCTTAAGAGCGGTACTCATAATTTTCATTATCATTTTTTATCTTCAATCAGAGGCTTTATTTAAGAGTTTCTGACAACAATACGAGTATTGTTATTTTACGCTATTGTAAATAAATTCAGATCATTGATTATCAACGAAATTTGAAAACTAGCATACCTGGACATATTTCCTTGTGGTATTTCTATACACTCAAATAAACTTAGTGGAAATAAACCACAATTTTAATT
>OU898278.1:147296316-147317009 GCA_918026665.1 Diabrotica balteata | reverse complement strand
CAATATAAAGTTTTTTAAGTTTGGTGCAATCATAACTGAGAAAATTGATTTTAAGAAGTAATACTGTTCGGTCTATTTAAATATACTTTAGATTTTAAATAACCCCACAATGGGTGATCAAAAGGAGTCAAATCGGGAGATCTAGCCGGCCAAAATATCTGCTGGTCGCTTGGAAACACTGGCATATACTGGAGTTTGTATTTGGTTTTCGAATTTTAAATTTAATGTATTAAATGTATATAAATGTTATCTCGGACAAATTATAACAAATGTCTTCTGTCTCATTCATAAATTGGATGATAAAATATGAAATATGCTGTAATTAGCTGTAATAAAACGTTGTAAAGTAGTAAAAGTAAAAGTATTTTCAATAATTTGTTCTATTAACATAATCCAATCCCATCGGATTATTTTACTATGCATTCAGTAATATTTTCTACGCCTTCGGTGTTGGATGTCTTTTGGCCTTACTGTGAGCCATTGTAGGTGTTTTGCTAAATACTTTAATAATTTAAATTATTTTTAAAACGAGTGATGAATATTCCCAACCATCGGCTTCTAAACGAAGTAGGTGGGAAACTTTTCAGCCAATCTCAGATGATGAATTATTACACATGTAAGTGATGATAGGATAAACGATCCTAATTTACGAAGAATCTGAAGATGATGATGGTTATGATAAGTATCAAAGTATTATTGAATGGTCTTCAGAGGTTTAACATCCTACAGTCCTACCATTTACAGCAATACCAGGATGAAAATTAATAAGGGTGGAATCCTATTGAGTATTTCAATTTATTGACATGTGAATTATGCTATGACCTGACTATTCAAAATAGCAATTTATATGCCGTTGATATTCTTTCTCAAAGTAAATCTGAGAAAAATAGAATTGCATCAAGGATTTAACTGTAGAAGAATTTAATCTGGAGTACTAAATACATAATTTGAGCCGAAATCGCTTTATGTTAATTTTTCGTGCCTTGCTAACAATAATAGTAATTACTATTTAAATGGGAATAAGCCACAATTAGAGGTTAAAGTACGTTTATTGACGTTTCAATTTTCCACTTCGAAAATCGGTCTTAAAATACAACCATTAGTAAAGTTATTACCAATGTACTAATTTTATTTTGAGAACGATTTCCGAAGTGGAAATTGAAACGTCAATAAACGTACTTCAACCACTATTTGTGGCTTATTCCCATTTAAATAGTAATTACTTTAAAATGCGACAAGAAAATAGCTTCAGATAAATAATAACAATAATAGTGTCAATAATCAGTCCAGACTTGCCAAGATATATTCATTGTTAGATTTTTTAATATTAAAAATCTTAAGTATCCAGAAAAAAAAATTAGCCCTGGACGAATCTATGATTTTATGTGAGAGAAGACTTAGTTCTCGCCAATTTCTCAAGGGCAAACGACACAAATATGATGTCAAACTGTATACTTTGGCAGAATTTACCGGGATGATTTTTATACCGCATATTTGTTTATAGTGGAGCTAGCGACACGTTAACCCTGGTACATCACAATTATTTTTTAAGGCATAAACTTCACACTCGGGTCTCAGAAACCCATAGCTGTTTTTTAGCAAAAAAATAGAAAATGTGAATATTTAATGGATTTGGGAGAATATCTAATCTTAGTAGAATGTGTCGAAAAAAATTTAACCATGGTGTGGTATTTCACACAGAGATATATTTATTGAAATTCAAAAATAACATAAAATAATATTCAAACATAAAACATTGATATTAAAACAAATAAACATTAAATTGAAATTATCATCTACAAAATACCCCTGTATAACTATCCTTGTAACAAAAAAATAAACTCTTTTGGTAATATAAGTCTTAGTTATTCTTAGCCAGGTCTTCTCTTTTCTCGTCTTGTACTTGCTGGTGCTTGTGTGCTCCACCGATGACCATTTTCCCCCAGTAAACTAGGAATATTTCTAACTGGTTCATCCACTATTTCGTCTACATTGTCGCCTTGCCTTTCTCTGTAATTCTATCTCAGTTAAAGGAGGACGATTTGCTCTGCTAGTTGATGCCTTTACTCGACTATTTTCTCTACTAGTTGACGCCGTTATACTAAAATAAATAAAAATAAGTTGAAACAAAATTATTACCGTAAACATCACCCTTGGGTCCGGGGTACCCATGCTTGTACTTCTGGAAATATCTTACCTCGTTGTTTCACTAAAATGCAGCGGATGACCCGTATTCTAACTCGGCTTACGACACACTGAATTCACATAAAGTGACTGTAACGATGAGTCCAAGCCATCACCGTTAAACCAGCGTGCGCGCGAACCAACCCATGAAGTAGGAGTGTATCGACAGTAGAAAGGGCAAAACTTTGCTATATAAACCGCATTATTTCCTCATAGAGGCAGAATCGACAGGTGTTGACTGAAGATTCTCTTCTTCCCTACCCCGGCTTGTGGACGTGTTGAGTTCACAAGTTGTTTCCGTTCCATACCGTCATCCGGAGAGCGTGTTGAGCTCTCCATTACCCGTACTCCGAAGCAGTCGTGTTGAGACTGTCGAGGAGTGTCCTATTAACCCGAATCACTTAAGGGACGTGTTGAGTTTCTTTCTTTTCTTTGTACCTATCGTCCGCTGTAATTAAATCGACACATCGTTCACGTAAAATTCCGAAAACACACTCGATTGCCGATAAGACGAACTTCATACGACAAGGTCAAACTTAATTTGAATAAATAGGCCAGGTACTGAGAAGACTAAACTAAATTGTAAATATGTACATAAGATTTTTGTCAATTTAATTTAAGGAAGACAATAAAGTTTTATTTTTATTTTGAACTCTGTCTCTGACTGTCCAAAAGCTACCCGGATAGTGACTCCTACGAGGAGGACATCACAGATGGCGCCCGAGCAGGGACGACACACATAAACCACGCATGCGCATGTCACATTGCAATGAATGACTCTCTGAGTTTCTGAGACCCAACAATGCAGTTCCAGGGTTAAACGTCGCTTCATCAGAAAAAAACTATTTTGTTTATAAACTGCAAATCTGCGTTCATTCTGTCCGTCATCATTTTACAGAATTATTGCCTTCTATCAGGATCATCTTCATTTAACTACTTTGTAAGGGTGGTATTTTTCTTAATATAAAACTTTCAAAATAGATGATTTACTTACGTTAATGACGGAGGCAAGTTCTTAAGTTGTCTTATGGGGATTTTCCTCAATCTCTAGAAGTACATCTAACTTTTTTTTGTAAGTAAATTTAAAATTAATACATGATTTTTCAATATTTCTTACTTGTCCAGTATAACAACACTTCTGTTTAATTTTGCTAACTGTAGACTGCGAAACTTGTGGACCAGGGTATTTATTATTAAACATTTCACTATAGACTGCGACACTTGTTGACCAGGATATTTATTATTAAACATTTCACAAACCTACTTTTAAGTTCTTGTTTTATTACCACAACCAATCATAATTAAAATGTTTATTCTTTGAGTCTTGGACAAATGAGCCATAATTTAATTTCATACGCGCACAAATATTATACTGACATCTTTAGTAACTTTAAATACCTAAATAATCACTCAGCCTATTAGATGCATATCAATTGTTTATTTGGCTTTTTGACTAATATTTTATCTTCAATGTTTTTTTCCCTAATTTTTTGAAGAACATATACGAAAATACCTGATTATTTCTAAAGTATATTTAAATAGACCAGGCAATATTGCTGATTTAAAAGTTAGGATAACGAAAGAAATTAACAAAATAACCCCGAGGTCATACAAAATGTTGTACAAGAATATTCTAAAATCGTTTCGGTTATTGTCAAGGAGTGCATAATGGTGGTTGCATAATGGTAAGTTGAACAGTTAATTTAATTGTAAAAATCAATTTTCTCAGTTATGACTGCACAAACTCAAAAAACTTTACATTGCTAAATAGATGACTAAAATCCTTTTCTAACAAGGTGCTACACGACTCCTTTCGTTATTTAAAATTTTGGTGAGGGTGCTTATAATTCAAAGGGGCTGTTGGAGGGGTATAATATTTTCATACTGTAAATATTGTCAATTTAATAATAAAAATCGACCTGTTTCAGGTTTTTTTCACAGACAGTCCATCTAATTTACTTACCGTTGCATGTCATTATCATTGACAGAGATCGAAGTCGACATAGTTGCCAAAGAATAAAAAAATCCTGAATCCATTTTAAATCGAATAGGTCACATAATTATTGCAAAAGTGGATTATATAACAAAACAAATTAATATTTAATGTAAATAAATAGAAACAAAACCAGAGTTGAAAAAATAAACTTGTTAAAAACAATTTGAGCCGCTTGTCTGCGTCGTATAAAGATGTAAAATTGAATACTTAAACAAAAACAACACTTGTCATTACTTATTTACTTTAAAATGTTTTGATACAATTAAATTTTCAAATGCTTTTGTCTTTTTCTTCAGATTTATTTAAATTTCGGTTTTTTGATCGACAGTGATTATGCAACTAATATAACATTATAATAATAATTACGACTATTTAAATTCTTACGTAACATTTTTGAAATAAAACACACTAATTTTGTTCTAAAAAGAACAGATTTTATTAAATAGGTAAAAATGTAAAACAAGAGGTGTTCACTTTAAAATTCAAAGTAATAAATTACAAAAAGTGTCAACACCGCAACTGTCAAATAAGTGTTACCAATGTATGCCAAAATATCACCTTCGTTCGATTACAGTTACAGTGTGTTCTGAACAAATGTTCTTCATAAAACGCTTTATAATGCATTTATACAATTTACATGATACATTATTGTGTATCTCTTTAACTTAACATTAATAGAAATATTTAAATATTATTTCTACGCGTATATAATAAAATATGTCTAGTGGCTGTAATACCAGTGTACTCGGCAAAGTGATTCTAAAAAAGAACCCACCTACCGCCTAAATATTTCGTGGTGGTATCATGTGACCTCCACGGACTATGACGCGGATGACGTGCAACGGTAAGTAAATTAGATGAAGTATAATACATAATAACGCTAAAAATGAATTTATTCCATACATATGGACCGCATTGTATAATATTATTGTTCTGGCGCTAATTGCGCCATTATCTTTAACCTATTTCAAGTAACTAGTGTCAATGCTAAATATTTTTAAGCTTAGACAATCGAGTACATGAGAGTTCTATAAAATATACTAATATTAAATATGGATTATATTTCTGTTAAAACATATTTGAAAATATTTTATAAAATATTTTTTAACTACTACTTACAGATCTTAGCGTTCTATATTAATACTCTTTATTTATTTGTTGATATAGTTCAAATGTGATATGACTCTTTAAACTGCTTCTTAAAGGAAACATTAAATTTAACTTCAACTGCAATTTCAAAAATTGTTTATCAATAAAAGTTCCTACACCACATGACGGTTTCTGTTTTAATTAGGCCTTATTTAAAAAATGAGTAGATAATTAAAATCAAAAGATATACACATCTATTTAAACTGAATTTAATAAAAGATACCAACTTATATTGAAATAAATTAATTTATCGTTAAATTATGATTAGATCGGACAACGTGCTCAATCAAAGCTCGAAGTATATTTGAAGTTCAAACGACAAATTAAATAGGTATCAATAAGTTTTCGTGAAATAAATGCTCCAGGATATTTATGTTACCAAATTCAAGATATTCAGAACGACAAAATTTAACCAATTAATAAATTTAGATTAGTATAATTATGAAATATAGCAATATTTCTAATAGAACTTATCCATCAAATAAAACCATCACGAGCGTTTTCATCTAAAAGGATTCTCATTTAATGTACGATTAAGAATGGTGCCCGGCGCCCATATTAGGTTGCATGGAGATGCAACTCACAAATTAAAACTCATTGAAAAAAGCAAACAACATAATTTTTAATTATCAAACATCTTATTAACCCTTAACTTGCCAAAAGGTTAATTTTTGAATCCAAAAATCTAAAAATGGGTATGTTTGCTGTTTGGGCATCATACAAATATTCTATAACAGCAAAAAAAATATGACACTATATGTCAAAAATTTGGATTGTATACCAGAGTATACAGTGCCAAATAGAGCGAAAAATAGGTCTGTATACTATATCATACATTGCCAAATTATGAAGGACAAGGAATATGAATAAGAACTATCAAAATTTAATCAAAAATATTTATTTATTGATGTGAACTTCCATAAAACAATTCCTGTTCTGCACGTAGACTTTTGGCAAGTTTAATTCTAAATTGTTTCAAAGAAATGACTGTTTTTTTTATCTTCATGTAGAATACTTGCATTACGTTTATATAGTAGCCAAGCATTATTAATGGATATGTCTATAATTTGAGAAAAAATGCCCATATACCATCTATGTGTTTTGAAGCGTATTCTATATGGAGCAATCAACATGTCTGCCAAATCCACACCAGCCATATGACTGTTATAGTGTTTTATTAACACTGTGGGCATGGAATGTGGATTTTCCTGTTAGCCATTTTGGAGAATCTCTGTATGGTTGCTATTGGAATGGAGGCTACATTTGAACTACATAAGGTTACGACTTGTTATCGTACACTTTACAACAACAATGCGACTATCATTGTCTACTTTTTGGTCAAAAGAACCTCTCCCATCTTTTTTCATTTTCTTATCAGATTCAAGTGGGCAAACCCGTAGTCTGTCTTTCCTAACAGTTCCCAAAGAAAGTATTCCAAATTCACTTCGAAGATAGGTAATAAATTCTAAACTTGTAAAATAATTATCGAAATAAACTGTCGATAAAGGTTTATTTTGGATTGTTGAACATAGTGCTAAAACACATTTTGCCCAAAATAACATGTTATTTTCCTCATCCGTAAAATGATGGTTTCTAAATGTATCGTTTCCTCCATAGGGATAGAAGATACGCCACAACGAACAAACATTTTGAAACCCCATTTTTTTGGTTTGTTCTTCACATATTGTCTTCTCGAGCCTGCCTTTTTCCCTTGTATGGGACCATCATTTCATCCACCGAATATCTAGACTCTGATTCAATTGTGAGACAGTTTCTTCGTACACGATCTAAAATAGGCCTTATTTTGAAATATCTGTCATTATTCAACTCCTCATAGTTGACAAAATGTAGGCTGCGTCGTATTGCTTGATACCACTTTAGTAACATTACATTTGCAATAAGTTCATAACGAGTCTCTTGAGAGCAATAGTCTGTGTACGCTGGTTATGTCAACAATCCTCATTAAAATTTCGATAGCTAAGAAAATCGTGCATCTCATCTATACTTGTGTCTACACATTTGTGAAACATTTGTGTCGAGTACAGGTTAGTCTGTTCTACGATTAATTCAACAATATCTGGACTAAAAAACGTTTTAAAATATTACAAAGGTATTTTTTATATTTTGGGGTTTTGTAAAATCATTACTCTGTTTCTGTTGTTACCTCATATTCAAAATCATCAGTAGTCCAGTTGAATGAAGGCTCGTCTTTTTTCTCCTTCCGTTTTAATTGAAGAACTTGCTGTTTCTGGACCACTGGAGAAAATTGTGGCACTACTGAGGGAAGTAGCAGCTGCTAGTCTTCCTTTACTGACTGAAACAGGTTAATATTTCTACAGCTTATATTTTCTTCAACATCATATCTGTCTTCTGGGAATTCTTTTAAAAAATTACGAGATAAATACCTCTTGTTCGTCATCACTACTACTCCTCTGGGTCGCTTGTTAGCACCAACTGGAGCAAAAGAGCCATTATTCTATCAATTATCCTTTTTTTAGTATGAAAAAAAAAAATTATTGTCAAATAAGCCATATCGGGCGGTGCATACCATACAATACATAAAGTTTTGAATGGATTTGCTGAAAAATATTTACATTACACCAAAAATTTGTTATATACATAAACAGTATAATGTTTCACAAAATAAGTTTCCAAAAATTAGCACTGTACAATGAAAAACAATAAACTAATATAAACACTTACCACTTGTTGGTTGGAACAACGCGCCTACTCAGCCATTTTGTCGAGACTGTATCCATAAACTACAATCAGAACTAAATGCGCGAAACTAAGAATTTTCGGACTGATTTCCAGTCGGCTACTTACGGTAGTGTGTACTCAACTATACAGTGCCCAGAACTGGGTTTCAAATACTATTGATTGTCAAATAAAAAATTTGAAATATTATGTATATTATAACATACGTTGCCAAGTTAAGGGTTTAACCATAACAAATAATTAAACTAAAATCAATGCAAGTTAGTCCATTTTGCTTTGTTTACCTTTCGTATAACTGGATGTGTAATAATCCAGCTGACTGTAGTATGACTAGTTTACAATTTGTAAAAAATTGCTTGTTAAAAAATCATGTGTTCTGGAATTATTTTGTAAAAACTCAATATTTGTATGTAACGAAGAATCTAGGACTTCAGACAGAAACACAGTCACTTAACAATGCAACAAAAGTCCTTAATCCCATCTACTAGAGATTGGCACATGAAAAGAAGTTCACCCCTCTACTTACAAAAAGAAGACAAAGTGGCCAACCTTTAAGAGACTAGTTAGCGACGTAATTAAAAATCATTTTAACCATAAACAGCTCAGAAGAACTAAAGGCACAAGTCATAGACTTCAAAAACATTATAAGAAAAGCCATAAACAACGACAATTCCGAAGAGAAATATATCAGCAACATAGGTAGATTCAAAGATATTAGCCAACATCTAAGGAAACTAATTAGGAATACGAACAGAAAAAAAAGAGCCAAAAAACAAGAGCTCAATGAGACTAGAACAGAAACAGAACAAATAGACTAAAGAGGCAGATCAAAGACAAGCTTTAAAACACGCGAGTGATACATTGACAACAGTGTGAAGCAACAGAAAGAAAAAAACCACTTCTACATGGAAAAATCGACTAGTATACAACACCGAAACAAAGCAGAAGTCATGAGAACTACCCTTAAAAGACAGTATTCTATGAAATACCAGCTACAAGAAGACTGGCTTTAAAGAGAAAGTTAAAGAAGACTACTAAAGAAGGGCTACAGAAGCAGAAGATCCACCAGAAAACATACATCCCAAAACCAAGTGAGTAAACTGATCTAGAAAACACCAGAACCAAAGAAAGCACCAGAACTGAAAAACCAATAGGGCTCTAAAATACCTCTCAAACAAAAACAGTTGTTGGTATATCTCTTACTGGAAGACATTAAAAAAAAAAAATCCACAAGGAACATAATTTCTGCAGCTGGCTATATACCATGTATCACAAAAAAGAGGTTAAATCTTTGTAAATGGGTATATTTAAAAAACCCTTAAAAGGGCTACATCAAATTAACACGAACGTTTTCGGAATAATAATTTCATCATCAGGTTAAAAATGCAGGTTAACATGCCTGAAGTCACCAAAATAATTAGGGTAAAAACCCTTTAAAATACATAAGGTTACCAAAGATTGTACATAATGTTTTTATTAATATTTGATGTTTAATATTTAATTATATTTTACTTTAGGTAACATACACCCATGCCTTAAGTGAGTTCCAGCGTCCGGATAAGTATAAAATTAAAAATTATCCTTTATTTTATATAAGTATTCCCTCAATTAAACTCAATGATAGTAAGTAAATTTAAAAACACCAAATTTATATTTGATTTTTGGTGCCTTTTGTCGAAGCTCTTCAAAACGTAAAATAGGCTAAATCTAACAAAATCGACATCCAAATCACAATACTTATTCTGTAGGTAGAGCAAAACATGTTTTGATCAAAATAACCAATCACTTCTGCAACAGTTTTTAATGTTAAATAAATGTTTAATTGAAAATAAGGCTAGTTTTTGATTTATAAATATTTAATAAAAAAAAAACTAAAGTAAAAAAACGCAAGAAAGAATTTTTAAAGAAATTTTATGTTATCAAAAGCATTAGTGAAATAATTCCTAAACCTTTAATACATCTCATTATTAGTATTTTTTTCAATTTCATTTAATCAACCTTTGTAGCAATTCCCAAAAAACCAAGTTCAACAACTTGCTCAGACCACAGAACAATAGCTTTAATGAGTCACACACTTAAAACATTTTTGAAAATAATTCACAGCAGAATTGTTAAGACTCTTGAATATGAGATTAGTGACACACAATTTGGCTTTAGAAATGGTATGAGTACAAGAGATGCTTTGTTCGGCTTGAATGTGCTGGCTCAGAGATGCATGGACATGAATCAGGATATGTACTTATGTTTTGTAGACTTTGAAAAGGCATTTGATAAAGTTCAACATAAAAAGCTTGTAGATATATTAAAAAGCAAAAATATTGACAGTCGTGATCTGAAAATTATATCTAATTTATATTGGAATCAAACTGCCAAGGTAAGAGTTGACAGCCAGTACACCGAAAATATCAAAATACAGAGAGGAGTCTGCCAGGGTTGCGTGCTGTCCCCACTACTTTTCAATGTCTACAGTGAAGCGGTATTTCAAGAAGCGCTCTCAGACTCAATAGAAGGTATATCTACCAATGGGGAAGTTTTGAATAACTTACGTTTTGCAGACGATACAGTAATAATTACGGATAACAACAATGATTTACAGAACGTAATGCAACGCCTTAATGAACGCTGTCATGAGTACGGACTGAAGATAAATTTAAAGTAAACTAAATGCATGATCATGACTAAATCTGCACATGCAAATATCCAATTGACTATTGAAGATACTGCAATTGAGAGTGTTAATAACTATAAATTCTTAGGAACATGGATAACATCAGATGTAGACCAAACAAAGAAATTAAGACACGTATTGGGATAGCACGTACATCATTTATTAAACTTAAAAAGTTTCTTTGTTGTCGGGATATAAGGTTAGAACTACGCCTGAGAATGCTTCGATGTTACGTGTTCTCTACTCTTCTTTATGGTCTGGAAGCTTGGACACTAAAACAAGTTCATCTGAATAAGTTGGCCGCCTTTGAATTTTGGTGTTACAGAAGAATCCTACGAATATCATAGACTCAAAGAATGTCAAACATGGAAGTAACTAGAAGGATAGGAAATGAGGCGGAAATAATATTAACTATTAAAAGACGAAAACTTGAGTACTTGGGACATGTGATGAGAGGGCAAAAATACGCATTATTACAACTTATTATGCAGGGCAAAATCCGAGGAAAGCGAAATGTGGGAAGACGAAGAATATCCTGGCTTAAGAACTTGAGGGAATGGTTTGAATGCAGTAGTGCAGAACTTTTTATGATGATTTCCAACCTTCGATAGAAGATGGAACTTAAAGAAGAAGACTCCACGATTGTTCCTATTTAAAAAAAAGGCGATCGTTACCTTGTAGACAATTATAGACCAATTTCAACTGTTTCGATACTCAGTAAGAAGCTTCCACAAGACATGCCCTTTTAGATATGATGAGTGCTATAGTTGATAGCCCTGAGAAGCATATTCATTCTGCCATAACGCTGTCTGATCTTCAAAGGACTTCGACTGTGTTTCTCATGATATTTTGCTAAAAAACTGCATTTTTTTGGTATAAGAGGTACTCTTTTGGAACTAATTTTCATCGTATCTAAAGGATAGATACCAAGCATTCAAATACCAGAAATTGTCTCTCTGAATTTAAGCAGATAAAGCATGGAGTTCCACAAGGATCAGTTCTGAACTCTCTATTATTTATAATATATTTTAAGTTAATGACTTGCCCAATTTTATGGCTCCATTTAAAACAGTTTTATTTGCAGATGACAATACTTTTGTTTTTTCTGATAAAAATCCTTCAGTTCTAGAAACATCTGAGTATGTAAATTCCAAAGATCAAACATGGTTCTTAGCAAATAAACTTAAACTAAATGATAACAAAACTCAAAATTTAATTTTTTCTTTTACCTTCACGTGAGTGTTGAAAAAATAATGTCATGTTGTTGTGCATAATAGTTGACAACACATTGACTTGGAATAACCATATTGACCATCTCAAAGGTAATTTTTCTAGTACCTTATTTTTACTCAGACAACTAAAACTTGTTAAAAGTGTTAATACCTTAAAAATCAGGTACTTTTCTCTTTTTTATTCATTTTAGGGCTATGGTGTTATTATGTGGGTGAAACTGTAGCAATGCAATAACAATATTTATAATTGCAAAAAAGCATAAGAATAATTGCAAAAGTTACCTACTTGGAATCTTGCAAACCATTGTTTATTAAATATAAGATAATGCCCTTGCCAACATTATGACTATAAAAATTTAATATAGAAATACATAAAAACGCTGATACTCTAATTAAACTCTCTGACTTACATAACTGTAGATGTAAAAACACCAGAACAGTTAAGTAACGTTTTGCATAAATCACAAAAAAAGTCCTACCTACGGATTAAAACATCTTTTGATGAATAAATTTAAAGTAAGTTTGAAAAGATACCTTTTGAGATTTGCTTTTTACTCTGTTAGTGAATACTTGGTCACTTCATGGCAGTAACATGAACATAGATATGTGGTCACTATGTTGGTAATATGTCTTATTTTGTATATTTTGTGTTACATTTTATGCTATGCGCATTAATGTATTTTCATCTCCTATTGTATTTGTGTATTGAGCTGAATTTTGGTCAGTTATAAATAAAAAAAAAACAAATAAATGCACTCGCAGAAATGATAATGCTTAGCTAGATAAGAGGAGTCAAAAAAATAATAAATGAACAATAGGTATAATAAGAGAAGTACAGTAGTGGTACCAATTAAGACGACAATGACACAGGTTAAGACGTCAAGTTCAAAGTTGTATTTTTAAAGTAGTATTTTTACGATGAAAATGACAGCAAATATTTGATTTCACGCAAACAGCGCCTTATGTATCTGTTGATACGTATTTCGACCTAATAGGTCTCATTAGAACAGTTATTCATAGGTGTTCTCAAGTGAAAAATCAATTATTTTCTGTCTTTTAAGAAGCAACACAAGAATGGTTCAATACGTACGCGATAGCGACATCTAATAATAAAATCCGATTCAGATTTCTGCTATAATCTGAGCCTTCTAAAAATTGCAAGGCAAACAGACGTTGATAAAAGATGTTAAAAGGATTCTTTTTCATTTTATTCAGATATACTCTGTGTGAGTACGAGAAACACAATTCGCTAAGTAATTCTGCTTAGTTGTAAAGACATGTCGTGGAATGCAAATTTTAGATTCCCCATGTCCCTTTTAACATCTTTTATCAACGTCTGTTTGCCTGCAATTTTTAGTAGGCTCAGATTATAAGCAGAAATCTGAATTGTGTTTCGAAACTATTTTACGGATTTTAGAATTTTTAGCCTTACCGATTAATTAATGATTTTATTTATATGGTATGTTGTACATAGACAATTTAAAAATTTTAAAACTGTAATTTTATTGCTTGTACTGTTTTTCATACTTTTATTATAAAAGGTTTTAAATAACTTTTATTTTAATTCTTGTATATATAAATTTATTAACTTTACCACTTACGCGATGTTATATCTTTATGTTATAAATTTTTCACATTTTAGAGCATAAAGTTTTAAACTAAAGTATCAAATAGGGTTTTCAGAGTAGAGTCGTAAAATAATCAGCTCAGTATTAAAATTTATGCAGGAAGCAGCTGAATTGGGGCGCGTTAAAATTCCATTACAAGAAGTACAGGAACGTGTATTCTTTAGTCACCGGTGTTACTATACGGATTATAAGAACTACGACTGAAAGTAATTAATCGCCTCTATTATCTTTATAAGCAAGTAAAAACGTATATAACATTTAGATCAGGGTCGATAATTTTTGAAACCAAAAAAAAATTATAGTAGAATGAAACCTATTGGAAAAAGAAGAGAATATGCTAAAATTGGAAGAAAAAATAAATTACACTCCATCCAAGGTCGGTAAGGAAGGGGATTAAGGGTATTTATCGCAATTTTCGGCGAAACTACAAGTGCTATGGAAAAAAGTTAAATAGCAAAGTTGTAGGTAACAAAAATATCTACCTCTTTTGTATTTACATTTTTTTCACATAACCTTAAAATTTTTGTGGAAAATTCAAAAAACTAAGTTTTGAGTTTTTATTTAAAAAAAAATTTTTTTTACGAATTTGGAATTTTTTGGAATTCAAAAATTAAATTTTTTACCCGATATTTATTTATTATCGAAAAAGCACCCTAATTTTCAATCGAAAATTTACAATCATCACAATATCATCACAATATCAGCTTTTTTTAAAAAAGTAGGTAGGCTTTTTGTGCGCTGAAATCTCTTCTATTTCAATAGTGTAAAAAAAATATACAGTACTAAAAGAAATGTTCACAAAAAACGCAAAAAACGAAAAAAACGAATTAAAAATTTTTTTTTTTTATCATTATGTCGAATTTTGAGATATTTCTTATAATTAATACTGTAATTAGTCATGTAGCTTAAGATTTCATGATACATTGATAAACAAAAAAATTATAAATCCACAAAACATTAAGACTGCAAAAAGAGATGTGAATATATTCAATATAGGATTTAAAGCGAATTCATCAAAAAAAGTGACTGCTATACGATTTTTTTTTAACAATTAAAAAGCTGGTTTATTATTATAGTTTATTCGTCTTCCGGGTTTGGACCGTGTCATTTGTGAGTGACCCAAAAGTGGGTTCATCTCGACGTTTCGCTACAATTGTATGTAGCTTCTTCAGGAGAAACAAAAGAAAAAGAAAAGAAATTAAAGGACAGGAAGATGGGTAGTTAGCAACGGTAACTCAATTACTCAACGCAACCAGAGGCGAATACTAACTACCAAGATGGCATTTGGTCACAGTAAACTCAACTACTCAACGCAGCCAGAGGTGAAAACCAAATGCCAGGACAGGGATTCACGTCCAACAGCTCAGAACACTAACGCGTCGAGAGGCGGGGAGTGAAGCCGACGATTGCTCCGCTACCGCTCTATTTATAGTCACGGTGACCTGTCGTGTCGGGACGTATCGGCACACTTCGTGGCGCGAACGTCAAGAAGCGCGCGCTGGCCAATCATGTGGCTGCATCGTGGTAGCGGACCGGATGGCGGCTCTAGACTGAGATTCCAGATGGGAGACAAGTAGTATCCTTCCTCTCGATTGATATTATGTGGATTTTTTCGGATCTCTAGAGATTCGCGGATTTTCCTGGAATAAAAGAAGGGGCTCTTAGAAATAATATGGGTTTTTTTCGAACAATATGGAATGACCGGTTTCTTGGCAGTGTTCTGCAACTGCAGAATGGGAGAAAAGACCTGATCTTTCTGCAACCATGAATGACAGAAACCCCTGAAATTAGTATTTCCACCACCAGAGAAAAAACCCAGTACCTTATGCTCGATTACATATACAGCCAAAATAACAAAAAAAAAATTGCCAAACACACAAAAAAGAAAGGAATAACACCAGCTTTCCAAACAAATAACAACCTAGGCAAATATATTAAAAATAACAAGAGCCAAAATAAAAAACACATAAATAGTGGTGTGTACAAACTTCAATGTGGCGACTGCCCAAAAACTTACATCGGTCAAACTGGTAGAAACTTTGATAAACGAATAGCAGAACATAAAAGGGCTTCCAAGAATAGAAAAACAGATTCGACATACGCACTTCACCTTCTAGATCATAATCATTCTTTTAATGACAAATTTAAAATTCTTCACATTCAAAATAAAGGCCTTAAGCTATCTTAAGCTACGGTTTGGTCAACATCCTACTTTTGGGTTTTAGTTGGTCTCGATCTATATATTTTTCTTAATTTAGTATGATAAGAGGTGCTTCTTTGTTTTTCCACTTTTTGCTATCCGCGTCTTTTGTCCTACACATCATTGCATATTTGGGAACTGTTGAAGTTTCTCTTTTGAAAGTATGATTTAATATATAATTTTTTAATATAAATAAACATGAATAATGTACTTTATGCATTATTTAATGATATATTTGTTGATCAGTTCTTATATTTTTACGCCTAGTTATGTCGTTTCAGTATAACTAACTTTAGTAAATCTTGAGTGTGTTATATCGTTTGCCAAAATTTTTCGAATAATTTTTCTACCCAAATTTTCATATTATATCCTCTTTAAATATGTTCATGTACTTCCTCAAATACCTTACACAAAGTATTTACTTTAATAAGACATATTTGTGGTAGAGAAGGGTCCTTTTTGTAATTTTAGCTTTGTAAATAAATACTTGCGTCTGTTTGCAAATAAATGAATTGACTTTCCTGTCTGAAATTACGCACATCAAAGAAAATGACTATATCACTACAAGCTAACACGCTACTCTAGAAATTATTTCTGCAAAATTAGAAATAGGCTTATAGCGTATATATATATATATATATATATATATATATATATATATTGAAATGATTTCAATATGTTAAAAAATATACAACTTAAATGGATTTTTATATGAGTTTGTTGTTTATGAATTTCATGAAGCCATCACAATGTGGGTTCGACTCTGAAATAAAAGAGAGAAAAAGATTAGTAAATTGTTAAATAAATTAATTTTGACTTACCTGGTATAGTGTTAATAATTTCTGAATAGTATAGTTGCCTAGTGTATAGGTGAATCGTCTAAACCTTAAAAAGAACAAAAAAGAAGAATTTAAAAAAATTATTTAAACATGGAAATTTTAATAAACGTCAGAAAATAAACTGCTTGATAGTTTATTTGACAGTCTGTGGGAGCTAAATTAATACGGGTTTTGTTAAATAAGAAATTACAATGATGTGGAGATGAAAAGAATAAATTAGTATTGTAATAGAATAAGTTTTATATCTAAACATTTTTTTTTATAAATTCCCAAATTAGATGTGATTAAAGTGATTATGAGAAAGTAATGTGGCTTGACAAATATGTCAAACAGGACAGTTTTATGGTTTAAAATATTTAAATAGAAGACAAAAAAAAAAGAACGTTGGTTGCTGTTCGCAACGGAGAATGAGAGGAATTGGTTTTTTTGGAGAAGACGCCGACGAGAATTTTTGGAGAGGAGCTCCGAAAACTGTGGATAGTCCGAGAGTGTTTTCAAATCGTTTGATAAAAATATAGTTTTTTCCACAGCAGAGATACTCAGAATTTGTTTCAGTGAGTAAGAGAAACCATTTGACTTATAAATTATTATTGAAGTGTAGAAATGTCATTTAAATTAAGAAAATTAAAAATCATGAATTAACATAATTGCGATAGGCCTTAAAAATTGAAAATATTAATGATCATTATATTAAAAATAAAATAGTACGTACCTTAACTTCCGAAGAGAGGATTGATATTCCATTTTTCACCGATTATTTTTGAGTAGTTAGTTTCCTTTAAAGAAATCAGAACTGTTTTAAAGTGAGGTTGGACAATAATTTTGGGGATCATTTGAAATGTTGATTATATTTGAGTGGAAGTCAGCGGAGTAAAGTGTTCATTTTTTTTTTCTTTATAGTTCATTTAAACACTTTATAAAGTTGCAATATTTATTTAGTTTTTAGGTACTTGTAGAGAGTCTCCACATTTTGTAATACATTTTTATTGTCACGTCACTAAACCACGTTAAGATTTAAACGATTCCTATTTTTGTAAATTTTTAAAGGCAACCCAAGTTGCAGACGAATTTTATTGTTTATATTAAATTTGTTCAATATTAATAAATAACGTGCTTCATTTCGGTTAATTTATTAAAAGTCTAAAGTAAATTTTTGTTTAATTTCTTTTTGAACTCTACCAGGAGACTACAGAGTCGACGTCACACAGTGACAGATTGCTTAGAACATATATACACAAATATATATATATATATATATATATATATATATATATAATATATATATATATATAAATATATATGTGCAGTCGTCCCTAAAATAAAACTTTCGGTATGATTTATTAAATCGAAAGTACCATTTTACACAACTCGTACTGAAAGTAGCTACTTTCGGAAATCATTTTTTTCACTTTCAGGAGGATTTTGGGTAGCTAGACAACGGCATTAACAATAACATTAACTTTGTATAATATTATGACAAGCTTGTCATTTAAGATTCGTGTGTTTTTGCTCAGTTTCTCCTATAATAGTACTATTAAATTGAACCATAATGACAAATTTGCCACACATTTTGACTATATAAACACTGTAGTTACCCTATCACATTTATTCGCTGTTTGATTTTTAAGAAAAAGGTCAAAATGTCATCCCAGACCAAACAAACTAAATTATTGGACGAAAAGCGTTTTGCATTTATTTTTACCATAAAATCGATAAACCTAGTCACGAAATAGCATCCGCAGTAAACTGTACTCAATCTAAACTATTTAGAGTCATCGAGAAGTATGCTGAACAAGGAAAAATCGACGACAGACCGCGTAGTGGTCGACCAAAAAAAAAAACTGTTCGGGATGACGCTGCGTTAAGAAGAAGAAGTCTGGCAGACAGAAGCCTAAATTCCACTTAATTGACGAAGCTGAGGTCTGAATCTACAGTTGTACGCGTGTGCACTTCCACTGTGAGAAAAAGACTGCTCAGTTTTGGACTGTGCTCAGACAGAAGATGTAAGGCACGGAAGAAACAGCAGAATCAGTAGAAAGAGCAACATCGAATCTGAACAGCAGAACAGTGGCAGAGTGTACTGTTTAGTAATGAATAGTGAAGAGTTTTCTTCAAAATGTGTTCTTCTCACAATTAAACATCCAACGTCCGTTATGATATGGGGTTGCATGTCCGCTCGAGTAGTTGGTTGCTTACACTTGTCTCTAGTATGATGGAATGCTACCAAATACATTCAGGTACTGCAGAATAAGATGCTGCGTAGTGGAAAAGACCTGTTTGGCGAAAAAAAATTTATTTTTCAGGATGATAATGCTCCTTGCCATAGAGCAAAATTGGTTAAAGCTTGGATGGAGAGTAATGCAATTGAAAGGATGGACTAGCTAGCGAAATCCCCGGATCTTAATTTCATCGAGAATTTATGTAAAGGATATCAAACATCATTTCCAAAAGCAAAACCACAAATAAAACGAAATTAATCGAATCTCTAATCCACGCTTGGCATCGCTGTATTTTCATGGAGGAAACTGCAATAATTAATAAATTCCATGCCCAAAATATGTAAACTAGTTATTTAAAACAAGGGCTGGCCAATTACATATTAAAATTAGTTTAAATTACGTCAATGTGATGTAAATAGCCTCATTTTTGTAATATTGAATAAAACATTTCCGAACTACATTTTTTTATTAATCAAAATTTTTGCTGTGTTTCCATTTTCCATTAAATGTTTCCAAATATTGCCTTAAACTTCTTAAATAAATGCCTTAAACTTCTATTTTTATGTGTTTGGTATGGCGATGCAGGACTTTTTAACACCACTGTATCTTTTAACTAAATAACCGTAAAGTTCGCTTAAAAAGATTCTATTTATTACTTAGTGTATATGCAAAATTAGGTATATATAATCCTTATTTACGTTTTACATTAAAGGGATCAAGATAAATTTCTGCATAGATAAAACGGCCCCTAGCAGATTCAAGCTTCTCTCGAACGAAAACGGAAGTAAAAAATGTCGATAGCGTAATTTGTAAACCTGATGGTACGTTTTTTTTTAAGGCGGAGAAGTATAATGAATTCTCTGGAGTTGACTCGACGCGACGCGATGGTTTGGATATCCCATACAGTATAACTTTCAACATAAAGCTGCTAGCTTTGTGTATTTATCATACAAAGATTGTACTATAACTAAATATATTATTTATTATTATTAAAACGAATTATTTATTTCAAGTTTATCTCTTATAAATAAATTTTATAAATAAAAATACCTTCAGTCTTCCTTTATTTCACTTTATTGATTTGGTTTGTTATTATTTTTCCAATTTATTCATAATTCAAACATTGTTAGTAAATATAAAACTACTTAACTATGGAAAGGAAAAATGGAAATAGAACAGGAACGAAGGATAACTAGAAATACCAAAGAACTGAGAGTAAAGGATAGATTGGAATATAAAGTAACGAGCATGGCAATGTATAAGGAAAAAGTACAAGAAATTATAATGGACAGAAAAGAAAAGTAAAAAAACAAGAAAGCAATAACAAGAAGAATAGAAAAGAAACATGGAAGTTGGAAACCTGGAATATTAAAAGTGTACAAGGTAAACAAAAGGAATTGTAGATGGAGTTTAAAGAAACAGGGCTAGATATACTGACAATAACTGAAACTAAGACAAAGGTCAAGGAATCGTCTTCTTCTTCTTCCTCCTTATAAACAATTCTGCTTGTTCATTGGTAGATTCATACATCTATGAAAGGTTGTCACTTTGTCTTTTGCGCGGTCGTCCGATATTCTTCTGACGATTGTTGACTTATCTCCTGCTATTTTGACAACACAGGTCTCCTCCATTCTGCTTATATGGTTATTCTATTCTTTTTTATATTTAGTGTCCATTCATTTAAACACCTCTTGTATTGTAGCTGTCTAGGGTCTTGTTTTTTAGGCATACGTTATTATTGGTCTTACACAGGATTTATAAATTCATGACGTCATCTCAGTGTTAACGTGTGTATTTTGCCATATAGTGTTATTAAGGCATTCTGCCAATCTATTGACTTTTTGTACTTCATCTCTCACT
>OU898278.1:147277802-147295816 GCA_918026665.1 Diabrotica balteata | reverse complement strand
TAGATGATTCTCAAGTCCCTATCATCTAACCCCACTTCTTTCAAGATGTTTATAAGTTTATCATGCTTTACTCTATCAAATGCCTTTTTGTAGTCGATAAAACAAATATACACATCACAGTTAACATCCCTGCATCTTTGCATAAGCACTTGGACAGCGAATAGAGCCTCTCGGGTGCCTAAGGAATCGCGGAATCCAAACTGCGTCCATGATACTTGTTCTTCGCATTTTTTATATATTCTGCCGTGTATCACTTTCAAGAACGTTTTAAGTAAGTGGCTCATTAGGCTAATTGTTCTGTAGTCTTCGCATGTCTTGGCATTTACTTTTTTTGGTATGGTCACGAAGGTCGACTTTAACCAGCTTTGGGGTATTTTTCCAGTTACGTATATGTTGTTGAATACAGTTGTTATCCATTTTATTCCCTGTTCATCCATAAGTTTTAGGAATTCTGCACAAAACTCGTCAGGCCCTACCGCTTTACCATCTTTAGTTCTTTTAATAGCTGACGTGACTTCTTCAATGGTAATCGGGGGTCCTGTTTGGCATTCAGTGTCTTCAATGGTATTCTGCCTTTCATCTGCAAAAGTTACTTCCACATAATTCTTCCAAGTGTCTAGTTTTTCTTCCACAGTTAACAGTGGTTTGCCTTGGTTATCTGCCAAACACCCAACTCTTCTAGGTTTGTATAAGCCTGCGGCTTCTTTAACTTTTTTGTGCATATTAAATGAATCGTGTTTATGTTGCAATTGCTGTATTTCCGCACACTGTTTTCTTAGATGTGTATCCTTAGCTATTCTAATAGCTTTTTTGATCTTTTTATCGATTCTTTTGTATAATGACATGTCTTGATCTTTGAACTTTCGCCTCTCTTCCATCATATCTAGAATCTCATTTGTCATCCACGATTTCTTCTTTATTTTTGGTGGTTTGAGAAATTTCTCTCGTATGTCTTTTGAAACTGTATGTAACTTTTCTAGCTCCTGGTCCATTACATCCGATTGAATAACGGTATTCAAATTGTTCTGTATATACCGCTTTACACTATGTTCTGTGTGTTGGTCTTTTAATAGCTTGATGTCGAATTTTGGATTGACACTACGTCTAACCTTCTTTAGCCTGAGCCTAATTTTGCCAATCAGTGAGTTATGGTCTGATTTGATATCAGCTCCTGGGTATGTCTTGACTGATGTTATGCTGTTCCGGAATCTTTTATTAATCAGAATGTAATCTATTTGATTTCTCACTATGCGGCCTGGAGTATCTTGAGGTGATTTCCATGTACATAATCTTCTGTGTGGGAGTTTGAAGTATTTTTTTTTATGGCTTTGGATTATTGATCCATTCAGCCACGGTATTATAATAAATACTGTTTGCTACAATATTAAATACTATATACACATGCGCAGCACATATACAAACTTATGCACGCACATATATGCATATAGGTATTGTTATATAAAAATAAAAAAAAATACAAAAAGGAAGTGGAAACATTAAATTGACCTCTATTTAAACTCTTCATTCAGGACCCTAACCAACTTAAATTAATTTACAAATAAGAAATATACAAATAATACTAAATGCTAATACTAAATTCTAATAATTAATAATTGTCACAGCGCTAAGACATAAACCCGGTTCAACACCTCGGAGGTTTAGGCCTTCTTTGTGATCGTTTTTTTTATTTTTTTTTATTTTTTTTTTATTTTTTTTTTTTAATTATTTATTTTTTTTTCTTTTTTTTTCTTTAATTTTTTTTTTTAATTTTTCAGTTTTTTTTATATGATTTTTTATTTATATATATTTTTTTTAATTTTATTTATATAAGTTTTTTTTTATTTTTTATTTTTTTTTTATTTTTTATTTATTTATTTTTTTATATACATATATATTTTTTATTTTTTTAAATAACAATGTTCGTATTTTACAGGGAGGTACTTAATATTACATAAGATTAATTATAAAAAACAATAATTGCTAAACACATTCAATCCGACTCATTCATCCAAGTTAGATTTTTCTCTTAGTCCTTTTTAAAAATTCCCAAATAATTTGTTGTATTTTATGGTTTCGTCGAGACAAGTATAAAAGAGAAGTTTGGTTTTGTGGTAAAGGTATTTGTTCTTGAGACAGGGTGTGCATCAAATATTTAATTGCATCATCATTATGCTTGCATCCAAACAACCAATGATTAATATCATCAACGTAACCATTGCAATCACAAAGTTCTGATTCGGATAGATTTAGTCTATAGAGGTATGTCTTGACAGTGGCATGGTTAAAGAGACATCTAACAAACATGGAATAAATATTTCTATTGGGGTAACTTCTTACGGCAAACGGCTCAGTAGGTAAAACTGGATGAATTTTTGTATAAAGATTATTGCTTCGATTACAGAAAGCAAACCATTCAATGTCCCAATTTTGTTTTAGACTTTTCTTGCAAGTGGCTGTTAGATCGCTTCTATCTAGCCAATTTATTTCTGATCCTTTTAAGATTGCCTCTTTAGCATAAAAATCTGCTTTGAGGTTACCGGAAATACCAAAGTGTCCTTTTACCCAGACGAAATGTACAGTAGTATGTTCTTCCTGCAGCTTAAGTTGGTTTTCTAAAATTTTAACGACAAGACTATTTTTATATAAATGTTGACGTGAGTTTTCTAAAGCTAATAACGCAGACATTGAATCTGATATAATTACTACTTGGTGGTTAGAAATTTTTTTGTTGACCGCCCATTCTAGAGCTTTATGAATTGCGAACATTTCTGCAGAGTATATAGAGCATTGTTTATCTAACTTGAACATTAGGGATTCTTTGTGATCCGGAATATATACAGCACAGCCGACTCCCAATCTAGATTTAGAACCATCCGTGAAGATCCTGCATGGATTATTAAGCTTGGCTATCTGATGCTGAAAATCAACTGTATTCTCATTGTCAAAATTGGGAAACCAAACATTGACTTTGGCGTAAGAAACATTGAAATTCGATTGAAAGAATGTCAAGTCACACGGAGTGTTTAGACGTTGAGAAACGTTAGGATATGCCACTGCCAGAATAGGAGAATTTCTGTTATGCCACCATTTGTCGACTAGATTAGAAACAGCAATATCACATATTTTTTGTAGTAGCTCAGTTTGATTGTAAGACTGGCATTTGAGAATAAATTTTTCAGCTAAAAATAGTCGTCTTAAATGTAAGGGAGGTTCCATAGATTCGGCTAGAAGATTCTCTGTAGGTGTAGATTTGAGCGCCCCTAAAACTAATCGCAGAGCCTTATACTGAAGGCGGTCTAGTTTTTTAAGACGACTATTTGTGGCAGATCCGTATAAAAAGCATCCATAGTCGAGAATGGATCTGGTGTATGCACGATAAAACATTAAGTTAATCTTGGGGTCGGCACCCCATCGATAGCGATTAACTACTTTAAGAATATTAAGACTTTTCTCACATTTCATTAAGCACTCGTTAATGTGTTCGTCCCATGTTAACTTGGTGTCCAATGTAATACCAAGATAAGTGTAGTGATTGTGAACGGGTATACTTAGGCTGTTAAACATAATGCTGGATATAACTGGTAAACGATGTCGCGTAAAAAATACCACAGCTGATTTCTTCGTAGTAAGCTCAAACCCTTGTTTAAAGAAATACTCTCTTGCGTCACACATAATAGTTTTTATTGAGTTAATACTTTGTTGGTATAAATTATTCACAGTGTAAAAGCAGAAGTCGTCCGCATATTGTAATATATTACATTTAATGCCTATATTGTGAAGATCTACGGTGTATAAATTAAACAACAGGGGGCTAAGGACAGAGCCTTGTGGTAGACCTTGATGCACTACTCTCGGGCCAATCAATCTATCATTACATCGAATGAATACCTGTCTATTCAGAAATAGGTTTACTAACACATATGAACACAAAGGTGGAATACCTATGTGCTTTAGTTTTTCGAATAATAGATTTAAATTGACGTTATCATAAGCTCCTGAAATATCAAGAAATATGGCAGATAGATAATTATTATTTGAGAAGGATAACTGAATATCAGTCGTTAATTGAGACACACAATCCATAGTCCCTTTATTTCTACGAAAGCCGTATTGACTAACTGGGAAAATATTTTTGTTTTCACACCACCATTCTAATCTGCTTTTCATAATTCGTTCAAATGTTTTAAGCAAACAAGACATAAGAGAGATAGGTCTTAGGGCAGTACGCTGATTTACTTTGGGTATAGGAATAACCAAGCATTGTTTAAGAGAATCACAGTTGTCTCCTTTAAGTAAAATATTGTTGTATATTTTGCACAGATAATGTATGGCAATTACTGGCAGGTTTAAAAGCATGCTGTAGTTAATGCCGTCAATACCAGGAGCTGTATTTTTAGAACTCTTAATATTTGCTTTAAGTTCGTCAGCTGAAATGGGGGTTAGTAAAAAGTGATCATTAGTGGAGACACTCGGCATAAATACTGGTAGATGGACATAATCTGGAGAGATTTTTCTAAAAAGACTTTCTACTATGTCTTCATTATTAGCGGTGTACTTTTTCTTACCTTGAATTTTGTTTACCCTTCTCCAAAGCTCTGAGGGTGAAGTTTGCCTACTAAGTGAGGAACAAAATCGAGCCCAACTAGATTTGGCTTTTGAGCGGAAAGTTCGTTTACACATAGCTTCATTCCTCTTATATTCAATAAAGTTTGAAAGGGTAAGATTGGATTTATATATTTTAAAAGAATTTTTCCTTGCATTCGAAACTGTGAGACATTCATCATCCCACCATGGTGGAGTTTTAAAAGATTTTACTGAGGGTTTGATAATTTTAAAAGATTTGTTGGCTGCAGTAGTAATAGAATCTAATAAAAAGAATATCATTTCATTGGTTTCGTTTGTATTTGATTCGTATCTGAAGGTGCTTTCTACAGAATCTCTAAATTTTTCCCAATTTGCATTGGACATGGACCATTTATTTGTAGATGTGAAAATTGTGTTTTCAAATTTTATATCCTGCACGGAAAGTCTAATGGGAAAATGATCGGATCCATAGGTATCTGAAAGAACGGTCCAGTCAAAGGCTGAACATAAACTAGAGCTTATAATAGTAAGATCTACAACCGATTTGATATGTCCTGGAGGAGTAGCTCTAGTAGCCGACCCGTCATTTACAACAACTAGATTAGGAAATGCATCTAATGCTTCTACTAGTATATTACCATCGACGGAACATAAATTGGATCCCCATAATCCATGGTGAGCATTAAAATCTCCGGTAATGATACAATCATTGTTAATTTGAGAAAAAAGACTAACGTAATCTTGCATTGTTACTCTAACTTTTGCTGGACGATACACACTCAGAATAGAATAAATTTTTTGGTCAATATTAATATTTACACCACAAACTTCGAGATTAGGATTGAAATTGTTAACGAATGAAATGGGCTCATAAATAATGTTATTTGCTAAAATTACGGCAACTCCTCCATATCCCTTACTTCTACTTTTATTAACTATATTAAAATTATTGAAGCAAACAGTATCAGATGGTTTGGACCAAGTTTCTGATAAAAGAGCTATGTCAAAACGTTCTTCAAAAAGTAATTGATTTAAAGAATATTTGTTTGCATTTAGCGAACGAATATTCCATTGAATAATTTTAATGCTTTTGGAAGCCATTAAAGTTATGTAAAAATATTACCTATAATATCTTTAATTTTATTTTCTAATTCAATTTCGTACATTTTAAGATTAGATTCTACATTTGAGGAAGAATTACAATAATCCTGGATACTTTGTTGGATCAAATTTTTAAGTGAAGCACTCAGCTGACTGATAAACTTATTGAATTCATTAGGAGGATCAGGGTTTCCAAACTGAAATATAGATCCCGAACAGAAGCTGGTCTGGTATTCTCTACGAATAGGAGGAAAATTAGGAGATGTATCACAATTTTTTCTTTTTTTGGGGGACTAACTGTAGGGGAGGATATATGCTTGTGAGTATTATTATTTTTGTAAGCAGTGTTAGAATTCGAAGGTTTAGCAGAAGAGCTTTTTAATGGAGGGAAATCGGTGTCACAGGTAGTTAAGGGTGCAAATTTGTTTTTTTGAACTAAACTGGAATAACTTGGATTTTCAATAGCTTTTTCAGCTTCTTTAAACGAAATATTCAAGTTAGCCATAGCTTCTTTAGTTTTCTTTTGTTTCAAATATTCGGGGCATTCTTTAAAAATTGACTCGTGGTTATTATTTTTACAAAAAACGCAAAATGCAATACATTGATCAGGGCAACCAATTTTTCCTTC
Source organism: Diabrotica balteata (assembly GCA_918026665.1). Lineage (NCBI taxonomy): Eukaryota > Metazoa > Arthropoda > Insecta > Coleoptera > Chrysomelidae > Diabrotica > Diabrotica balteata. Next base: position 147,289,503 of record OU898278.1, on the reverse strand, counting down.
ATTGCCGCATTTTTTACATCTTTTTTGTGACTTACATTGGGTGGTTGAATGACCATATCGAAGACAATTAAAACATTGCATAACCGGACTAACATATATTTCAACTGGACATCTAACTTTATTAATGTAAATATATTGGGGAATTAATTTACCCTCAAAGCTAATTATGACCATTTGTCTAGGAACTCTTTCAGATATACCATTATTTTGAACTAATCTAGTCATTCTATAAACTTTTTTAATAGGAATATTAGACTTAATAGTGTTGAGCAATGCATTCTCACTTAAAGTAGTATCCACTCCACGAACGAGACCTTTTTTTTCTGTTAAATAATTTGGAATATATGCTATTAAATTATTTTTTTCAAAAAAATCTTCTGTAACTAACTTATTAGCTACAGCACCTGAATCTACTTGGATTTTGATACGGTTTTTACCTACACTAACAATTTCTATAATATTTTTATCATAATTGGATAATGAAAGTAGTTTCTCTCCAAGTTTCATTGGATGCAAACGACCTAAATTTAAATTAATATGTTGAACAAATATAAAAAAAGGACCATTATCACTAGAACTAAATCGATTAGCTGAGTTAAATACCTGATTTTTCTGAATATTTGTTTTAGGCGAAGTTGAACTCAAGTTTTTGCTATCAATATTGTTTTTAATATCATTCCTATCTCTAAATTCAATGTCCTCTACACCAGGATCTGGTGGATCCTTCCCAGAGATACCATTTTTGCCCGCGGACATGACGGGGCACGACGTTTAACAAAAAAATTAATAAAAAATTTCTACTTACAGTACAGTTGACAGAATACCAGAACTTAAAATATAAAGCAAAAAAAAAACAAAAACGCTAAACACCCTGTGTTATATCTTGAAATACACTTCTGCACTTCACAAGAGATCGAAATCTAATAAAAAAAAGACTTTAGAACTACTTAAATATTTAAATTTTCCCGAGGAACTCTTAAACGCGTCCAAACACTTTGACAGTTATTTGACAGATGAATTTGAAGTAAGTTTTAGTAATCACAAACTCTTCTTCTGCTACAAATTCACCCAGTCGGTCTCCTCGCTCATTTCTTTCTCCAAGTCCAAATTGTCCTATGAATTCTCCCGATTGTCCCCTACCAATTTTGGCATTTAGATCACCCATAATCAAAGTTAAATCCTTTCTGGGGAGGCGTTTTAAGGTGTTCGATAGTTCGTTATAAAATGCTTCACTTATCTCGTCCGGTTTGTCAGCTGTAGGGGCATATACCTGGATAATGTTAGATGTAATTGGGTAGGTATTAAGTTGAAGGAGGAGTATTCTTTCCGATATAGGTACAAAGTTTTTAACATGTCTGGCAGTTTCTTGATTTAAGATTATACCTACCCCATTTTCGTGTCTTCCATTAGGGTTACCTGAGTAATATATATGATGATCATTAATTTTACATTGCCCAGAGTTCGTCCATCTCATCTCACTTATTCCCATTATGTCTATTGATAGTCTATCCATCTCCTTGATTGCATTATGAGTCTTGCCTGCCTCATATAATGTTTTAACATTCCATGTGCAGATCGTGAGGTTTATCTTTCCACTATAATGGCAAGGATTTCTTCTGCTGGCGACCGAGAAGGCCTTGCCGTCTTGTGATTGTCCTTCTCTGCCGGATCTTGGTATCCGAATTCCATGATCAGTAATATGGTTTCTATGATTTGTCGTAGTCATGTTAATTGTACTAGGGGTACTCTCCGAGTCTTTAATGCAGTGGTTCCCCGTTGCCTTCTGCATCTTTATGCCGTTGACCGTTACGTTGTTAATAGGTTCATTCGCCTTCGAGACCGATTTACCAATCTCAGGACAAAAAGGTGCCCTTCCAGAGGCGAGGCTATACGTTATGCACCTCTATCCTTTACATCCCAAGAAAGCTTGTAGCATGTATAAATTCTTTATATATATATATATATATATATATATATATATATATATATATATATATATATATATATATATATATATATATATATATATATATATATATATATAAAGAATATAAGCGAGGTTCCTACAGCCTCTGCCGTTTCTCGCATTTCGACCGCCATCGTTTTCTGTCCATCCATTCGTCTTCTCTGATGGCTCTATCTCTCATTATGTGCCGTACATTTTCTTCCCAGGCAACTGAAGGCCTTCCCCTTCTTCTTCTTTGTTGTGGTATGTAATTTAAAGCTTTCTTTGGCCATCTATCTTCATTCATTCGTTTCACGTGACCATACCACACTAGTTGTCTCGTTTCAATTCTATCTACACTGGAATATACAGTATTTGTCCTCCTTCTAATATCTTCATTCCTGATGTGATCTTTTTTGGATATACCACACGCTCTCCTTAGAAAATCCATTTCTACTACTTCTATTCTTTTTCTATCCTTCTGCGTTATCTGCCAAACCTCTGCCCCATAAGTCATAATAGGCTCTACCAAGGTTCGATAGATTGTCAATTTCGTTTCTTGTCTAATATCTTTAGACCAAAGTAGAGAGTTTAGAATGTTTACCACTTTTTTTCCCTGCTGTGTTCTGTTTTCGATGTCTCTTTTGGTAGTGCCTTCTTTAGATATTATAGATCCGAGATATTTATATTCATTGCATGTTTTTGTGTTTCTAATTTCTAACTCTGGATCTTCTTCACCATCTCCTATTTTAAGATACTCTGTCTTTGCCATATTCATATTGAGGCCCCATTTTTCATATTCTTTCTTTAGTTTTCTAAACATGTAGTCCATGTCTTCCTCGTCATTCGCTACGACTACCTGATCATCTGCGAAAAATAAAGCTGTTAGACATTCACCACCGCCTATGTCTATTCCCATTCCGGATACTTGTTTTCTCCACTGCTCTAGCGATGATTGAATATATATTTTAAACAGGGTCGGAGACAGACAACATCCTTGTTTAAGCCCCTTGGTTATTGGAAATGATTCAGATATAAAGTTTCCTTCTTTAACGACACTTCTTGCATTTTTGTATATATTTGCGATAGCATCCACATACTCTCTACTGAGACCTACTTTCGTCAATGTATAAAATAGTTTTTTCAAAGGTACCGTATCATATGCCTTCTCTAAATCTACAAACAATAGGTGGGTAGATAGATTCCTTGCCTTCCGTTTTTCGATTACCTGCTGCAGAACGAATATATTATCAATGCACGATCTTCCTGCCCGAAATCCATTTTGTTCCTCTATGTCTTCATATTCTGATTCAATTCGTTTTTTTATTATTCGACCGTACAACCTCCCAACTGAGCTAGTAACAGTTATTCCTCTATAATTAGAGCAATTGCGTTTATCCCCTTTTTTGTATATTGAGCTGATGTATCCAACATTCCAATCATCAGGGATATTTTGTCCTTTTAAGCATTTATTAAATAGTTTAACCATCATCTCGTGTAATATTTTTGGTCCATACTTTACCAACTCAATTGGGATGTCTCCAGGTCCTGCTGCTTTACCGTTTTTCGATCTTTTGAGGGCATCGCTTAACTCTCCGGTTGTTATCTCAATTATTTGTGTATGTTCAGATATTTCTTCCATTTCGATATCTTGGAATTTACGTCTATCCTCTGTCAATAAGACCTCATAATGCTGTTTCCACTGTTTCAGATCTATTAATTTTAAGTTAGATTTTTCCTTTCCTTCCCTCCGGAGAGACTTTATCACCTTCCACGCTTGCCCAACTCTTGTTCCACCCATATACCTATCCACCTCTGCACATCTTCGATCCCACATCTCATTTTTACTTTTCACTACTTCTCTTTTTACATCTCGATTTAATTTCGTATATACCTTGTGATCTTCCTCCTTTCTCGTTGACATCCATTTCTGATAAGCAGTTTTCTTCTTGTTTACTAACGTTTGCATATTCTCCGACCACCATTCTTGATTTTTTGTTTCATGTTTGTCTTTATACCCCAAAGCTTCACTTGCAGCCTCATGAATGTACTTTTTAAGTTGTTGGTATAATTCTTCCGCTGTTATATTTTCTCGATCCACATTTTGTAATTTTGTGGCCAGTCGTAATTTGTAAAGAAATTTTGTTGAATCTTCTTTTAAGCTTTCTAGGTTATATTTAGGAGATGTTACTTTTTGTCCCTTTTCTATATTCTGTACTGAGTGTTATTGTTTTTGCGATAGTTAACTATCACATTGGCCATAAGTAAATGATGGTCGGATCCACATTCTGATCCACGGTATACCCTTACGTCAGTTGTTTTCAGCTGGGAAGTTTGACGTTGGATTACAAAGTCGATTATCGAGCGCAGATTCCTAGTAGGTTGTATCCATGTAAATTTGTGGATGTCTCTATGTTGAAAAAATCCATTCATAATTTTGAGAGACATTATTTCACAAAAATCTCTAAGACGCATTCCGTTGTCATTGGTTATTTGTTCTCCATATCTTCCTACGACTCTGCTATTTTCTTCTGTCCCTACTCTGCCGTTTAAATCTCCTAGTATAAAGATTTCACAGTTTTCTTTAACTTCAGAGAGTATTTCATTCATATTGTCGTAGAAATCGTCTTTACTTTCTGGATTTGCATCTTCGTTTGGGGCATATACTCCGACAATTACGATATTGTGCCCATTCTTTTTCATTTCCAGTATTAGTAGTTGTTCATTTACTTCAGTCCACGATTTAATGTTGTTTTTAAGATTTTTTCGAATGGCAATAGAGACTCCCCTCTTAGCTCTGTTATCTTTACTCACTCCGCTGTAGATATGTATATATTCTCCTATCTCTTCATTTCCTTTTCCCTTTTTCTTGGTTTCTGTGAGAACACATATATCTATTTTTCTTTCCGCTAATTCTTTGAATACTTCTGCTTGTTTGGTTCTCAGTCCTTGTACATTCCATGTAGCCAATATCATTTTCCTTTTTCGTTGCATTAGTCGTCTTTGTGTTGATCCATCCTTTGTATTCCGAGGCTTTTGGTCGAAATTTTTAGCATTAATTTCTTTTGACAAGGGACGAGTTGCTAGCCCATCGCCTCAACCCTCCTCCTTTATCCGGGCTTGGGACCGGCATCGGCATTTACTGAGCTACTCAATTCACCCAGTACTTACCGTAGGCGGAGTTATAAATTCTTTATAACCATCGAATATTCAATGTATAAAATTTATTTGGTACGTCCCTGGGCTAGGTATAGAATTCCGTTTGAATTTCTGTTTATATTGTGACGTAAGCGTCTGGACATTTCGAAGAAAAATATTGCAATTTCAACTGCGTAATAAAATATGGTCATATTCTACGTTTTTGTTCTACAATTTTTAAGGCTAAAAAATGATCAAGCTCGAATTACCCTGAGCGAGTTTTTGAAAAGAATTCTGATTGGCTAGTCCCTTTGACTGATACGAGGGGTGAGACGCAACAGAGGAAGCCGGTACATAGAGACTGAGACAAGGTAAAATTTAAGTTGGGTTTGAGATCTTGACGGGAAAAGAGGTGATATGTAATCTTAAAAACACCGGCAAATTTGTTTGTAAAAAAAGTTAATTATACTCGAATGTAATGTGTCAATTTTTGTCAGAGTCACTGTTTTGATTCCGTGCTGTGTCTCATCTGAAGGATTTGTAAGACGGCGTTTCAAACAACTTAAAAGATAAATTTACTGTTTGTATTTTGAGAACGATTTCCGAATGGAATGAAACGTCAATAAACTTAAAAGATATCCACATGGTTCCAAGCAAAGGCTTGAGTGTTCTAAAAGCCAAGTTTTGAAGATTGCGTCCCAGTGCCCAGTTTCCCTCTTTATTTTGATGTCCCTGGTCATTCCAGACTATTTTCGCAGTTTGTGAGATGCATTTGTTTATGTTGCAGTGAATTTTGATTCCAGTTCCAACCCCAGACTTTTAAAGGAGATTCTACATTTAGTGAAAATCAGATATCTTTTGTTACATTTTTTAACAGTAAGTAAAAATAGTAATATATTTAAAAAACGAGTTCCCTCTGTACTTGTTGACACTAATAACAAAATTATTGTAAATGAGCAAGAAATAAGAAAAGAATGGCAGCTGTATATATCAGAGTTGTTTGAAGATGATAGGAATAATATTGTCGAATTCTACCAAAACTGTACTGACGGCCCAGAAATTATGAAATCGAAGTAGAACATGCTATAAATAATGCTAAAATTAGAAAAGCTTGTGGTCCAGATGATACACCAACTGAGTTGCTGAAACTAATAGAGAATGATAACATAAAAGTAGTAGTAAGACTTTTTAATTCAATATATAACACCGGAGTGATTCCCGCAGATTGGCTCAAATCCATCTTTATCGCAATACCTAAAAAACACAATGCGAGAAAATGCTCAGAATATCGATTAATTAGCCTAATGAGCCACACTCTTAAAATTTTCCTCAGAATACTTCACAACAGAATTAGACGCAAATGCGAAGAAGATCTTGAAGATACCCAATTTGGTTTTAGAAATGCTATGGGAACCAGGGAGGCACTTTTTGCGCTTAACATCCTATTACAAAAATGCCGTGACCAAAGAAAAGATGTATTTGCATGTTTCGTGGACTTCGAAAAGGCATTCGATAAAGTACAGCATGTAAAATTAATGCAAATACTGAAAAATATCGGAATAGATGACAAGGATATTCGTGTCATTAAAAATTTGTACTGGAATCAAACTGCTATCGTAAAAATTGGAGATAACTACACCGATGAAATCCCCATACAACGAGGAGTCAGACAAGGTTGCATTTTGTCGCCAACATTGTTCAATGTTTACTCGGACCAGCTATTTAAAAAGGCACTTGAGAGACAACCATATGGAATAAAAATCAACGGGGAACTACTTAATGTGATTAGATATGCAGACGATACAGTAATTCTATCAGATAATATTGAAGGTCTTCAAATTCTGCTTGATCGTATTCACGAGGTAGGAGATGAAATGGGCATTTTTTTTTATTAACATTTAAGATTTTTACAATCTGTTTTGCAGTGAAAACAATAAGTAAAATTTTTTGTCTTTACATGACAGAGAGATGTAAGGTCCAGTGACCAAATCATCCCGACACAAATTGGCTTGTTTACCGGTAGGATGCGCACATACACTGGTACGCGAGCACTAAAAGCGGCACTGATCACAATGGCTGGGTGCTGTTGAAGGCGTAACTCCCACTGCTGTAGGCTCTGTCAGGATCGGTGAGGTAGGTCCAAGGGGTCATGTCGCTTCAATCTCTTCGCTTGTTGTGTTAGAAGATTGTGTGCCAGGGTATTAGGATGCACCCGCAACCTGTTTTGATATTGTTCAGAAGATTTTTTGCACTCTTCAGAGACTGTTAGTACCTGAAGATCTCTATGTATTGCATCATTCTGGATATACCAAGGTGCATTAGCGATTGTTCTCAGAGTTTTGGATTGAAATCTTTGTATTATCATAATATTAGATTTGCTAGCTGAACCCCAGAGCTGCGAGCCATATGTCCAAATGGGTTTTATTATTGTATTGTATATCAGCAGCTTGTTGTCGATCGATAGGTGAGAGTTTTTTCCCAACATCCAGTAAAGTTTTCTGTATAAAATTCCCAATTGAAGCCTTTTCGTCCATATATGTTTGGTCCAAGTTAGACGTTTGTCAAGGTGAATACCTAAGTATTTTACGTCATGCTTTTGGGGCAAAGGATGTCCATTGAGGTTAACTTGTGGACATGTACCTCTTCTTAGAGTGAATGTAATTTGTGTGGATTTTGAGGGGTTTACTCTAATTCTCCAGAGTTTAAGCCATTCATTTGTTTTGTTCAGATGTAGTTGCAGTCTCTCTGATGCTATTATTGGGTTGCTATGAGAGGCCAAGAAAGCAGTATCATCTGCGAATGTTGCAAGCGTTAGGTTATTGCTTATTGGCAAGTCAGCCGTATATATCAGGTACAGAATCGGTCCGAGCACACTACCCTGAGGTACACCAGATAGGATGGGGTAGAGTTTTGTATAGGCTTCACTATATTTTACCAGATATCTCCTTTCTGTAAGGTATGATTGAAGCAGTTTAAAGTAAGGGTAAGGTAAATTTTTCTTTAATTTGTACAGAAGTCCTGTATGCCACACCTTGTCAAAAGCTTGAGAGGCGTCTAAAAAGGCTGCAGTACAGTATTGCTTGTTCTCGAGACTACTTCTTATTGTTGTGTATAGTCTGTGAACTTGTTCGATTGTACCATGTTGGTTACGAAAACCGAATTGATGGTCAGGTATGAGACACTTTTCGTCCAATATTGGTTTGATTTTTCGTAGCAGAAGTTTTTCAAAGACCTTAGAGATGACTGGGAGTAGACTAATCGGTCGGTATGAGTTGACATCTTTTGGATCTTTACCAGGTTTTTGAATGAGTATAATCTGTGCCACTTTCCATTGCAGAGGGAAGTAATGCAGACTAAGCATAGCATTGAAGATCATAGTGATTATTCTGTAACAGTCATTGGTTAGTTCCTGGAGGATCTTACCCGTTATGAGGTCGAATCCCGGAGCCTTATTGGGTTGTATCTCATTCTTTATTATCTGTTTTACTTCTTTAATATTTAATATTAAACTTGGTGATTGGTAGTTCCATTTGATATGGAGCCTCAAGAAAAGAATTAAATGGTTCTTCTTGTTCTAATGGCACTACTCTGTTAAATGGACTAAATACTGTAGAAAGATGTTCAGCGAATGTCTCAGATTTTTCTGTGTCTGTTCTTGCCCATTTACCTTTGACATTTTTTTAGAGGAGGTATGGCGTCTTGTGGACATTTTACCTTTCTTTTCGCCTTCCATAGAGAATAATTGGTGTCTTTGGACCATGGACGTTTTGGACGGAGTCAAATTTTCTAAGTAAGTTTGGATCCCCCTGTTTTCTCTTCTTTTAATAGATTTTTAAGTCTTCTGGTAATTCTGTTTAAATTTTGTTTGTCAATAGGAGCGTGTGTGTTTTGCCACTTTTTCCTAAGTTTTCTTTTCTCATCGATCAGGTTTTTTGCACTTTGCGAACAGTTTATGCTTTCCTTCCATGTTGTTTAAACTCAAACAATACCAAATTTTTAGTGTTTAGTCGCGACCCACATCCCGATGCAAGGCTTCAATTGAACGGTGTCCAAGTTGAGAAAGTTCACAAAATGACATATTTGGGAACTGTGATAACGGACCAACTAGATCCCGACATAGAAATAAAACGTAAAATAGCAATGACTAAAACTACGTTTATGAAAATGAAGTCATTTCTTTGCAATAACCATCTCAGTTTAGAACTAAGGCAAAGAATGGTTAAGTGTTATGTTTGGTCTGTACTTTTGTATAGTGCAGAAGTGTGGACGCTAAAAGTATCGATCATGAACAAAATTGAAGCATTGGAAATGTGGGTTCATAGACGAATGCTGAAGATACCTTGGACAGCAAGAAAAACTAATGAAGAAGTACTAAGGAGCGTCAACAAAGACAGAGAACTGCTAAAGACTGTTAAACATCGAAAAATGTCTTATCTGGGACATATAGTAAGGGAAGTCGATATAAAATATTACAACTGATCCTTAAAGGCAAAATAGAGGGCCGTAGAGGTGTAGGAAGAAAACAAGTTTCTTGGTTAAAAAACATTCGTGAATGGACTCAGATACCAAATGCAGGACAATTATTCCATATTGCAGAAGATCGAGAAGCCTTCGCAATGGTGATCGCCAACGTCGGATAGTTCTGATATGGTACGCGAAGAAGAAGTAAAAATAGACATTTTCTATCAATAATTGCTTTCATGACAAGTTGAGAAATTGTAATAAGTAAAATCATAAATATTAGGGAGTGGCTAACTGCCATATTAATTATTGTTATAAAGTTTTAAAATGTCATCTTAGCATATGACAGTTATCATTATTTTCTTGACAATTGGTACATACCTAACCATACATATAGAATTGTTTTGCTTTGTTTTTAAAACGGTTAACCTCTATGCATAGTTCCATTTAAAAAGATATTTTTCATTTTTAATAATTTATTTCGGCTACAAAATGTCGCCCATTAACAATTTAAGTTCTTATAGTATCTCCAACTTCTAGAGTTGTAAACCGATAGCAACATTGTAAGTTTGTTTTTGTTATTTTGTATTTATTATTTACATTTGTAACTATTTATGGTGAGGCAATAATAAATATGTAATTTTTCTCACTAAAAAAGAGTATTATTCATTTGAAACGTTTCTAACCCCTTTTTGTATTTTTTAGAAAAGTAAAGCCTATCTTTCCATCCAGCAGAGATATTCTTGTAAGCGGCGTCCATTTTAAATAGCTTAGGAACCTTCTTGTGTTGTGTTTGTCCAGAAGATCCATGTAAGTACCCGTTTTGATTCATTTTTGTAGTTACCCCATTCCAGTCCCCTTGTTTTATTCACTTATCTACGACCCAGCTCCCAAACAAACCCAGAGTAGCCGTTCGCAAACGTTCCGGTTTGTTTTGCTTACCCTATGTCCACCTCAGTAATTTCTGTCCCCAATTTTCAACCCCCTATAGTAATAGCCTATGTGGTGGGTAAAATAATCGTTACAATGTGAACCTCCCCACCCAGTCTATTCTGTCCGCTGAGTACTGGAGAGCTCAGACCTGTACGTCGTATTTATGTTATTGTGTTTGGATATTTGGTTTGTTATTCATGATATTATTTTTTTTTAATTGCTAATTAATATCAACGTTCAATATAATTATTTACATTAGAAATTAGTAACCGATCCTGTTTTCAGTTACCCTTTCACATAAAAATAAGAACAAAACAATAAATTAGCGATCTTTCTTTATTTTTAACAAGTAAAAACAGTTTAATATTAAATAATGCAATTAGTTGGCAATTTTCCATTAGATCCTTTCATATAAGTACAAATAACCTAAGTCTTTTGGCGGATTCTCTGACAAAGCAACCTTATTGTCGTTAAATATGACCCAGTTACCGTTCTTTAATAAATGTACAACGTAGTGGCCCACCTGCGTAGAAGGACCCATGTGAGAGATGAATCCGACGAGTTTATATTCTAAAAAAAAATTAAAAAATATTAATAAGATTGATGATATTAATGAGATCCCAACGGCATGTTGGACATACTTTAATGTACGGGTAAAAAGAATTAATCTGAGAAGTGAAAACAAAGAATGTGATAAGGGATAGTAGTGAAGTAGTAGTTTTGTACAGTTATTTTTGTTAACTTGTGTAATTATTGCAAAAATAGCGTCAAACGCCGATTTTTTGAAAATTATTAAAAAAATTTCTAAAAATGCACAAAAAAATTTAATTTCGCGTAAGAATGGGGTAAAATATTACAAATACAGTATAGCCCAAAATATACAGTATTAAACTTGTAATTATTTTATTGTTTTAAAAAATACATAACATTGACACTTTGTAACATGTTCTCAATTAGCTTTTCCTCTCTCAAGACAGACTTCATACCTATATTCCAGATTTTTTGTAATGTTACGAAATAAAGGTTGTCTCAAGTTCGCGAAGAAGGCTCTAAGGGCATCCTTTAACTCATTGACAGTTTTAGCCATGCCAAACATGCCATGACAAAATTGACGTAGATCAGGAATAAAGCGTGTTAAAATTTGTATGCACCTCTGTTGATTAAGTATGACTTGCCTACCATTTTCTTTGATAAAGTATGGACCAATAATTTCGTGTCCCAAAA
>OU898278.1:147226023-147277302 GCA_918026665.1 Diabrotica balteata | reverse complement strand
TTCTTCTTCTTCCTTCTAGTATGTAGGCTTTAAAGCCTGTTTCTTCTTCAATATTAGCCTCCTAAATTGTTTAAATTGTCGCACCATCTTTTTCTTGGTCTACCAATACTTCTTCGCCATTCGTACTATTCTATCCTCTGTCATTCTACTGATGTGTTCGTTCCACTCCTGTTTTCGTTTTGTCATCCATCCATTTATGTTTATTGATTTTGTTGGTTAGGATTTTTGTGGTGGACTCTGTCTTCTTTATCTCCTTTCTTGAATATTGGTATCATTATGCTGTTTCTCCATGCGTCTGGTATCTTGCAGTGCAATATTAGTTTTTTTATAAGTTTTGTCATCGCTAGGATAAACTTTCTCTTCCGTATTTTAGAAGCTCATTGGTTATTCTATCTGGTCCTGGTGACTTTGTATTTTTGAACGAATTTATGGCTATTTCTACTTCCTGAAAACTAATTTCTATTTCGTGTCTTAATTCAGGTACGTTATTGTGTTGATTATTATTTTCCTTTACAGTGCTTTAGACAACATTTATTTTTGTGTGCCGTAGAAGTCGCTTTCCATTCTTTTTGAACTGTTCCCAGTGTTCTTCTCATTTTTTGTTCTTCTTACCAAGTGCTTTGTTTTATTTCGTATTCTTCTATAGCTGTCTCGGGATTCTGGGGTATCTGATATTTTCTACTTCGTGTAGGCCTCTTGTATCTCTTTACATTTCTCTTTTATTTCTTTTCTGAACCATAGTGTATTGTTGTTATTTCTTGTGTTTAGTATGACTTTGCGTTTTCCTAGAGCTTCTGTTGCCGCTTCTTCAATGTTCTATTTAATTTTCTCCCATCTCTCGTTTATATCTTCGATGTCGTCTAGCTGTTTCAGCTGCATCTTCTGTGCCAGCCTCCTTTGGTACATTTCTATTGTAGAGTCGTTCCACAGTGATTCTACATTGAATTTTTCGTTGGTGATTTCCTGTAGAAAATTTTGTTTTCGTGTTATTTTCATTCTTATCTTTGCTAGTTCTAGTTTGTGTTTACTCCCTGCGTCTGCTGAGTTTAAAGTTCGGATATCTAGAATTTGCTTTGGATAGATTTTCCATTTCGTTAAAAGCACAGAGATTAGCTATGAGTTCTCCATTTGCGTTGACATGGTTTTCATTAAATATTTGTGGAACTATTTCATTTCTAATTCGTGCATTAAAGTCACCGATAAGAATTAAGGGCTCTTCATGAGGTATTTCATCCAGGATGGTTTTCAATTGTTCGTAGAATGCCTCTCGTTACTCCTTAGATTTGCAGTCCTCGGGGCTATAGATAGACATGACATTTAATTTTTGGTAGTCCATTGTGATGTTCATTGAAGTATTATTCTTTAGGAGATATAACGGCAGTTATTATTGTTTTTTTTTAAATTTTTTATGGACAGGTATACCTACGCGACATAAATGCGACAATTATAGAATTATCTCTCTTATATCCCATGCCAGCAAGATAATGCTACATATAATCAATGAGAGACTGAAAACATTCCTTTAAAGAGAAATTCCACAAGAGCAAACTGGATTTACCAAAGGTAGAGGCACTCGAGAACACCTGCTGAATATAAGACAGATAATCGAGAAATCTAGTGAATTCAACATCCCACTATACATCTGTTTTGTAGATTACCGTAAAGCGTTCGACAGGGTCAAGTGGAAACACTTATGGCGAATACTAAAAGAAGTAGGCGTACCACAACATCTAATTACGCTTATAACCGAACTATATGAACACACTACTGGATCAGTTAAAGTACTTGACACACTTTCAAACGAATTTCATCCAGAACGGGGTGTCAGACAAGGATGTATACTATCTCCACAATTATTCAACATATATGGGGAGTATATTATGCGAAGAGCACTTGAAGGATGGGAAAAGGGCATCTCAATAAATGGTCATAAACTAAACAACCTACGTTTCGCAGATGACACAGCCCTTCTTGCAAATAGTCAAGCAGAGCTGATAGAACTTATACGACTGATCGAAAACGAAAGTCAAATATTTGGTCTGCAATTAAACATATCAAAGACAAAGATCATGATAGTGGATAGACTACACAACAATCATCCACACATAGCCACAATTGACCGGTTCGAGGTTGTGAGCTCATACTTATATCTAGGATCATTAATCACAAACACAGGGTCATTACAAGAAGAGATTAAACGTAGATCTGATCTAGCAAAAGTTGCCACAGCAAAAATGACCAAAATATGGAAGGACTGTCAAATTTCAAGAGCGATAAAGATGAGGTTGATCAACTGCTTAATATTCCCAATACTGACCTACGGATGTGAATCTTGGACTCTGAGACAATCGGAGAGAAGAAAGATAGACGCCACTGAAATGTTCTGTTGGAGACGAATGTTACGAATTCCTTGGACCGACCGCAGAACAAATAATTCAATTTTAAGAGAGCTAAAAGTTAGCCAACGACTCTCTAGTAAAGTCCATCTCCAACAATTAAAATATTTTGGGCATGTTATAAGAGCAAACACAGAAAACATGGAAAGACTCATAATACAAGAAAAGGTAGAAGGCCGATGATCACGAGGAAGATCCCCAACAAGATGGATAGATCAAATTACAGGAATATGCCAAAGACCTATGCATGAATTAAAAGAAATGACCAGAGACAGAGATCTCTGGAGACGGACGATACACGACATCACGTCGACCACTACACTCCCCCTGGGGGGTCAGGATTGAAGAGAGAGATACCTACGACTGCTCGTGCTTCTTTCTTCACTCGACTGTATGCTAGGAAATATTGGTTATATTCTCTTTGGCCTTTACCTTTCTTCTTGGTTGTTTGTATTGCACAAATGTCTATGTTTTTATTTATCAGTTCTTCTATTATCTCTTGGTCTTCTCGTTTTCCTTTTCTTTGCGTGATTAGTCATCTCAGGTACCGTCTGGTTCCGAGGCTTTATATCGGTTCTTTGAGCCTTGTTTCCTTTTACAATGGATAGGATGCTAAGCTGACCCATTAACCCTCCGCTTTTATCCGGGCTTGGGACCGGTTTGGGCATGAACGCGGCTTCTGAGCTATTCAATCCACCCAGTCATTGCACTCATAACCCCCAGGCAGAGTTGGTAGTTCTCTCGATTTGGATAAAATGATAACTATAACTACTTCTTAGATTGCTGTAAGAGTTTTAATTTTAACAGAAAAGTTAATGTTATGGGCATAGCAATGAGGAAAGACGACAAATAAGGATTAAGAGTAATTGCAAATAACAAAGATAATGGTTTTTCTTCTTCTAAACTAGCTTAATAATTCGGGGTAAGTCTTCGCCGTGTCCACTATAGTCCTCCATATTGGATCTTGCGGTTCCATTTCCCAGTATTGTAGCCCAATCCTAGATAAATCGGCTTTAACATTATTCTTCCCTCTTTTTCTGGGACGGCCTACTAATCTTCTACCGTCTGATCTCTTAAAAAACACTGTCTTTAGCACTTTTTCTACCTCTGATCTTACCACATGACCTGCCCATCTTATCCGGTTAGCTTTTATGTGTCTGACAATGTCTTAAGTACCAAACAGAGTCACAAATTCAGCATTGCGGCGCCGTCTCCACTCTTCTGTCAATTCATCCCTTTAAGGTCCAAATATCATTCTGATAACCTTTCTTTTAAATACCAGCAGCTTATTTATTTGCCGCTGATGTAGAGTCCATGTTTTTGGACTTAGATTTTGTTTTGGATCTTAATAATGATAATTAGGAGTATAATGCTCTATTCGTCACATCTGTCTTTGCTAAGACCTCCGTTTCTAGGTGGTTGCTATTTATGATTACCGTCCCCAGATATTTAAACTCTTTTACTACTTCGAAGTTGTAATCATTAATAGTTATTTGTCTGTTAATTGGTTTAGGCTCTTTAGTTTTTTTTGGTGATACTTTTAGATAAATTATTCTTCTTTTTTATCTTATCTAAAGGTGGAGTATCTTCTTCGTTTATATTAATTGTACTGGGTATACTTAATTTCCTTTTAAGTAGGGGATTTTTTTCAGACTCTTGCAATACAGACTTGTTTAATTTTTTATTTGATTTACTAGCTTTACTAAAAAGCACTTTTGGCGAATTTTTACTAGTAGTAACCAAACTTTTAGATTTTTTAACTGGTATCTTAAGTTCTCTATCTCAATAACATTCAAGTTCTTCATGTGTATTACTGACCCTAGAAACACTGTTTTCCCATCTAACTTTTAGATTTGCAGGTGTAAATGAAGTTTCTACTCCACCATTTTTTAGTTACTCCAGTTTCTTATTTATTTTTGTCAGTCTATTTGTGGTTCTTTTAGCATAATTTTTGGGGTTCAACTTTATGTTATTCTGAAACTGTTTTTCCCTTCTAACTTTGGTGGAATACTATTTGCTTGTTTTATAACTGATTTCACCTGCTGCCATGCTTGTCTTAAGTCTACATTATGCTCTTCCTCTCCCTGCAATAGAATCCGTCATGGTTGTCATTTGGAATTTAAATCACCTAGATAATCAATAAGCGAATAGAGAGAATAGAGACTAAATACCTTGACTGCTGGATAATTCTGGCTTCTGGATAAGCTGCTGACTTGATCATGTAATTAAAATACGAGCATCAATAAAAATAAAAAAAGCCAGATGAGCTTACAAATGAAGACAAACTTCTTAAAAAACTTCATGTTTCATCGGTTCGAAAAAACATATCGCACCTCTGCTAAAATAAGAGTCACAACTCAAAAATCACCAATATTGAGATGAACATGCTACAAGTATTGAAATAAGTCATACTTTCTTCCATAGAAGCGTCACTCGTATATTTGAACTATTTACCCCGAGATGGCACTGTGACACTTTTGTTTTTTACAGGTTATCTCAGTATACATTCCGCTACAGTGTCACCTTTGACTTTATAACAGTATACACGTAGTGATTAATCCTGAAAAGAGTCACATTTAGAATTGTGACAGTTTTTGTGTGAATTATTAGTTATATCTGATTATTGTAATAAGTAAAATACTGTTATTTTTTGTGTTATGACAGTTTTTCGAAGTTGTAAAAGAGGAAATTATTTTTGCATAGTGCGGAGTATTCTTATATCTTGAGTTGAGCCATTTTTTTGAACATGTAAGTATATTTTTTTTACATATTTTAGTACCTAATATGACTGTTTTGCAGAACCGGCACATACGATTTTTAAATCCATTGACGTTTTTTTTTTAAATTGGGACGCTTTTTTATAATTATTGACTGTTGTTTTCTTGTTTATGACTGAGTGATCCTGCCTAGTTTTATTTATTATCATTATTGTTGCAGCAAACAGGCTGGTTCCATAACCTGCAAAGTTTATCGAGTTCAAGGACATGGCCCTTGCAAAGAAAATAAAATCATAGCTTTATGCACCAGATCAAGTGCGAAACTCAAGTAATCTGATATTGAATAATAAAAAATAGCGTGCTTAAATAACAAAGTTTTTATTTTAGCTATAATAATTTTTTCTTCTTTTTCAGAAATCTCAGAAAGACATTTTTTAGAAGAGGAAAATGCTGCACTTGGTATTTATGATAATGCAAACTATGTAATAGCTACCGATACCGATAATAATATGCCTGGTACATCATTATTACGGGTTGACCTTTTACCAGAACTGAGAGACAACCTCCAAATCTCGGATTTCGTAAGCAATAATGATGATGCTTCCATAAAAGATCCAAACTATGAATCAGATTCTAGTAGCTCTTCTCTGCTACATGTAATAGTTCTAGCTCAAGCAGTAAGGTTGCAGTGGTTTCTTGTCTAGACATTCTAGCAGCAAACTTACAAGCATCAGAACCTGAAGTACGAGATACTCAAATAACAGACACCTTACCAGCAAAAACTCAACCAGGAGACAATAAAATTGTTAGCTCTAAAAAAAGAATAAAAAAGCAAGTAGCAGTGGCAGAAAACTGGTTAAATAACAAAGCCAAGAAATAACGAAACTCTGGCCAAGCATATTCCTCAAGATTTAAATCATAAAAACCTATTGTTGCCAGGAGTATCAGATCTACTTGTGAAGATAAATGCCGGATGAAAATACCAGGAAAGATATTTTAAAAATATATTGGGCCCTGGAAAATATAAATAGAGAGATTTCATTCACAAATGCATGAATCCAGTCAAACCAGCGTACACATACAGCAGTGTAGAGAGGCCTAGACAACATAATAATGCATGTTATATAGTCATATAAATAATAATGAACAAGTTCGCGTGTGCAAATACTGTTTTAATGCTACGATAGATATCAATAATCGAATTAAAGGATGGTCGTTGACAAAGCTAAAAACGGTTCCTGAAAGTAGACTTAAGAGATAAAAAAGTGAATCCACCGATTAAAGAGTTCGTGAGCACATTCGATCGATTATAGTTAATGTTATGGGCATAGCAATGAGGAAAGGCGATAACCATGGATTAAGAGTAGGTGCCAAAAACAAAGGTATTGGGCAATGGGTAAAGGGGAAAAACGTATGTTCATTGCATTACCATTTATAACGTTATAAATATCACATTTTTGTTATTTTTTCTCTTGGAAAACTTAACATCAGTTATTGATTAGTTAGCTAGATGATTAAAGAAGAATGCACGTAATTATTTCAACTCAATGGTTCCACTAGTTATCGAAATGAACATCTAGGTACTTGCAACTTTCTATACTCTCGATTTGTGTTTGATTTGTAGATGATTGTGTATTGTAGTTCTGATGTTTCCTAATAATTACATAATTTGTCTTGTTTATGTTAAGATCCATTCCGTATTCTTGGGCGACCATGCGAGATACATATAATTAAAGATCGCAATACGATCAGACCGGATGCAAATCTAAGACTGTTTAGTAATAAAAGGAAATGTAAAGCTTAAAATTCATGAAGGAAATTGTAAAAATTCAATGATAAAAAAGTCTTAATATATGTTTGACTAAGTATTTGCGAAATCAATAAAATATCTGCGTATTTTTCATATCGGTTTATGTTTTATCGCAAGTTGTAGATAAATTAAATCTTGAACAAAGTTACAGGAATGGCATTTATCACATTACAATAAGAATTTAGTTATTTTCATCCGCTTCCGATTGTTTTATGATAAGATAGTGTCTAGAACGTATATTAAATTAAGGTAGGCATAAAAAACTTTTAATACGTTTGCAAATTTAGTTTTTTTCTTTTTGCAAGAAGCAAATAGGTACTATAGAAATTTCCAAAATTACCAATTGCATTCATTGATACAACTGTTAAATGCTGACCTCGTTCCGCACTGCTCAGTGCTTCAACTTGTTTCCATCCCTTGGTTGCAGACACTTTTTTAGGCCTTGTTTAAACAGTACTTAGACCTGATTTATCAAGGTTGAATATATTTTCGTATTGAAAATTGTATATATCTAAAACTTTTGTTAAAGAGATGAAATATGCTTTAATATTGATCTTATTAAATGCTTGTGCTCACGCGAGAGATGTATTTTCTGGTGTTCTGTATTATAAGTATTATAAGAAAGATATAGCTAGTAGAGATAGGTTGTTAAAGAAAACGTTTTAATATTTTTTCTTCTTCTTCGTACTACTTCCTTGATAGCGTTTTCCCTGACTATTTTCGGAAGTCTTCTTATTAGATATTCATTTATTACTTTATCTGTTTTTGACCTTTATATGTCTTTTTATTCCTCGACCATTCGGTTTTTTATCTTGTGCTATTTTTACTTTGTTCTAATCTCCCATTCTACCCACTCATTATTTATGACGTTTATGGTCTCAGCGTTACATCCTTCTTGAAATATTTTAGGAATTTTATGGATTAATTGATGAAATTCATCAGGCTTCTAGGGATCATCAGGGATTTTTAAGTTAGGCTACGACCAAAGAAAAAAATATATTTCTCTTGATCACAAATACCTCACACACATGGGTTCCCATTAAAGTTATGTTTTTAGATATTTTTAAATAAATAAAACTCCTGACTTTATACCTCCAGTAAATATCGTGTATGGCCTTTTATAATAACGTGCAGTCAAGTTAGAGCGTGATAGAAAATCTGTTTGCTTTATTTGGTGTCTGCGTAATGGTGAGCTTTTTGAGCCTGACATATATGTATGATAAGCTCTAACCAAGAATTATTGTCTTAATAGTTTTTCCAAGTTTTACTGATAAGTAATTAATAAAAAATACTGTTGTTCTGAAGCTATTTTCTTGTGGCATTGTGAATTAAATACTATTAAACTGGGAATAAGCCACAATTAAAGATAAAAATACGTTTATTGACGTTTCAATTTCCACTTCGGAAATCATTCTCAAAAATACTGTTTGTATTTTGAGAACGATTTCCGAAGTGGAAATTGAAACGTCAATAAACGTATTTTTATCTTTAATTGTGGCTTATTCCCAGTTTAATAGTAATTAAAAAATACTGTGTCAATATTTATTTTACATTAATAAAACTGTTATAATTGAACGTGTAGTGTAATTAACAAAAAAAATGCACTGACGTCATGAATGCAGTAAAAACGTACGTACCTGTACTTCAACAGAAAATCCTGTTTTAAAAACACCCGCAGAAATTTTAATTAAGATGGTTCCTTTGTGTAAATTGCTTCAGTATAAATAAATGCGTAATGTATGTAAAAATACAAGGATAAAAGAATAGGAGTACCTAACCTTCTCGTTATAACAATAACATCTAGAGCAATGATTTTTAAGATGAAAAACTATTTTTAAGCCAAGCAGGTAAGTATTTTTGTTTCCAACTACTATAAAATTATTTTAAAGTACTCTTTTTATTGTATTTCAATTTTAAAGAAAAAATTTTTCGGCGACATACCAGATCTCTATGATTTGAATAATCTTGCAGTGTCGGCAGCCAAAGTGGCGATCCTTATTATTAACAATAAAACGCATTCTAATATTAGTATCAGCAAAGATAGTTACTCACACGAAGAAAACCCTTACCAAAAAAGTAATAACCCTAGATTCAGACAGTATCAGAATGTAAATGATCAAGATTTATAACCTGGTTTATAGAGACGCTGATAACATATATTATTGCGCAATTCATACAAGCTTCTCTCAATCGCTATGAAAACAAAATTTAGTAAAACGGCTATTATTTTTATGGATCAGGCATCCCCGACCAGCCGCGTCTCAATGACTAATAATTAAAAACCACTAAGTATACATGTTGTGAATAGGGTGTCATCAAATAATCGATGGCGGATCAACAGAGAATATGATATAGGTGCTGGAGCTAAGTCACTAACTGTGGATTTGTCAATTGAACGTGATATATGCTCGCACAGTCACACAAATAAAAAAGTACAGATCTCCCCTATGCTTAATCAGCAAATCACCAGTTGAGCTTAAACTGGCTCATCATATATTAATATTTATGCTGTGACTACTGAAATCCCCAATTCCGTCACATTAAAAAAATGCATAATATGCTACAGACAGCTAGTGTTCCATAGTTTTGGCATAGTATGAACGCATGGTCGTGCTTGACAGCATTTCGTCCTAACTCGTAGGTATAACATCAAACGGAGACAAAAGTAAAATGGGATGGTGTAGAACAGGTTCAGATATAAGTAACTTTCCTAAGTCTGCAAATAAAAGTATAAAGAAAACAACGTGGACTTTTGTCTTTGCATGAAATAGGTCTCAATGACCCCAATAAGGTTCTTACAGGTGAATTTTCATCGTTTTCATTTAGCGTCATTAATACATGGAATAAATACAATATAGTTGTAAAACGTAAGTACAGAATTTAAAATACAAACATAAACTTATATAAAAAGGAATACGTAAGATAAAATAGAAGATAATACAAACACAAAAAAGGTTATATCTTTAGA
Source organism: Diabrotica balteata (assembly GCA_918026665.1). Classification (NCBI taxonomy): domain Eukaryota; kingdom Metazoa; phylum Arthropoda; class Insecta; order Coleoptera; family Chrysomelidae; genus Diabrotica; species Diabrotica balteata. The sequence continues at coordinate 147,267,411 of OU898278.1, read as the reverse complement.
TCAAGTTGAGCTATCCATTTAGGGCTTGATTGTGTAGTTGCGAAGAAGTCTTCTGGGTTCCCTCGATATGCCCTTAATTCACATGTCTCCACTATGTGTTGGACACCTTGATCTAGAGTACCACAGTGGCAGCAGGATGCAGACCATTTTCTCATTTATATAGGTTGTGTGCTCTTCCACAGTTTCGTGGCGGGTTGAAGCCATCAGCAGTTTGAACTGGGTCAGTAAGGTTGGATGCTTCAGATGGAGATTCTTTAGTCCAAAGCGTGCATAATCTTGATTTCACAAATTAATCTGATGTTAGCTGTTGGGCTGCACCTACGTTTTCAAATTTATTATTTTAAAAAAATTGTCGAAAAACAGATATTTTGAAGCTTCATAACTCCGAAACAAATGATTTCTGAGTATTGTGGCACAAAGAACTTTTGATCAGTATGACGGAAGCTACTTCTCAGAGGAGCGGCTCTTGACAAACGGTCGCTTTCATTGTGGAGGTCGGAATGTTATCATCATGGACTTCGATTTTAATAGCCGCTGCCGCGCCGTTAATAGACGTGCCATTTTTTAGGCACGTGTTTTTGCTAATTTTTTCTATTTGAATTCATTTTGCAGTTTTACCCAGTTAAAAAGGTATTCCACCTAATTTTAAAACTATTTACTTAATACCTGATTAAATCTATATCTAAATTTGTGATTTTTTGCTATCTGTTTTATTTTATTTATGTTTACTTCGCTAATTTGTTAATATTCCATAATCCGTTTATCTGGCTGAACTTTTGAGTAATAAAGTTTTTTTAATTTGTAGCCATGGACGTATAAACACAGATATGTTTATACGTCCATGTTTGTAGCCAATTATTGTTTAATCCTCTCCTATAATCTTCCTTTCTTCTGGTAACTAATAAGAAGATAAACCTGATAGAAATATAAAGAGGTGCTATAAGTTAAGTGTGTTTGTTTTTTGACTTTGTACGCACATTGTTTTTTAAAAGGTTTATCCATTTTTTTATGTTTCTTGAACCGATCTTCTCATTGGTAAAGTTTTCCTCACCCCTCGACAAAGGACTAGGCGGCGCCCTTTATTTTCCCCTTTCGTTTAATACGAAATTCCCACTTTCACATTTTCGTTGGTGCATTTCAATTCCTATTCTCTCACTTTCTATTCAGACAAGTTACGTTACCACCTGTAGGCTTCTCACCTAGTCATAACAGGTGCCGTAATAGTGACAGATGACGTTACAGCGCCACAGTGACAGATAATTTTAAATAGGACTTTAGGACAAGTGATATCTCATTTTGAAATAATCATACTAATTTTGTTTTTGTTGAAGCTGCTTTTGATGAATACATTAAATAAATACTAAAAATGTAGTTGGTCTTGTTTCTATCAGTTTTATTTCCATATATTTCTTTTGTGCTTTGTTCGTTTATCTTCTTTTTACCTATGGTTTTTGTTTAATACTGTGTTTAATACTTTCGTCTTGAATTCTTTCCAATATTCTTCGTTGTTTAGATTGTCTGTATTTATTAGTGTTTGAGTTATTTCTGAAGTTCTACGTAGTATTCACGTCCCCTTATAGTTTTAAGTCTACATTAGGTACATATTTGCAAGAATTATAGTATTATCCGGGTAATTACCTTTTAATCCATATTTCAAGGTCAAAAAATAAACAGATGTATTTAAAATACGTATATTTAAACAACAATTACATTAAAAAAAAACTTACTATCAATAACCTTAAAATTAAATCAATCAACGAATTCTCTTACCAAAAATGTAAATGGCGTTTTTCAACTTTTAATATATCAAAAACAAATGGATATGTAATCTTACATATAAATAATCAAAATAAATTAAAATTTTATGTAAAATATATATTCTTGTAATATAAAACTATTTTAATTCTTTTCATTTTAGACATAACCAAAGTCGGTTGTTTCTATTAATTTGCTTTAGTATTATTTAAAACCACTTAAAAGTACACATTACAAAATAATACAATCAAAGTCTTTATAAGAGAAAACAAAACGAAAACATGGACATAAGCTGGTAAGTAAATAGAAAAACACGAAGGAACTATATATTATACGCCTTGTATAATTAAAAACAAAATTTTAAAAGTTAATTACTTATTGACAAATAATTTTTAATCTGATCTTATTTTAAAAGTTATTTCCAAATTTTCGATTAATTTTATCTGGTATACAGGTTGTATAACACTCACTCCAGTTGAGCGTAGAAAAGATAAGAATAAATTTCTTTATCTAGGTGTTACACCTCTGGTGTTATACCTCTGGTAGTAAAATAATTTTTACCTTCAAAAGATATTTACTCACCGAAAACTTTCAAAAAAGGGGGTTTTATCTAATAGAAATTTCAAAGTTGTCTACCATTAACCCCGTGGTAGGCATTTCAATTGTAATTTGAATGTAGTTAGTAAGAAGTAAGAATCCACCCAGGATGGTTCTCGGCTAAGATCCATTTTTTGAAGAATTTGCTTGTTTCAAAAATGCACTGTATCTACACGACTTGTATAGCAATGAAACTCTCAATTTATGTTAACAAAAGATCGAAGTTACATTTGCGTAGGAATGTTTTATTGGTGGCGCCCTCTAAGCGGCTGTATGCAAAACTAAAAAGGCAAACTTCCTATATAAAATGGGTAAAAAGAAAGAACATGTTTTTTTTAGATTAAGTGTAATTGAAATTAAAATATTTGAACTTTCCAGAACAAGCCTCTGGAGAGTTTTGAGATTGGGCTTAGGTAAGACAGTAGAAAGGCTTTGTGTGAAACATCTAGTGTCGTTCACACAAGAATAGAATCTTTAAGAAATTATAATCAATTTAAAAAACAATGTTCTTTTGTTTATTTATTCGAAATATGGATTTTTGCGCAAGATCGAAATAGATGAAAAATTATGAGGGAGATCTATGTCCAGCAGTGGATAAGCGAAGATTGAATGATGGATTTTTGCTAAAAGCTGTAAAAAGAATTTGGCAGGGCGAGAGTATAAAATCCATAAAACACATTGATACCAAGGGAAAGAGACATTATAGTGCATGCAGGTGGCAAACATGGTTTAACTGATCGGACCGATCATGTGTTTTCATCAAAATCAAAATTGGCCGATTATCGTGACAATATCAATACGGAGATGTTTGTGAAATAGGTGAAAAGTGTTGCCAAGTTTCGTATTCTGTATCTGTTATAGTACTGGCTAGCAACCAACCAACCAACCAACGTCTGGACCGTAGATAAAATAAAAGAATGGTTATCGAATGAAAATATTACATTTCTTCAGTTTTGTTTTAAACCTCATTTACTAACGTAACGATAAATAAAATAAATAAAACGCATAACCAAATATATATATATATATATATATATATATATATATATATATATATATATATAATAACTAAAGTTAAGATTAATACTATTACCAGAATTAATATTAAACTCAACAGTTAGAAGAAGAAGAGTACCGACAAAAAACAGATGACTGAAAGCAGTAAAGAAAAAAAGAAAAAAGGGGATGATCGAAAGCAATCACAAAAGATAGCAAATTTTGAATGCAGACAAATATACTATTGTAACACATTGAATAACATTTTGCTATTTTGCTTAAGTTTGTTTAGCAGTAAATGGTTGACTTCAATTAGTGCCGACTATAAACATCCTGGGTTAACCGATAATAGTATAAAGGGCCCGGTTTCAGGTAAAATTTAAATATGTTTCCTGGTAAACTTTGTCAATCTTCATTTCTTAAAGTTGATTTAATTGCATACTGATAAGAGTATGCAATTGCATTAAATGTACTGATAAAAGGGTTTTTCGAATTCGATGGTAGTGCGCGACAGGTTTGCTAATCACCTTTTAAGTGGTTTTCAGGTATTTATATATGTTTATGGAACTGAACACCAACCAGTATTTTAATATGAGTTCTTCGAGTTCTTGATAAAATTTGTTTGTCTTTATGTATCACGGAAACTGTTAAGTGGTATTACTCATTTTATTCATTACGTTTTCTACCATTATGTAGCTTCTTCTAGTGTTCCGGTAAAGAAGAAACATTTATCTGTAGATGCAAACCAAATTGTAAAAACTATATACAGTACCTTACTTAAAAGAGGACACTTCCTCTATGAGTGAAATATGCAATTAGACGAAAATACCTCTAACTATAGTAAAAACATTTACATCAAATCCCATAGAAACAAGAAAAAAACGTGAAGATTTCAGTTCCAACAAATGTATGGACGAAGCCGATAAGGACTTGATACGTCGAAAAGTCTATACCATATACGAAGAGCAACGCATACCTACATTAAGAGCTCTGAAGCAACGGCTCAATGTTGACGAAACCCAAAAAAGCTGTAGCCTCACCACCTTATGTAAAATTTTGAAAAGTATGAGCTTTCGATATTGTATAATTGACAAAAGACAAGTAATTATGGAATCTGATAGATTACAAAAATGGCGTTATAAGTATATAACTTCGATAAGAAAATTCCGTTCTGAAAATTGTCCGATAATTTACCTCGACGAGATATGGTTTGACACACATTCAACGCGACCTAAAGGACTTGCCGATTCCTCCGGTAAATGTAAGACAAAAGCTCCGTCAAATAAAGGGACAAGAATAACGATTTTACATGCTGGATCAGAAAATGGTTGGGTTCCAAATGCCCCGTGGCTTTCTGCAAAGAATATCAAAGACTCCTGCCTCGACTACCATGAATATACAACGGCAGAACTTTTTAAAGAATCGTTCAAAAATAAACGTATGCCAAACATTCCTCATAATAGCGTATAGTAATGGACAATATCACAGTCGCCAACTAGATAAGGCTCAAAACTCGAATAATACTAAATTGGAAATTTAAAATTCCATGGAGACGAATGATATATATTTTGAAGAATGCTACACCAAACAAGAGCTTTTAGAAGTTTTAAAGGCATTTTCTATAAAAAAAGTATATGTTTGTGATACATTGGCAGAGGAAATGGGAAATTCGTGCCACTTATAGAACATTGTGGCACGAATTGAAGTCTAACGTGAAGTCACAAAATATTTCCCCAACGTTAAGTAGTACTGTTGTAGAGTTAATAAGAAAATGTGTCAATGATATTCTTCCAAATAGTTGGAGAAATTCAGTCCGACACGTAATAAGTAAAGAAAATTCATATGTTCACTCAGATCAAAATATAATTGAACCGATCATAATTAATTTAGATGAGGATAGCGATAGCGAAACAGAACCATGTGTCATCAAATCTACAAATGTAAGGATTAAAAAAACGGTTCTTTTCATAACCACAAATTACTATTAATGTTTGTTTTTCTATAATCTTTGCAATTAAAATAGATTTAATTTATTTTAAAACCCATTTGAAAACATTAATTTCGGGTATATAAGGCAAAGCAATATATTTTACATCCGTTTTTTTGTTTTAGTCGTCGTAATTATTGTAAATTTTGTGGATCCTTAGCTTTATTATAGGAGTACCGTCTAGTTAGTGTTAATTTTCAAAAGACCAACTCTGCCTACCTCGTTTTATAATAATATTTACGACCGCACTAATTGAAGTCAACCATTTTCTGCTAAACAAACTTACTCAGTATTGTTCTGAAGCTATTTTCTTGTGGCATTGTAAATTAATTACTAATAAACTGGGAATAAGCCACAATTAAAGATAAAAATACGTTTATTGACGTTTCAATTTCCACTTCGGAAATCGTTCTCAAAATACAAACAGTAAATTAAACAAATTTTGTTTTTTGTTACATAGTGAAAAATTCTTCTAATAATTTAATTTTATCTGACTCATTTATATTGACAATTCAGACATACATTATGCATTTTAAAGTAGACGACTTTAAAATGATATTGCCAATATTGTTGAGTTGCGCTCCCTGGGACGACTTTACTTATAAGATAGTTCATTCGATTACATGAAATCAACATTAACTTGAGAATATCCGTCAGAATATTTTTATTTGTCAAAGTAGGTTTTGCAGATGCATCTATTTTACCCAATATTAACATTTTTAAACAAACTATTGTTTGTTACCGTATATGATGATGATATCGTTCCAAGGTTTCGCAACTTCTAATGACATTTTATGAATTAACTCTTGGCAGGCTGACACTTTTTTATATATCAAACATTCAATGTTCTTTTGCATGAAGTGTATTAATATTACTTTTAATTCGTAGTTATAAAGAATGCCAGAAATGACTGAAGTAGACAAAACCGTGGTTTCAGAGGTAAAACCTGAACAAAGTGAATCCTCAACAGACAGTGACTCAGATGAAGACATCCCTGAATTGGAAGATGCTGGAACTGCAAGCGCAGCTTCAGCTACATTCCCTGGAGCTGCCGCTGCTGGTTTGCCCATGGATATGGTTTCCAAGGCCAAACAGTCTAGAGGAGAGAAAAAAGCAAGCTCTAATTATGTTAAATGAGGCCAATTGTGTCGCAAATTCTTCGGCAGAATGTAGTAGGATCTGGTTACCAATATTGAAAAAGGAAGTTATTAATAAGAAAATACCAGCATTAGTAAGTCAGTAACATATAGAGGATACTTCATTTATGTTTTTTAAATAACGTAACATATAAAATCAGAATTTTGATGTTTGTTGAAGGTAAACTAAATTCACGAACAAATACTTACAATGTCGGGATAGTATTATGAGGTTTTTTCCTGGTTTTCCCTCATAATTTACTATGGAATCACTAACAGGAGAATTTTACTGTCATCATGTCATGTGTTTGTCTTTTTAAAGACGAATTACATGCTATGATTTTTTCTGACGGATATTCTCAAGTTAAAGTTGATTTCATGTAATCGAATGAACTATCTTATAAGTAAAGTCGTCCCAGGAGCGCAACTCAACAATATTGGCAATATCATTTTAAAGTCGTCTACTTTAAAATGCATAATGTATGTCTGAATTGTCAATATAAATGAGTCAGATAAAATTAAATTATTAGAAGAATTTTTCACTATGTAACAAAAAACAAAATTTGTTTAATTTACTGTTTGTATTTTGAGAACGATTTCCGAAGTGGAAATTGAAACGTCAATAAACGTATTTTTATCTTTAATTGTGGCTTATTCCCAGTTTATTAGTAATTAAACTTACTCAGCTTCCATTTTTTTCTTAAAATTTATGTCCTATAGGTAAAAATTAGCTGTATTTCTCTACAACTTTTGTATTGATTTTTATAACAACTTTTTTAGCATTGATGTACATATTAATAATTTAACAATAATTTTTTGTTGCTGCTCCTTTTATCGTATACAATATACCACAAAAGCCTATTTCGCAGGAATAATATTTACCAATATTTCTGATGAAATAATCTGATTACAGTTGATTATATATCCAAATTGTCTTCCTTTAAAATTATATTAAAATTAAAAACGTTTGAGCAGTACCTATGCACAAACAGTAAAAGAAAAAAACACAAACAACTTAAATAAATATTGCCATGCTGACGAAGACAATATCGTTACAAAACAAGACGTAAAATAACCATTGTTTGGTACATTTTACATAGTAAAATTGATTTTGTAGTAAAACGCCATTACATATTTAAAATCGTTCTCTCTATTTTTTTTGTGCTGCCCTTCTCTTAGCCTGCTCAAGAAGGTTTTCCATACTCTGAAACAGAAAAGAAAAATATTTTTATGAAATAGTTTATTAATTGCAATTGAGTGTAAATTATTTTACAATAGATAAAATATTAATACGATCTACTAATTTATTCGTTAAACATGTTTATGCGGCTCGTCAAACATTTCTAAAATTGAATTTATTTCTAAAATACAAAACGGTACGATTTTCAAACAAACAAAAAAAAACTGAAAAACATATTTTTATTGGAATAAATATAAAAAAATGTTTACTACACAGATGGGAATGATTGCTAATTATTCCGTGACAAGAGTGTATGAAACTCCTCAAATCATAGTAGAAATTATTCTTGGTTAATAATTTAAAACTTTAGAATAAGTAATCACTATTAACTAAATTATTTTATTCACATTTTTGGTTTATTGTGGTCAATCAGTTTTTACTTTATCTAAATTAAAAATGAAAATACGTCACACATACGACGTCAAACTGTCAAACATAATCATTATGACCGAGGTGATCTAGATCGAAGCTAACGTCTAAAGGTGTGAGACTATCGATAGTCGTAATGTAATGTAAATTATAGGTTTCTATCGATTATTTCCCACCTCTACGAGTTTCATCTCCTTTTATTTCACAAGGTAACTGTGATTTCTATCTCTTACGTTAAAAAGCCGGGTGATAAGGCACTCACCACTGTATATCAGAAACTATTCATGTTATAACTTTAGGAGAAAAAATTCCTTAGTAAAAGTGACCAAGAAAAATCGCTGGAAATAACTTTCAAGTTTCTGGGTTAACCGCTAGGGGGCGTAACCTGTGAAGAAAAATTTGAAAACCAGTTTTTTTGTGAAATATGCTCAATTATACCAAGTGTTAATAAGTAAACTAAAAAGAGGCCTAAATTCCGCACAAAGTTGTTGAAGTTTTGTCAAATAAAGGGTGGGGGAGAGTGGGAAAGTATTTGTGGATAAATACCTATAACTTTGGTTTTGTTCAACCGATTTTACCGAAATTAGTGTCATTAGAAAGAGTATGGATAATTTAATTTACATCTACTATGAAACAATTGCATTTGGCTTTAATTGTCATAGATAGAGGGTACTTTCGAATAGAAAAAAATAAAATTTGTTTTTCTTCAAAATGTTTAATGGAAACACCTATTTATTGTAAATTATAATGAAACTGGATTAAATTCGTAACAAAATGGCGCAAACCGCATGTTGATAGCTTTTGTCGAACTCGAGACATGAATAAAAACTCATAAACGTAAGTAAGTATAATATTGACTTACCATTTATTATAACTTAAAATTACATATGTGAAAAATCATACAAATATCTCGATCATTAAAACTTAATGTCCAATTAAATGTTCAAATCGTTTTCCATCGTTGTCTACACAAAGATGTTATCTTTCGCGCGTAGACTTACAGCTGCTTCAATCTCAGCTGTTGATAGAAAACGCAAAAAATCTTGAAAAAATCCACAATTGTTTCACAAGATAAATCGTGCATAAGTATTTTTAAGAAACGGATTAAAAGGATAAAAGCGCCGTGTTGCTGTTTTTATCGGAATATTAAAATAACAGTGAATCTAAAGTTTAAAGGGAATTCCAAGTTTCTGACCTAAACGTTCACTTTATAATATGAAAAACCAACCTGTAATGTTTTAAAATCCTTAGAACAGTAGTTGTGGGTATGTTTAATTCTATAGAGATTTAATGACAAATTATATGTGGATTCTGTTGAATTAAAGCAAGAACATTGACAGAATTATCTTCGGTCATACCTACTACTACGTCGTTTAAAAACAAGGACGATGAAGACTACCAGTTTCTCTTAATCTTTTTGTCGTTCTTTCAAATATTCTTTGCCATAATGTCTCCTGTCAGGATATCTTACATAAGATATACATGAGGCAATAGCGGCATTTTGGTGACATTCGAAATAAGCTCCGATCATATGATACAATTCTGCATTTGATATACTCATCACGAATTATTAGTACGGATAATTAATTACTAATATTAGCAATATTAATATCTATTAAAAGAAGTGTAATCTTCAATTCGAATTATAATATAACACTTCTTAACAATGTTTTGACTGTTGTCAATAAATAAACAATATGAACTCCCCGTCAAATTCATTGTCGCAGCCTACTTTTTAATCATATAAAATAACAATGGCCAAAATAGGTATCAACATTAAGATTCTTCTGCTATAAAAAAATTTGAAAGTACTTTAATTTAATTTATAATACAAGGTGAGTCAATACTATTCTTACTTTTATGTTTATGCGTTATCTCGATTTCGACAAAAGCTATTAACACGCGGTTTGCGCCATTTTGTTACGAATTTAATCCAGTTCCATTATAATTTACAATAAATAGGTGTTTCCATTAAACATTTTGAAAAAAAAAACAAATTTTAATTTTTTCTATTCGAAAGTACCCTCTACCTATGACAATTAAAACTAAATGCAATTATTTTATAGTAAATGTAAATTAATTCATCCACACTCTTTCTAATGACACTAATTTCGTTAAAATTGGTTGATCCAAAACCAAAGTTATAGGTATTTATCCACAAATACTTTCCCACTCTCCCCCACCATTTATTTAAAAAAATAAAAAAAAATACTTGAACAACTTTGTGCAGAATTTAGGCCTCTTTCTAGTTCACTTATTTAACACATGGTATAATTGAGCATATTTCCCAAAAAACTGGTTTTCAAAGTTTTCTTCACAGGTTACGCCCCCTAGTGGTTAACCCAGAAACTTGAAAGGTATTTCCAGCGATTTCTCTTGGCCACTTTTACTAAGACATTTTTTCTACTAAAGTTATAACATGAATAGTTTCTGATATATAGCCGAGAGATCGGCTTATTGGACCACCCGGTATACAGCTGTTTTCGACATTGAGTAACATTTCTTGAGGTATTGCTTCCACTTCTTTGGCTATTCGTTCTTTCAAAGAATCGATAGTTGGTGGGGTTTACTTTGAAACACTTCCGATATTACAAGGTGGTCAGAGAATATCGCTACCGGGGAACGATCTTCCTAATAGTAAATCCCTTGACACTCGTGATGTGTGACATGTTGCACTATCCTGTTGAAAGGTCGTGTGTTTTTTTCTCGATCAGAGTTTATTGTTACTGCGTGCCGATTGTCGTCCTCAAGAAAATAAGGTCTAATGATAACTAACTAAGAAATTGCACACCATAGCCATAGGTTACCTTTTCTGAATATAGGGGTTTTTCGTGTATTTGTCACGGATTATTGTTGGACTAATAGCGGAAATTTTGTTTGTTTACATATTCACTTAGATGAAAGTAGGCTTAATCACTTATTCAAAGATTATGCAGCAAGTTGTCCAAAGATTATCCAAAGATCGTTGGATATCATGTTGGCTACCATATTCGCTATCATGACTTTATTGACAGCAGCTCTAAATAACGATGTAGTTGATTTTCCATACCATTGTCTTAGATTTTTTAGCCATTATGTTCTTCTTCTACTAGGACCACGATTACCTTGGGTCTTTCCCTGAATGATCAGATGTAAAAGGTCATAATTTTCAGGCTGTCTTATAATGTGACCCAATTATTCCAGCTTGCGTTTCTTTATTATATTGACCAGTTGTGTTGTTTGGTTCAGCCGTCTAAGGACCTCCTCATTTCTAACTCTGTCGACCCAGCTTAGTTTCAGTAGTCGTCTGTATACCTACATCTCAAAGCACGTGGTGGTCGTGTGTATTAAGGTATAAAAAAATGCTTATTAAAATCTTAACACTTTTATTTTAAAGATCTTTTCGAAATAAACTCATTCCATCATCAGTTTAATAAAAAGTTGTCAAAAAAACATTGTATGGCCACATGAAAAAATAGAAGAGAACTCCGTTAAAAAACTATCCTCAAGGTGTCTATGAAGGTAAATGCAATAGACTGTTGATTTGTAGATTACTAAAAACTGAAAATGGGGGCATCTTACATGACCTCCTGTAGTTGGTGAGGTTTTATTGACTTACATTACCTCTGATCTGTGCTGGAGTCTAGGGCTAATTGCTAACTTAAGCCTTAAGCCAAGCCTATTTGTGAAACAATATTTTTTAATCACTTGTTTTGCAGAATTTTGTTCATGGAAACCAAACTTTCTTCGTAACTAAATTGGGTATTACTTAAAAACTAACCTATATTATTAAATAATTATTTAACCACAATTAAATCAAAATTCTCACGGTATTTAAACTATACTTCTGTCTAATATTCAAAACAAGTCCCACATTATTGTCCTATACACATCTTTTTTTTTTTGTAACACTACGATATATAATATCAATAATTAAGCATAATTAAGATTACAATGGATTACATAAATATGGAAGTAAAGTATGATTATAGCAGTTATAGTTTTAGTAAAGATTGATTACACTTAATTAAAAATATTAATACAAAACTAGCGGACTAACACGACATCGAGTTTTTTAAATTAAATTTTTATTTTGCGAGAAAAATTAAGAGATCAATACAAACAATATAATCAAAAATATACATAACATTCATCAATAATAATGCAAGTAAAAAGTGTATTAAATATCACGAAATATTTAGTCGAAAACAATGTTTTTTGTTACAATGTCTCCATTTTCTGAAAACTTTTGCTTGGCACCGGGAGTTATGTAAACTTTTACTTTTTACTTTTTAATAAAAACGAAACCGGAAGTCGACCTCAAAACCGGAATGCAATTTTTAGTTCATCAAATGTCGACATGGATATCATCTAGCAGTTAATTTTGCATGCTGATCACGAATCCGGTGTCAGATTTGCTCTATCTTGACGTTTTATGTGCATTTCGGGCCACTTCCGGTGTCGGATCGCAACCGGAAGTACATATTTAGATTCGTCTCGACGAGACCTTTCGATCCATATATACATTGTGGGGTCTAAACCTTAAAGTAAATTTTAACTTCCGGTCATCTCAAAACCGGAAGTGAATTTTTGTACCAAAAGTATATCTTGACAATCTTATACGTAATACTATCTAATAATAATATTCCAAAAATTTTTTTTAATTATCTAATACGGTTTTTGAGTAAAGTGGTGGACAAGAAAAGGGCTTAGCGTTTTAGTATATAAGATATGTTAGATTTACAAACTTGTATTATTTATATTAAGTATCCTTTAATCACTGTAGAATTCTTTTATCAAAAATTCTGGTTTTTCAGCTGAAGGAGTGTATATTTAAATTATATTAGTTTGGATGAACTTAGATGGACGTTGGACTAGTACGATATTATTCGCTGTTCAAGAAGAAACTGTATTAAATAAATTTTCAACCGGAAGTGACCATAGAATGGAAGAGAGAAGATAGTGTTGAATGTAAAGAAGGAAGAGAGAAACATGGTAAAAATGTCAAATTCACTGCGATGTCTAACACAAGGACACAGACCAGGAACAAATAGAGAGTAACCTACAGAAAGACGTGCAAAACCAAACCAATATTAAACAGCTTAACGGAACGTTGGACGACGTCCTAAAGAAGGCACAGAACAAATACCAAGACAAGCATACAAGGAAAAATGAAAGACTCACAGAAGTCACAAAACCTATTACAAAAAAGAAGGGAAATAAAAGATAAGCACACAACGAATATAGCAGATCTAACAAATTTAACCAAAACTATTTCAAAAGTCATTAGGAAAGACATAAGGAACTTGAACATTTACACGATGGCTAATATACATATCTTCCAATGCTGATAATAAAAAAATAGTACTATATATAGCATATACTAATAAGTAATTCTTCAAGAATAAATCAAAATAATATATTAAATTTTAAAATTACAATGAACTAATAAACAATATTTAAAAAAAGGACTATGAACGTCATTATTTATTAAATCTTGAATTGAAAAACAACCTTGCCCGATATCTGCAAATTAAGACCTACTTGTTGTATATATTGTATTAAATATTGATAGTTATGTACAAATAAATTACTTTTTAAATATAAAATGGGCCTATTTGAAATTTCATATTAGTATCGACATTAGCATTTGTTCCCAAATCATACAAATGCGTAAAAATTGGGCGATACTTTGACAGTTATATTAAAATTTTTATTTTTTCAACTTAATATTTTTGTAAGGTAAAACAATTAAATTTTTCCGTCTAGAATCATAATTATTCTAAGTGTAAACGACCAGTAAATATATTTCCTTGGAACAGAATATCGTCGTGGTAACTGTGTGGTCGTATGCCATTTTCATGTAACATTTCAGGAAGGACAAAAATTCCTTACCAATTGGTTTAATTTTATTTACTTAAGTGAAATCACGACTTGCTTATATGCATCAAATCATTTTTTAAGTAATTTAACTAAAGTAAGGTCATTTAGGTTGACATACGACTCTTTACACTTTAATGTTGGCTGTTTTTTTAACATACGCAAAATTTTGCAAGAAATAAAAAAATCATTAGGATAAGGCATAATACAATAAAATAATTTGATGAATTAATAATTAAAGAGCTCAGGACTAAAAGGATGAGGGTCCAAAAAAAAAACAAGTTTTGAGAAATTAGGTTTTTAAGTTTTAAAACTAGATTCGCGAACAGTGCGAAAAGGTATACGACTATCACAATATGCATAAGAAGATAAAGGAACTCACAACAAAGAAAAGCTACAATATTTTATCGAAAGGGCTGTGCGATGATAATGGAAATCTACAACTAGACCCCGACAAAATAGTTAGAATCTGGGAAACTTATGTGGAACAACTGTTTAAGGATGATCGTCCTAGTGGGTATACACTGAGCAATGACGATACTGGCCCTTCTATTCTAAAATCAAAGTCGAGAATGCTATAAAGGGTCTTAAAAATAACAAAAGACCAGGCAACGATAACGTATACGGGGAAGTATTGAAAATGCTGTGTGAAACAAACAGTCAATTTCTAGACTCACTCGTCAGACTCTTTAACAATATTTATAACAGCGCAGAGGGGAGTTTCCTGAAGACTGGCTAGAGTCAACTTTTGTTGCCATACAAAAAAAACCAAAAGCAAAGTGTTGTGATCAACATCGGATGATAAGTCTAATTAACCACATTTCGAAGGCATACACCAAGTTTATTTACAACAGAATAAGCAAAAAATCCGGGGATAACATTTGAGATTCGCAGTTTGGGTTTCGGAATTCTCTTGGGACAAGAGAAACACTTTTTAGTCTACAGGTACTCATCCAGCGCTGCAGAGATATCAACAAAGACGTGTACATATGCTTTATAGACTACGCAAAAGCATTCGATAACGTAACGCACGAAAAGATAATTGAAGTTCTCCATAAGATCGAAGTCGACTATAGAGACATTCGAACAATAGCGAGTCTCTGTTGGGGTCAAACAGCTAAAGTGAAAGTAGGATCTACATTGACCAATAACATTGAGAGCAAGAAAGGGGTACCACAGGGTTGTATCTTGTCTCCTATTCTCTTTGATATATACTCAGAAGAAGTATTTAAGACAGCGCTGGAGGAAAGCACAGAAGGCATAAAGATAAATGGAGAAATAATTAATCACATAAGGTATGCTGATGACACTTTGATTCTAGCAAGTAGCATGGAGGAACTAAGTTGCCTAATGAGTAAGATACAAAAAACAAGTGCACAATACGGATTCAGACTAAATATCACAAAAACCAAATGGATGTTAGTAAACAAAACCCAACAACCACCACAGCAACTGATATTAGACAATGAAAGAATTGAACACGTGGATTCGTACATCTACTTGGGAACAACAGTTAACTCAAATTGGGATCAAGCTAAGGAAATACGTATAAGAGTAGAAGAGAGCATCGTTCACTAGCATGAAGCAAATTTTCACCTCTAAAAGCCTCACCCTACCTCTCAAAATTCGACTTGTGAAATATTATGTATTCCCGGTTTTGTTATGTGGAATGAACGCGTGGACAATGACCGTAACATTGATGAAAAAAGTAGAGGCCTTCGAAATGTGCTACTACGCCGGTTAGGTAAGGAGAGAGAGGTAGGAATAAGTATAAAGAAAAGAAAGCTGGAATACTTGGGTCACGTTATGAGACATAATAAATATAGAGTACTACAGCTGATCGTTCAAGGGAAAATAGACATCAGAAGGGGTCCAGGGAGGAGAAGACACTCGTGGCTCCAAAACTTGCGGCAATGGTCGGATTGTCATCTGCTGAACTATTCAGATCTGCCGTAAACAAAGTCAGAATAGCCATGTTGATTGCCAACGTTCGGAACGGACAAGGCACATGAAGAAGAAGAAAACTAGATGTAAAAATGATTACCAGAAACGGCACTTCATTTTGGTTACTAATTCATGCAGTACCTTACGATGGTGGATTGATATAAAACTAGCCTTTGATAGAAAAAACTCTGATACGCAGACGACCCAATATTGATAGCTCAAGATAAAGACAGTACAATGATTTAACATAATATGATGACCATGATGTCATTTAATTTAATATGACAATCTCAACTCAGAAAAGACATTAGAAAAAAATGTAATGTACAGTGTATAAATAAATTAACACTAAGAGAAAACAGAATGAAATAACCACATAAGCAGAATGGCCGAGCTCCGTGTGGTCAAAATGGGAAGAGACAAATCTCCAATCGGTAGAAGTATCGGATGACCGCGCAAAACATGGAGTGATAACCTTCTATTGATCAATCTGCCAAAGAATAAGCAGAATTGCTTATAAAGATGAAGAAAAAGACGAATAAATATAAAATATATAATATTGCAACGCAACTACATAGGTATTTCTATTGTTTACGCAATACAATATTTCGTGGAAGTGCTCGCTACTGCATTTGAAACCAGCAATAATTTTAATATTTGGTACTGACTTCTTCAGTTCCCTTGTACTGTTGTTCCCTTGTACTGTTATGGTATTTAATGGAAAAAGAATTCGTTTAGAAGATGCTTATTTATGAATTCCTTATTGGAAGCTTATTATTGTGTTATTGCAGGTACAAGTCCAGGAAATTGTCCATGAATATCGTTAAACGTGTTATTGTAGATATATAATTTAATGTCTATTTACTTTATTCATTACTTTGAAGTTAATTATATTTTAAAAATAAGACTAAAAAGTAAATTTTAATTAGATATAAAAACTCTACTGCTTTTTTTATCCAATTAAGGTTAATCGTGTTGAATAACATAAAAATATGTCATATAGTCAAGGCGAAAAGCTCGGGTCCGCTTGGAAAAATATTGCCATGCAATTTTTTTGCTAATCACTTTCATGAGATACCCCAAAAAAAGTTCAAGAGGTCGCCCAGGCGAAAAGTTGCTAAATTTGTTTTTTTAAACAAACTGTAACAATTAATTTCTTCGACCCAGACAAATTTCTTTTGAATTTTTTGGATCATTCTGGACAAAATAGGTATCTTCATTATTTTCGAGTTATAAACAATTTAAATTTAAAAACAAATCGCAAAAAAAACTATTAATATATTTTAAATAATAGTAGCCAATACTTTTAAGACCCTGTTAAGTCTTATATTGCCTTATGAAGCCCAGCGAACGATACAGAGTTCTTTAAGACTAAAGACTAAAACACATTTAAGACTCATCTGATAGATTCTAACGGACCTGCAAGGAGGAGACATTTAGGTCAAAAGAGCTAAGAGGTGCCCAAGGGGGAGTCCTTTCTTTCCTTCTGTGGCCTTCTGGTGGATAACCTGATCTGGCCCATTGACGCACAGGGAGTAGAAGTACAGGCCTATGGGGATAAACTAGTAATTATGGTAAGACGAAAGTACGAAAATGTTCTATCCAGCACACTCCATCGAACATCCATAAGTGGTATAAAGGATAAAAATTCAAACCATTTCACGAGGAGACGTAACTTGGATAACATCTGGATATCCGCTTTGTATAAAGAAACTTTAAAGAGGCGAATAAGGCCAAATATCTAGGAGTAATTCTAGATGAGCGGCTTACATGAAAAGAATCTCACCTAGAAAGAATATTTCCCTTTGAGCATGTAGAAGGATATGCGGGAAATCATGTGGTATGGAACCCAAAAAGATCTACTGACTATATATTATTGTAGTCAGACCTATGATTACATATAGTGCACTATTATGGTTTTCATAATGTCAACAAAAGGCCATCAGAGATAATCTGAATAAGCTTTAACAACAAACACGCTTAAATCTAAAAGGACGATGCCAACTACCCCAACCACCTGTATCGAGAGCAAAAATATAAGTTATAGATTTGTGCCTGCATGAGCTAAAAATGAGGAACTGCAGGAATAATCTATAAAAATATATAGGATACCCAAGCGGCATTAAAGCCACTGGAATCGAATTGACTCCAAGTTTGTTTGGATCGGTCTTCAGAATCAATCTGATTTGGATCAGAAAAAGTAACAACGAAGTTTAATTTGGGTACCTGGACATACTGGTATTAAGGGGAACTACAGCCAAAAGAACGATATCGGACTGGATGGAACGGATGGAAGTACGACCGATTAGGTCTTAAACATTCGAAGACTTTTATACAAGAACCTTCGAAGAAGATCCAAAGATCTACTAGATATGAATCGTGGGTTATAGGACACAGTCGCCTCAACGGACACATGAATAAAATCGGACTGACAGAAGTACGAATTGCAGATTTTATCAGGCTGAAGACAAGACGGCTGAACATTTTTGTGTGACTACCCAGAGTTTGATAGGATAAGGCTCAATACAGTTAAGTATTATCAACTCGAGTACTACGACTTTGTAGAAGTATCACCAAAGACCATAATAGATTTTGTTAAAAAGGCTAGGCTGAGAAGACAACTTTAAAGCAGGGATGAGCCACAATGAGCCACACTGTTAGGTCGAGCACGAGTTAAACGCTCACCTATTTTGAACCTAACGTAACTTTACTTGGTGGTATTCTGAAATACATAAACTACTATTGAGGATACATATAGTCCATTGAAAAGTTATATTGAGAATACATTTTTGAGAAGACGCAATTTAATTTTTTTGATGTATGGAGATGGTTAGTATACTAAGCTTAAGTTCAAGTTTGTGGGGTTACCATTCTTGTCTCTCGACGGAATCTTGGAAAAAGGAGGGAAAGGGTTATCGCGCTGTTTCTCGTAAATGAGCAACCCTACAGAAAATTGTATTAAACATTATTTGTAGCAAACTAAATTTTCTAAAACTTTTATTCCTATTACTTTTAATCGTAAAATTGAAACTGAAAAAGTTATAAACAAAAATACCTAAAAAATTTTGAACAAATTTTCTTTTAGGGTCATATAACTTTTTTTCTGGTCATTTTACAAATGACATAGGAGTAATATTATAGAGGGTTGTCAACGAATAATTTTCACTACAAATGATTTAATTTTATTAATTTCTCTGGGTTTTACAGCACTCCGAAGTTGACCGAGTTCTTAAATACTCATAAGAATACGATGAAAACAAACCATTAAGGCTTAGTTTTTTGTTACATATAATTCTTTATTTTGTTAACATTCCTATGGTATTACTAGTTTATTACCGACGTTTTTTCCCGATCACCTATGATGTCGTGTCTAGAGGAGCGTTTTTAAAGTGTTATCCCCATTAGGCTTAGTTCACTAACAATTTCCAGGGAGATAATATTAAGAATAATTATATTTTAAAAAGTTGTTTTTTAGCTATTGTTTTTTAATTTTCTTTGCTGGTCCAGGCTGCGGTGCAGGATCTAATTCAGTATCGAAGATAAAGGTTGGCGAAAGAATGGAAGTTAGAATTGGCGTCATTGTGGGTAATAAATTTTAGAATTAGAATAGAATTATGGAATTCTTCGATTAATTTTAATATTTACATGATATTACTGCAGGTTTCATCGAACAATTGAGGCACACTGCAGAGCATTTGAGGCCGAATTGTCGACAACTACACATACTTTCACAGTTTCCCTTGCATCTGCAGAAAATTAATTTCAGAAGTTCGAGGGGTGCTGGAATTTTGAAAGTTTTGATTAATATGCAACTTTTTTTATATTTTTTTCCAGCCCCAATCTTCAGGATCGCAGTGTTTCCTGGTGATAAACCCGAACACTGTGAAAACGAGCCGCATCTTGTGTCGGCGAAGGCGATGATAAGTTAAATGTAATTTTGGAACTGTCTTGGAGAATCGTTTGTATCTCATGCTGTTAGAGAATCATTTTTATTTATATCATATAAAGAGACAAAAAAAATGTTTGCCAACGACAGTGGGCAAAGAAAGATCGGTTTTCTCACTGAGAAATAATTCTGTTTCGCTAGCTCAGGATGTTGAATTGAAGTTTGCCGAACTTGTAAGCTACTAATGTTGTCTCGCATTCTGAAAAAGCATGGAGAAACAGCAAATTATCTGCAATGACGCCATATATAACACTTGACGAATTAATAAAGCGACACAAGCGTTGAGATCGTAGCAAAAACTAACATGTCTGTAAAACCTTTCAACATGAGGCAACTTCTGTCTGCAACTTTGGATTAAATTGATGCGAAAAATTAGAGGGCTTTAACATGTGGATTTATCGACAAGTATTGCGGATAAGTTAGGTTAATCGAATAAGAAATGAAATAGTTTTACATCGAACGAAAAAGAGCAAAGAAATAACAAAAACGATAAAAATTCGAAAGTTACAATATTTTGGTCAAGTAATGAGACATCCAGAGAGGTATAACCTTCTACAACAGGGTAACATACAGGGTAAGATCGCCGGAAGAAGAGGCCCAGACCGACAAAGAATAGCCTGGCTCCGAAATCTCCGAGAAACGTATCAAGAGACTTCCGCTTATATGTGTCGAGATACCGTAAACAAAGTTATTATTGCCAATATGATCGCCAACGTTCTATAATCTGACAGGGTACTGAAAGAAGAAGAAGATTAAATATTTAAAGTATCTTCGGTTTGTTTATGTATAACAGGTTAAATTGGACCAGGAATACGGTATAGTAATGAGTTAAATAGGAAATCCGTAAATTCTTTACGGAATAGACGAAGGCATCCTTCTAAATGGTGAAAGAGTAAACAATGTTAGATATGCCGACGACACCATGGTGATAGCAGATAGTTTAGAAGGACTTCAGAGGCTAATGGACAGAATAAACGAGTACAGTCAACAGTACGGACTAAACATTAATACCCACAAAACGAAACAAATGATTATCAGCAAGGAGAATATAAACGGGGCTCATCTATACATTAATGGGACGCAGATAGAGCGAGTAAAACAGTATTGTTACCTGGTTACTATTATTAACGAACAGTGGAGCAATTTACAGGAAATAAAGTGCCGAATAGGAAAGGCAAGAACGGTCTTTAACAAAATGAGCGCCATCTTCAAAAGTCACAACATATCCCTTGATACAAAAATGAGACATTTGAGATGTTATGTTTTCTCTGTGTTGTTGTACGGGGCGGAGGCATGGACGCTTACAGACACCACTATTAAAAAACTTGAAGCAATTGAGATGTGGCTCTATAGAAGAATGCTGAGAATATCATGGACAGCAAGGATCACGAACAAGGAAGTTCTATTAAAAATGAAGAAGGAACCAGATATTGTATTTACGATCAAACGCATAAAATTGCAATATCTGGGACACGTTATGAGAAATCAGCACCGTTACTCCCTGCTACAGTCTATATTGCAAGGTAAAGTCAAAGGTAAGCGAGGACCCGGTAGAAGGAGAATATCATGGCTGCGGAATTTAAGAACATGGTTTAAGAAAACCTCTACGGAGCTGTTTCGAGCCGCAGCGATCAAGGTTATGATTGCCAATATGATTTCCAACATCCGAAACAGATAGGAACCAGAAGAAGAAGAAGAATGAGTTAAATATGTTTTAATTTACTTTACTTAATCAGTAGACCCATTTTTACCTTTCGGTGTTGGGCCGTTTATAATACAATTCAATAAATTACAATATTTTACAATCTTCTGAGGTGTCCTAGCTCTCAACGAATTTTCTCCATTCCTTCCTATTGGATGCCATCTGTGTTGTTTCCTGACAAGTCTTACCCTTTCTCTGCGGTATCTGCGAGATGTCACTGTTCCATTCTTTAATGGGTCTTCCTATTCTGTTTTTCCCTATTGTTTTGGCGTCCCACACTCTTTTTACTTGTCTATTATTGTCCATCCGGGTTAGATGTCCGAACAAAGGCAATTTTTTCTCCTTGATTGAGTCGAGTATCGGTTTGTTGCTGAGTCTTTCTCTTATTTCATCATTTCTGATTCGATTAGTTTTTTTTACTCCTATCGTTCTTCAGGGGTATTTTATCTCTGCTGCCTGAATTCTGCTCTAATGTCTTTTGTTTAATATCCAATTTTCTGCTCCATATGTCAATGTAGGTCTATACCGGGTGGTGAATCGTCAAACGGGTCATAGGAAACTCAATGGGAAATTTTAAATTGTTGAATTGCTGCTTCCCTAATTATTTTAGATCAAAAGTCATAAAAAACTATTTGTAAAAGACTAAAATCTGAATTAAAAACAAATGTTAAAACCGTTCTACGAATCAAATGTACTTCAAAATTTTGCAAAAATATAATAGATTTTTCAGACCACCCCTAAAAGTTAGGCCACACGTAATACAAGAACATATAACGTGTGTGTTTTATCATATTGATGTCAGATGTTTGACAATTTGAATTGTCAATTTTTTCATTTTATGATTAAATTATAACCAATGAATTTTACTAAATACTACTCCTACTGAACAATATTACTTTGTGAACAATAAATTATATTGTTTACAAATCGATCAATATAATGAAATGTACTCAGTTGACGAAAAATCGCATAATGTTGTATTCAGGCAATAGCGCGAACCATTTCCTGTCATTTTAACGTCAATCTTTATTTAACGTAAGATATTCTAATACACTAAAATTTAATTCCATGTTAAGTTAAGTTATACAACAATTCAATGAATTCCAATATACTGTTACTGTGATCTTTATTCCTAAAAATAATTTATGATAATTTCTAAACATAAAACTATATATAACAAAAATGTTATAATAAAACATTTTTATTATTGCTCTTTTCTCCTTAACTGAGTACATTTTTTAATCAACTTAATATTTTTTTAAACAACAAATCACAAAATAAAAATATTGGCCAATTAAATCATAGATAAATATAATATAGTTGATTTAAATATTGTCAAATATTAGAAACGTCAATATGACAAAACGCAACACGTAATACACATTTTTTTCACGACGTCTGGCCTGAATTTCAACAATTGTTTTCGATACATATTTAAGTCCTCTACAAATAGTTTCCCATGAATTTTGGTGTAAAATAATTAGGGAAGCAGGAATTCAACAATTTAGAATTTCCCATTGAGTTTCCTATGGCCGTTTGACGACACCCTGTATATTGTTTTGTATATTGTCATCATGGTCTTTCTTGATATTTCTTTTGTTATTAAGGAATCATCTATTTGGTGCTTGGAATAGTTTCCTTGTGTTTTCCATTCTGTTGTTAAGGTGGTCCTCGATGTCTCCTTTGTTGTTGATTACTTTTCCTAAGTATTTGTCTGTATTATTTTTTGTTGGTCTATCATTACTTCTATTTGATCTTCCGTGCCCTATTTCCTTGATATTTTCATTATCTGAGTCTTCTCTTTGTTTACGTTTAAGTTGTATTTGCTTGCTTCTAGGTTCCATTTCTCTAAGTTTTATTTCAGTTTTTCTGCTGTTCCCGCAATTAATACTATGTCGTGTGCAAATATACACATCTCAGCGTTCATCATTTGCATTCTGTTCCAACCGATGCAGTATTTCTTGAATGTTTTCTTACATTATTTCAATATCTCATGTATTAAATTTATGAATAGATGAGAGAATTATTAAATAAGTTGTAAATAACGTTAAATAACAATTTAAAACTTATAACATACATGATAATTTCCGGACATTCGATATATTTACAAAAAGTCAAACGAACATTTCGAGTTAAGTAAGCAGCGGTTTATCTCCCCATTGTATGTTAATTTAGCTTTTTTTGGAAATTATAATTACAAAATTAAAAATTCAAACAAAGCTCTTATTACGCATTGTATCCGCTTTGATTTTATTCCATAAAAATAGGGGTTGCTAAACATAATCAGTTGTTAGCGCAATACCATGAATACATTATTCCGGTGCCGTTCTAAATATGCGTACATTACCATACACACATCAAATAATCTAGCGGACAAAAACAAAATTACAGAAGGATTTTAAATAATTTATTTTAAATATTTTTATTAAAAAGGTATAAAAAAGTGTCCCGAATATAAAATAAACATTTTTTTCTTATAATTTTAACTTTTAAGAAAATAACAAAGAAGTCTTTATGTTAAGTTAGTATAGTATATGACTTCAACGGTTGTTTATTACTGTCCTACATCTGTAAGGCAAACTCATGATCAGATGTTCAATGTTGCTGTCTTGTATTGAACCCAATATTTTGTTGTAAAATGCGTCTGCCCAATATGTCCCATACATGCTCAATTGGATTTAACTCTGGCGATTAAGCAGGCCATGGTAAAACCTTAATTTCATTATCTTCGAGGAATGTTTGCACGACCCTGGCAGTATGCGGACGCACATTGTCGTGCATTAATTGAAATTAGGGACCAGCTTATTATATTATCATAACAGATGTATGTATAGCCTCCACAACACTATTAAATCACGAACATCAAAAATCAGGATATATAAAACAGTAATTAGACCGGTGTTCATGTATGGGTGTGAGACGTGGCCGCTGACAAAAGCAATGGAAAGTAAACTCAAATGCTTTAAGAGAAAAATCCTCAGAAAGATCTTCGGTCCCTATCACGATCCGAATACTAACCAATGCCGAATGAGAACAAATGCCGAGGCCAAACAAATGTATAGTGCTAGCGACGTAGTCCAAGAGATTAAATCCCAACGTCTAAGATGGGCTGGCCATGTTCATAATCTCCCTAATAACCGCCTTACCAAGTTAATCTGGGAAGAAGTCCCGACAGGGAGAAGGCCCTTAGGATGTCCACGAATGCGATGGCGAGATAATATATGGTCAGATTTGAGAATAATGGGGCTACCCACTGACTTAAACATCATGGACGACCGTTCGAGATGGAAGCAGGTTGTGCAGTCAGCCAAGACCCACCCCGGGTTGTAGTGCTACCAGAAGGACCAGCTTATTGTGCAAAGGGTACACCAATAGGGTCGAGAATAATATCGCGGTAGTCTGCTGCATTTAGAAAGTGTCCCAGACAAACGATATTGGTTTTTCCACCAAAAGTGATGTCACACCATACCAATATACTGCTGCCTTGCTATCTATGATCCTTCTGCACGGTAGCCAATCGTTCAGCACTACCGGATCGTCTCCAAATTCTTGTTCATCTTGTATATGGTGCAAATCTAAATCAGTACTCATCTGTGAAAAAAGTAGAGGCCCACTCACATCTAAGCCAATTTGCGTGTTTTTGTGCCAACTGAAGTCGATAAGCGCGAGTTCCTCTGGATAACACAGACATTCTCACAGGTTTACTTAATGCAGTCTATTTCTAAAGGTTTGGTCACTTACAAATACGTGATAGGTCCTTTGAAGCCTCACTTGTACTTGTGATACAGTTAGCATGCGATCTCGCAAAGCCTGCAACCTAATAAAACGGTTTTCATGCTGGTTGGTTATCCTTGTACGACGTTCAGCAACATCATCAGTTTCTTAACACCTTAACCACAAACGATGAATGAAACTTCTGTTCGTGTGGACCTCAGCAACGTCTCTTTGACTTCTGCCAGTGTGTTTAGCGATTTAAATGATGTCTCTCCATTATTGGCCATTGCAAAACTAAATAGAAATCTATTGGTATTATAATTATAAGTTCGGAACAATTTATAGTAGCAGGAGTATATATTCCACCTGCTTTTTTTGTGCATCCTTTAAAAATATTTATGCTGTCTATTCGAAGTGCATGAATTATATAGTAGGCGATTTTAATTTACCAGATACTGTATGATCTAACGAGGATGACTTTTCGAGTAATCAGTAGTTAGTGCCTTGATTTTCACCCAATGTTTTTCTTATTTTAACAAGTCACAAATGAAATGAAATCGTAGGCTTCCACGGCCAGAGTCAGAATTATAGTTTATTCGTCTTCCGGGTTTGGACCGTGTCATTTGTGAGTGACCCAAAAGTGGGTTCATCTCGACGTTTCGCTACAATTGTATGTAGCTTCTTCAGGAGAACAAAGAAAAAGAAAACAAAAGACAGGAAGATGGGTAGTTAGCAACGGTAACTCAGTTACTCAACGCAACCAGAGGCGAATACTAACTACCAAGATGGGCATTTGGTCACAGTAACTCAACTACTCAACGCAGCCAGAGGTGAAAACCAAATGCCAGGACAGGGATTCACGTCCAACAGCAGATAATAATCCTTCCTGCAGACAAAGGTAATGCCACAGTCATCCTGGATACTCCTTCCTACATAGAGAAAGTAAACGACTTACTTAGGGATACATCCTGTTATAATACAATTTCTCGAGACCCCACTCCTAGAGTCGAACGCGAAATTTCCCATGCCATCAAACAATCCGATCTTCCCGATGATGTTAAGAAGTCCATAGTTCCGAAAAACTCCATCTGCCCCAGAATTTACGGTCTTCCCAAGATCCATAAAGATAACGTACCTCTTCGTCCCATAGTGACTACGATTAACTTTCCTACCTACAAACTCGCAAAGTACTTGTCGAATCAGTTTAAGACCTATACTGGTCGTACCTCTTCTTATGTCCGAAATTCCACACATTTCACCACCTCCTCCCTCACGGTCGATCCCCAAGACATTCTCGTCAGTTTCGATGTATCATCCCTATTTACCAATATCCCCATACATGACTCTCTAGTTGTTCTGCGAGATCACTTGACCAATGATAACAAGTCTTTGGTTTTGGCAGATATCGCGGAAAAATGCCTCCTTTCAACATATTTTTCTTTTAGAGGCAATTTCTACAAACAAATATCTGGAACACCAATGGGTTCTCCCTTTTCCCCTGTCATTGCTGACATTTTCATGGAAGCCTTTGAGTCTTTAGCCCTAGAATCTTACCCCTTAAAACCAAAAGTCTAGTTCCGCTACGTTGATGATACATTTATCATCTGGCCCCATGGTCAACATACCCTTTCTCCCTTCCTAGATCATCTTAACTCACAACATTCGAGTATAAAATTCACAATGGAAGTAGAAAATATTCGGTCCCTTCCCTTTCTCGATGTGTTAGTCACCTCCAAGCCCAATGGCCAATTGGGTCACTCTGTTTATAGAAAAAAGACTCACACGAATCGTTACCTACATGCTTCATCACACCACCATCCTGCCCAAAAGAATTCTGTGATCAACTCTCTCATCCATCGGGCCATCTCGATTTCTGAACCCGACAACCTTAGAGAAGAACTTGGCCATCTGCAAAAAACCCTTGTCGCCAACGGTTACTCCAAGTCCACAATTCAAAATATTACACACCGACATCTACATCCCCCTTTACACCCTAGGACGACAAATTCAGAATCTTCAGATCAATCTTCGGTAATACTCCTGTGGCTTTTCTTCCGTATATTCGAAATGTCACTGATAGGATTGGCAAAATTCTTCGCAAAGAAGGTATCAGGACTACTTTTCGACCACCCAAGAAAATCTCACAATATCTACCCTCTCCTAAGGACCCATTACCGCCCCTATCTTCCTGTGGTGTCTATTCTATTCCTTGTTCATGTGGACATGTGTATATTGGCGAAACTGGTCGTTCCGTCAAAACTCGGATTCAAGAGCATCAAAGATGCATTCGATCAGGTCTTTTCTCCCATTCTGCGGTTGCAGAACACTGCCTAGAAACCGGTCATTCCATATTGTTCGAAAAAACCCATATTATTTCTAAGAGCCCCTTCTTTTATTCCAGGAAAATCCGCGAATCTTTAGAGATCCGAAAAAATCCCCACAATATCAATCGAGAGGAAGGATACTACTTGTCTCCCATCTGGAATCTCAATCTAGAGCCGCCGTCCGGTCCTGCTACCACGATGCAGCCACATGATTGGCCAGCGCGCGCTTCTTGACGTTCGCGCCACGAAGTGTGCCGATACGTCCCGACACGACAGGTCACCGCGACTATAAATAGAGCGGTAGCGGAGTAATCGTCGGATTCACTCCCCGCCTCTCGACGCGTTAGTGTTCTGAGCTGTTGGACGTGAATCCCTGTCCTGGCATTTGGTTTTCACCTCTGGCTGCGTTGAGTAGTTGAGTTACTGTAACCAAATGCCCATCTTGGTAGTTAGTATTCGCCTCTGGTTGCGTTGAGTAACTGAGTTACCGTTGCTAACTACCCATCTTCCTGTCTTTTGTTTTCTTTTTCTTTGTTCTCCTGAAGAAGCTACATACAATTGTAGCGAAACGTCGAGATGAACCCACTTTTGGGTCACTCACAAATGACACGGTCCAAACCCGGAAGACGAATAAACTATAAGTCACAAATGTGTTAGGTACCCAACATATTGTTTGTTAAATTCAATGATCCTCTTTGGATAATGATCCCATGAATCAAATAATTGAGAGTAATAGTCTTGAGTCGGAAGAATTTTAATCTGACTATAAAAATGCCGATTGTTGCAACTTGAATTATTATTTAGCTCCAGTTAACTGAAATAACTTAAGAGATACTAATGATTTAAATGTATTTATTTCCAAGTAGAAGGGAATAATGTTCCATACAAGAAATATAAATCTTAGAATTCCCCCAGATTTTTTAACTCGATACTGAGAAATTTAGTTTTTCAAATAAAGATGTAACATACATTTAGCAAATACATCAAGGAAGACGAATTATTTTTGAACTTTTATCTAGATGCAAGATACTAACTAACCAATGTCAAAATCCTAAACTAACTTTATCCGAAGTATTTGATAAACTTTCCTCCATTGTAGTAAAATATACTTTAGGTCCTGACAACATACAAAATATTTTATTGAAGCAGTGTGCTAACTTATTGTCAACGCCCCTGTATGAGATCTTTAATATGTCATTGTCACAAGGTGCCTTTCTATGTGAAAATAAAGTTTTATTACGCCTATTTCCAAGTCGGGGGAGAGAAAGAATATAATGACCTAACTATGTGGGGGTTAGTTTGCAATTTTCTATTGCTATGGTTTTTGATAGAGAAGTCAGAAATAAAGATAAAAACAAATACAAGAGGATCCACGCAATAATCAGGCAGAAGATAAGACACGCGAAAACACAATTTCATAGTAAAGAATGTAATGAAATTGAACAATATGAAAAGAAACACGATACATTTCATCTGCACAAGAAATTAAAAGAGGTCGCTGGAAACAAACGGAAACAAGTATCCCAAAGTTTAGAAGACAGAAACGGACACAGAATATTAGACATCAATGAAAATTAAAAGAATGGGAAAACTACATTTCTGAATTATTTGAAGATGAGAGAGTAGAACACTATACACCGATTGCTATATCAGGTCCATCTATAACAGAAAGTGAGGTAAGACGTTCAATACAAACTGCAAAAAATGGAAAAGCACTTGGCCCCGATGAAGTAAGTGCTGAAATACTAAAGTTTTTGGGAGAAAAATGGAATTAAAGCTCTGTGTAATCTCTTTAACAGAATTTATGACACTGGGATATTACCAACTGATTGGTTAAAGTCGACATTTGTCACAATACCTAAGAAACATCGTCCAAAGACATGCGGTGATTATCGGACAATAAGTCTGATGAGTCACGTTTTGAAGATCTTCCTGCGAGTAATACACAGCAGAATTTACACGCTTAGAGGACAGAATTAGCAATACTCAATTTGGGTTTAGGAGTGGCTTGGGTACAAGAGAAGCCTTGTTTAGTATACAGGTGCTAGTACAGAGATGCAGAGAGATAAATCAAAATTTGTACATTTATGTAATCGATTTTGAAAAAGCTTTTAACAAAGTCCGACATAACAAAATGCTAGAAATATTGGAAACAGCTGGATTGGACGATAAAGATCTACAAATAATTACAAATCTATACTGGCATCAAGTGGCAAGAATAAAGGTTGAACAAGAACTGTCGGATGAAATAAATATAAAAAGAGGAGTGAGACAAGGCTGTATATTGTCGCCTTTACTTTTTAACTTATATTCGGAGGAAATATTTAAGGAAGCCTTAATGGAGACAACCGAAGGTATTATTGTGAATGGAGTAACCGTCAACAATATTAGATATGCCGACGATACCTTAGTCCTTGCCAATTGCGGAGAAGACCTTCAAAATCTAATGAACAAAATAAAACAGACCTGTGATCGGTATGGATTAAAACTCAACGTTAAGAAAACTAAATATATGATAGTTAGCAAACAAAATTATATACATGATGACGGTATAAAAGTCGGAGATGCCACACTGGACAGAGTAGAGAAACTCGTGTATCTCGGCAGTAATATCAATGAGAGCTGGGATCCAACCGCAGAAATTAAAAGCCGAATAGAACAAGCCCGAGCTGCCTTTGTAAAAATGAGAAACGTACTTTGCAGTCACGATCTTAGCATAGACCTTAGAGTTCGTATGACATCTTGCTACATCTTTCCTGTCCTGCTGTATGGAGTGGAAGCGTGGACTCTAACTGAGGCTATGCTTAAACGCTTGACAGCCTTTGAGATGTGGGTATACAGACGACTACTGAAAATAAGCTGGGTCGACAGAGTTAGAAATAAGGAGGTCCTTAGACGGCTGAATCCAAACAACACAACTGGTCAATATAATACAGAAACGCAAGCTGGAATACTTCAGTCACATTATGAGACACCCTGAAAAATATGATCTTTTACATCTGATCATTCAGGGAAAGATCCAAGATAATCGTGGTCCTGGTAGACGATTTTTCATGGCTGAAAAATCTAAGGCAAGGGTATGGAAAATCAACTACATCGTTATTTAGAGCTGCTGTCAATAAAGTCACGATAGCGAATATGGTAGCCAACATGATATCCAACGATCGATAACGGTCATGGAACTAGAAGAAGAATGGTTTTTGATAGTCTGGTGAGCTCTCATCTAATTTAGCAATGTACTTAACAATCTAGGCAGATAATTGTAAATTACGATAATGCTTTGACTGGTGGATTGGTGACAGGTAGATGCTATCTATATTAGTATTTTAGTATTAGTATTAGAGTACTATATTAGTAGTAGTATTAAATAAACCAGTGTTTGGGAAAGTACATATTTATTACTTATTTTTATATTTTACATTTTTTTCCTTTCTTTTACTGTATATAATCTAATTTAATGGTATATTCTAATTTATTTGCTTTAAAATATATTGTTTACTGTTATTTCGTAAAATCTCATTGTCAAACTGGCTGTAGCACATATCTGTTTTTAAGATGTTGACTTTCTTTTGTTATTTGAAAATTATGTCGCCATTTAAAAGCGCATTACAATCGCGTTGATTTATGGGATCCAATTAACCCACGAACCGTTGACCACCTAAGAACTGCCAGAGGGTTCTTTCTGACCATCTCAAGATAACACTTCCTACCGAGACAGCGTACAGTAAGCACTGGACGTCCCTTCTTTTTGCGCCTCGGATCGCGTCGCGACGGTCAACGCTACCAATTTACTCCACCGGCTACGATTAAATATATAAATATACCAAAGGATAAGTCTATGTTCTTTGTACAGTCAACAGTAATGAATTAAAGCTAGTTAATACTCGTAATTTATTCACAATTAAATATTTGCTATTTTCGCTACTTTTATTTACAGTCAAAATACCGCATTTTTCCCCATTATTATTTCTAAAGCAGCGGCCAGCCAGCGACCTCTAAGTTTTATACAAAAACAAATATATATTTTGATTTTTCACCCTTGATAATTAAATGGTTGGGGACTTTTTTGAGTGGACGTATTTAAAAAGTAAAAAATGGAAACTATTGCTCTGATGTTATTGACGTTACGTCTGGTGTGGCGCAGAGGGCTTAATGTTCCCTTGCGTTTTGTTTAATTAATTGCTAATAATCACCAGAGAATAAAGAAAAGATAAATGAACCAATAAAAATAAAACACATTCAGAAGAAAACATGGGCAGACTACTTTCGACCCCTATTTACTAAAAGTGACGATAATGATCCACCAACACCAGTGGTGATGACAAGCAAAGAAATAAATATTGAGGAGGGAGAGGCAAAGGAAGCATTAAGGAAATTAAAAAACAGAAATCACCAGGAGAGCACAGAATACCGAACTTACTTCTAAAATACGGAGGACCAGATCTGACCAAACAACTACTAAAACTAACCCAAAAAATAATAGAATAAAACCGAATTCCTCAACAATGGACATCTAATACCTGTATTCAAAGAGGGAGACAAATCGGACCCGGAAAACCCAAACCGAAATCCCGGAAATCATTAGAATACAACAAACTGGCATATCTATGTTTTGTGGATCTTAAGAACGCATTTGACCGCTGTTCACTTATTTTACGCAAGAGAGATCCCTTTAGGAATTATCAAAACGATCGAAAATATCTACCAAAACAACACAATAAAAGTAAAGGTAGAAGTTGAGCTAAGTGACACTAATGAAGCTGGCAATGGGATAAGACAGTTCTCTATACTTCCATCTGATTATGGATGAAATAATAAAAAAAGTAAGAACTAAAAATATACTAAATGGGAGAAAAATAACTTATAAATAATCTGCTATGCAGATGACGCAATACTACTCTCTCAGAGTGAAGATGATTTACAACGTATTCTGCATCAATTTATTATTGTTAATAAATAATAAATGAGTGATGGAGTTTAAATATCTAGACATTACATTATCTAGCTACGGAAAGCACGAAACAGAAGTGAAAGATCAAGTGAATAGAGCAAACAGAGCCGCAGGTTGCCTGAATGAAACAATATGAAAAAATAAAAATTTCGAGAACGAAATGAAAGGCAGAATTTACAAACCAGTCATCAGATCAATAATGACATACGACTCAGAAACACGACCTGACACAGAGAGGACAAAAAAGATGTTAGAAATAGCAGAGATGAAAACACTGAAAAATTAATGGTAAAACAGTATACGGCAGAGCTAGAAGTACAGATATACGACAAAGATGCAAGGTGGAGAACATCAAGGACTAGGTAAGAAATAGAAGAGTAGAATGGAACGATCATATAAGACAACAAATAGAGTATTCAATACGGCAAGAGGAGGTTCCCCAATAAGAAGACGATCTTACTGGAGGTACATTGAGAAACAGACAGAGTCATGTCTACATAAAAAAAAAAT
Source organism: Diabrotica balteata (assembly GCA_918026665.1). Taxonomy (NCBI): domain Eukaryota; kingdom Metazoa; phylum Arthropoda; class Insecta; order Coleoptera; family Chrysomelidae; genus Diabrotica; species Diabrotica balteata. The sequence continues at coordinate 147,234,381 of OU898278.1, read as the reverse complement.
AAAAAGAAAAATACTCTAAAATTAAATGTAATTTAAGACAAATAAGAATCCTGCAGAAATGATACGATATTTTTCGGTTGAAAATTCCATGTTACATAAGTATAAGAGCAGTCAAACCATCCAAAAATATATGAATGATAGATTATAAATAGTGATAAAATCAGTTAATTTGAATATATTCTTGATAACAAGTACATGTTAATTTTTTTTCAACAGGTGTTTTTAATTTGTGTAATTATATGCCTCGAATTTAATTAAAATTTTTTATTTCCTTAATTAAATGATTTCAATGTTTATTGCGCTTTTGGTTACTTTATAAACTTAAATTATTTTATTTTTCATTTAATACACGTGTACTTTTTTAATTATTAAAGTAAACATAGGTCACCTTTTCACTACAATATTGAAGGTGGTAACAGGTGTTGCTGCGCATTGATATTGCGCTTATTTCTGACTGTCAATTGGGTATGTCTTTGTACGAAACTCATTCCTGCTATTTTTATTTACTTTTGTTGGTGTATCATTTATGAAGTAAACTCAGATTGATCATTTTCAGTAAATACAGTCAATAAACCGATAACACCGAATATGGAAGGTCACTACAGAATTCTTGAAACGTTATTATTTTGAATCATCTGTAATTTAGGTGACATCCTGACTCAATAAATCTGTTTCAAATAAGAGATACCTATATATTATGTTTCAAAACTTCAGGACTTTTCCTTCGAAAGGAAAGTCGATCCAGGGTCACGGACGGACAGACTAAGACAAAACAAAAAAATATGTCGGATCCCTTTAATTGACGGCTTAACTATAGCACTGGAATCTTTCTTCTGTGCTCATACCTGAAGCATACGTTGCTATAATTCCTAAACAGGATTAAAACTACTAAAAAGTGAAAAGTAAATAATATTATTTATCTATGTTTGAGTTTATTTTTTTATGTTTTTTATGTATTTTTGTTACATTCTTGGAAAGATGGGATTATTTTATTTTTCGCAGGTTTTAATATCTGGATAGCACAGTTTCCTCCTTTCTCGTAGTAATGGTGTTTTATTTTTGTTTAACAACTTTGAAGAACCAAAAAATTTACGATTTATGCTTCATATTCTTAAAGACCACATATAGCACACCTCACCCAGACGGTACAGCTTATGGTGGCTAGGCGGTAATCATCCGCAGCTGGATATCATATAATGAATGGCAAAAATATACAACGGAAACAATTCAAGCAGTAATCGTTCAAGTGAATGCAACGCCATGGCAACTTAACATATCTGCAATCTATAGCCCACCTCGTCATGCAATCTCCAGGGATGAATACACAGCCTTCTTACAATTACTTGGCAGAAAATTCGTAGCCGGAGGAGAGAAGAATGCGAAACGAACACATTGAGCTCAAGACTCAGAACAACAAAAGGTCGTAATTTTTTAAAAGCGTAATATTACAAAAGCAATGGCCAACAACAGCTATGATTATCACACCAACGGAATCCCTATGTACTCGACGAGTGACCCCAGAAAACTTCCAGATCTACTGAACTACTACATAAGCAAAGAAGTGTCCAGAAACAGCTGCCTAATAGAATACAGCTACTCCGGTTAGTATGAGCAAGGGTAAAACAGTTATAAACAACCTACCCGTCCTCGACTAACGTAAAAAAACACCAAATGGGCAAATTTTCAATCCTACCTAGATGAAAACACTAATCTTTTTTAAAGATCAAATCTTCATATGATATATATACAGCAGCTCAATACTTTACCAAACTTGTGAAAAAGGCGGCATGCAAATTTATACCATGAACTGAATGCAAACTAACACATAGCACAAATGTTCCCTAGCACATTCTCCAACTCATTGCTGAAAACGTCGTTGAGGAAACCCTGATAAAGATATAAAAACAACATAGGTCAACATATATAGAATATAATACGTAGGCAACTTGAAGTAACTACCAAAGCCGCAAACAACTAAACATTCGAACATAACATTACAAACCTTACAGCAAATGATCAGACGTTATGGAAGGCGACTAAGAAGCTCAAGAAACTATACACAAACTATCCATCCCATCCGTAATCCAAATGGCGAATGGCCCATTCCAACAAAAAAAAAAAGCAGACGTCTTTGCTGAACATCTTACAAGCGTAGTTCAAACCGAGTCAGTAGACCCCGACGAAGAAGTCGAAGAACTAATTATCGCAATATGTCAAATGCCCCTCCCGATCCAAAGGATTATTTCTACAGAAGCCAAGCAAGAAATACACAAACTCAACTCACGAAATCCCCAAGTTATGATTTAATCTCGGCACAAGTACTAAAACAACTTGCAAGACCTTTACTTTGCTAACAGTTATATTTAACCGCATGCTAAGATTACCATACTTTAAAAATATGGAAATTCGCTGAAATCATTATGATCCTCTAGCCAGGAAAAAATCCCAATAAAGTAAGATTTTATCGAGCCACCATCTTACTCTCAACCGCAAGGAAAGTATTTGAAAGATTGCTGTCACAAAGGATATACGCAGATCATGAATTCCTAACATTACTACCAAAATATCAGTCTGGTTTTCGGGAAAATCACTCCAATACCAACAAGTACATCGAATGATAAATGAAATATCAAAAAGTATTAAAGAACAGAAATACTGCAATACTATATTCCTAAACATCTCACAAGCGTTTGACAAAGTCTGGCACGGAGGTCTGCTTTACAAAGGAAAAATAGCACACTAGCCAGTAACTATTACGTCCTACTCTAATGCTGTATATCAAATAGATATTTATCTGTCAAATTCAATGAACAACAATCCAACTTCTGTTCTATCAACTCCGGAGTCCCACAAGATAGTGTTCTCGGGCCTCTGTTTATCTCTCTCTACACAGCTGATAGAGACATATTATTACAATCGCATCCTTTGATGACGACGTACCAATACTGTAAACGACGATCCCATACAAGCCACACAAGACCTGCAACATCATCTGGACATACTCAAGATTGGTACATAAAGTGGCGAACAAACGTAAATAAAACAACACATATCCACCTGTAAGATTGGATAATGTAAGAATACCAACAGAAAGAGACGCTAGATACCTTGGCCTCCATCTTGACCAACGTCTTGCTTGAAAGAAATATATCAAGACATCTCAACTTAAAACTGCGGCAAATGTGTTGGCTTCTTGGACGTAAATCAAAACTTAACATCCAAAACAAAATTCTTCTATACAAAGCCATACTCAAACCTGTCTGGTACTACGAACTACACTTATGGGGTTGTGCAAAGTCAACGTTGCTGAATATCATCCAAAGATTTCAATATAAAGTGCTAAGAGCGATAGTGGACGCTGCCATGGTACGTAAGTAATCAAAGCCTTCACTACGACTTAAATATTCCTTTCATCAGAGAAAAAATTCATCGAGCCACGGAGTCACAAAATGAACCTACCAAGAACCACGAAAATGAGCTAGTAAGGGAATTATTCGACAATAAACCAGCCAAAAGAAGAGTATGTAGAACCTGGCCTCAACACCTACTTCAAAACTAAACCAAAATAGAATAAGGTGAGACATAATTGGATTTATCTTTTTCACGTCCCAACACCAGTAACTGTAAATCAACATAGCAATAAAAAAAGGTGCCAAGGAAAATGTAAAAAGAAGAAAGGAACTTTTCTACAAACAAAACCAAAGTAATTACAAAAACCTCCATCCGTTTTAAATTAGCAATTCAATACAAAATAAGTGATGGGATATATAATAAGTTAAAAGCGGTGAAGTGCAAATAAAATCTCGGATGTTTTTTACAAACAACATATGATTAAAATCATGTCATTAATATGTAATTTATAATTATTTGTAACTTCAAAATTGAAATCAATGTCAATGCAAAGGTTAAGTTGATTACCGAGGTGTATTTTTTATTGATCTCATAGTTCAAACACTTACTTTTTAACCCACTTCCAAGTATGTATTATAAAAAGCTGGTTTGATGATAACAACTTGATGATACTTGAAGTTCACATTTCTGTATAATAGAAAATGTATTTTGTACATAGCATTAATATTGGTTGAATGAAAATCATTAACCATTTTCTCTCGTGTTTGTACTGTTTCTCAAGAATGTTGACAACTACTCTTGTAAGGCCTTCCTTTGATTTACTCGAATAGTCTATTCCTGGATTTCTTTTGGAATTCTACTTCTGTTCACGAGCTTTATGTATCCTATCACAACAGTTGTTTGTTTTAGTATCTTCTGTGATATTTTTTCTAATTACCATTGTGTCTGTCTATCTTTAAATAAAAAGATGAAAAAGGGAAGTATTTTTGGTGCCTATTCGTTTCGAATATTGGCCATCATTCTGTATATAATTATTTTATTAACTGATGCTTTAAATATATTAGTTGTTGTTGTGGAGAACCATTTCCCCAGGTTTTTTAACCATGATATTCTTCTTCTCCCAATTCCTCGCTTTCCGAATACTTTACCTTGAAGGATTATTTCCAGTAATCTGTATTTAGTGCCGTTTCTCCCTTTCTCCCTTTAATCGTATACATCACTTCTCTTTCTTTCCCCATTCTTCGTAGTACAGTCTCATTGGTTATCTTGTCCATCCATGAGGATCCTTCTGTATCCCCTGTATCTGGATCCCCATCATTAAGATCCTTCTGTATAGCCATATCTCGAAGGCTTTAAGTTTTTTCTCTATCCCTTCAGTGATTGTCCAGGATTCAACTCCGTACTATAATATCGAGAAGATATATCATCGTAGGAGCCTTACTTGTATCTTCAGATTAAAGTTGTGGCTTTTAAAGAGTTTGGCCATGTTGTTGAATGCACTCCTAGCCTTCTCTATTCTACATTTTACTTCTTGTAAGTGATCCCATTGTTCGTCTACTATTATTTCAGGATAGGTAAACTGTTTTACTCGGTCCACTGGTGTAGTAGTCCAAATCTTTCACTTACTTTATTTACTTTGTTTACCAGTTGCTGAAAACTGTTTAAACTGTGCAAAAATAACGGTGTCATCTGCATAGCAGCTGTTGTTTAGGCGTTCTCCATTTAAAAGGATTCTATGTTCGCAATTTTCCAAGGCTTCACTAAATATTTCCTCTGAATATAGGTTAAAGTATATATCTTTTTCTAACGCCTCGCAGAATCTGGATCGCTTCCATCGGTTCATCTCCAAGATTGGTTCTTATTGTGGCTGATTGGTTCCAGTATAAATTTTGTATTATACACCTGTCTTTATCAGAAATTTGGGATTTTGTTAGAACATCCATCATTTTTCGCTGTTGACTATTTTTCGCTGTCAAATGCTTTTCGGTAGTCCACAAAGCAGGTGTAGATATGGCAAGCCCTATCTCTGCATCTTTGGAATAATATTTGTAGACTAAACAGTGCATCTCTCGTATCTACACCTTTCATGAATCCAAACTGTGTGTCTTGTATTCTCTCTTCGCACAGCTTGTATTTTTATTGGCTGTATTAATGGGTTTATTAGCTGTATTGAAGATTTTATGGGATATTTGTAAAACCACCTAATTGGGAGGCCACACAAATGTAATATGGAATAATATGCTCTGGAAGAACTAATTACCTAATTGAGAGGCCACAGATAAATTGGTAGCAAGCAGTCCATCAATGCCATGATGTCATAAGTATCGCCAAATTTTATTTACTGTTAAGCATTGGCAGGGTTATTTTTACTACTTAAATATTATTTTTTTAAATAAATATCTCTAGTTAAATAATTGTTTTATTTGCTATCAGCTAAGGGTTCATGGTTTAATTCCTAGTTTAAGACAAGACAAATTCACACCTGAGATACTGAGGAAGGCGAAGCATAGACGATAAGCTTCCATGACTCATTGTGGTATTATTTTTATAATAGTACTTCAATTCTCTTTGGTAGTCTTATCGTTACACATTGGCGATGAATAATTTTATATACATAGGTATTATTGAAGATTTTACATAGTATTCTTAAAGATTCATCATCAAGAAGTTTAAGAAATTCAGACTGTACTCCGTCTGGTCCTGGAGTTCTCCCTTCTTCAAGCGCGCAAAAGATTTTAATTCCTAGCCGAGCGCTTTCGGCTTACAAAGCCATCTTCGGGTTATGGTCATTAAGTATTCTAAAATGCTGGTTCTATTTTTTATTTTTTCTTTTGTTTTTTTAATCAATAAAAACACACAAAGGACTGTACATTGGACTCCACAAAAAACACATTAAAAAATTTGGTTGTGGTGCGGGTGCCAGAAACCGACCATTTATTGGAGTTAAAGCAGGAGATAGTCTATCAACGGTGTTAAGAGTTTTGAGGAGGTGGTCCAATGATCAGACTTATCGTCGCCGTGGAGGGTCTGGACGTTCTATAATATTGCAAGACTTTGATTTGCGCCATATTAGACTTTTTGCTCTCACGAATAGACGGGACAGTGTACATTAAGTAAGAGATGGTTTAGTTGCAGCTCCAGGAAGGGTAGTCTCAAGAAGAATAGTTAATCAAAAATTACTTAAAATGCGACTGAGAGCTTACCGTCTGCTTTTTGAGTTACCTTTGACACCAGAGCATAAGGCTAGACGCTTATAATGGAAAAGCAAAACTGGAATGGCCAATGGAATTTTGTCTGCTTCAGTGATAAATCTAGGTTTTGTTTGGATGGTCCTGATGCGAGCATAAGGGTAAGACGTTTTCGAGGTGAAAGTCGAAATATAGACTTAGCTGTTAAACGTCATACACCAAGACAACCAACCATTATGGTATGGGGTGCTATATGCTTAGAAAGCAGATTACCTTCAGTTTTTATTAACGGCACTCTAATAGTTCGACGATATATTGGTGAAGTACTGAGACCGGTTGTACATCCTTATCGATTGCCAAGTCCTTCAGTAAACTTAGAAGGCTTGTGGCATGCCTTAAGGAGAATCTGGATGAGTATTCCAGTTTCAATTTCCACTCCGAAGTGGCTCCGTCAATAAACGTATTTTTATCTTTAATTGTGGCTTATTCCCAGTTAAATAGTATTTAATTCAAAATGCCACAAGAAAATAGCTTCAGAACAATTATGGTAGATGTTGTTTTAGTAATTCTTGTAGGAGAATTAACGTGCATTGTGAAACCATACGATTCGGATATATTGACCAAGGATAATTGGGTAGCACAAGCAAAAGCGTAATTAATATTCAAGTCACAGCATAGAATCTTTCTGCTTTTATTGGGCAGGTCGTCTAACAAATTTAACAGGTTCTGAACAGATTTTCTGGGTTTTATTTTAAAAAGTAGACTTTTGGTAAGTACCTGTTTACTTTTTTGTATTCTCGAAACAGCGGTTCCCCGATCAAAACTATCTCCTGTCGTCACCCAATACTACCAATTAGCAAGAAAAGTTTTTTATTAAAAAAAACTGCAGAAACTTAACGATGTTTATCTCGAACAATAAACATATTACAAACATATAAATACCGGTTGATGAAAATGTAAAATCATAAAAATCTATCGATAACGAAATATTATGTCAGCGAAATTATATTTTTGGGATTTTGGTGAAGGATAATGAACACTAATGATGGCTTTAAAGAATCTAATTGTGTGGTTATCATTAAAAAATGTATTAGTTACGCTACAATAAATCGATAATGAGAAGGTCCTGTATTATTTGTGGTATTCAATTTCAATTTAAAATTACACGTTTTAAATAATATGAATAAACATTCTATTGATCTCATTAGATATAACCATTTTGAGCATGTAATACATGAAAAATAATGTAAAAACGAAGCCTCATATACCTCGTTAACTATCTCGTTAACAGTGATATTTCTAATATACCCAAAAATAAAAAAAAAAATGCAAATATACATACTTGTTGAAATGTTAAGGAAATTTAGGAATAATTCTCGTAATTTGTAAAATGGGTTGAAAGTAAGATGAAAAGAACGGTAAATTTTCGCTTTTTTCGTCCATCAGCAAAAAGTAAAGCATTTGAAACAAATTTGAGTACGAAACTTATAAATCATGTAAAAACCTTCAAAATAGGGTTTTTAAATGTTTCTATCCGTATTTATAGCGTAGAAAGTTGCATAATAAGTAAAAAATGTCAGGTTTTTATAAATGTTCATAACTATTTTAAAAATAAGCTTATGTACTTCATATTACATGGACTGTTGGGTCTTTTAATGCTTAAAATATATTCAAAATTTCAAACCGATCGGTCAAATAGTTTAAAAGTTATTTAATTTGTTTATCCCGAATTAAATTTTTTGCAACAATATAAGTCAGAAAATTATGTAGTTATAGTAATTATACGAGTAGCTTATGAAAGAAGAAGATTTATTCTATT